>ML120365.1:780430-1095591 GCA_003788595.2 Choiromyces venosus 120613-1
AAAACAATTCCATTATGAATGGAAGATAACATAAGAGGCAAGAAGCTCTTAGGAATTATGAACAATAGAATGTGATGCAGAATCTATAACTGGCAACGGTTATGATTCAGGAATATCACGATCGATCATAATTAGAACAAGAAGAAGAATCAACAACTAGAACATCCATTTCTCGCATTTCCACAAAATAACTATTGAATATCTATCCTTTATTGAATCCACCAACGCACTTCTTGATTGAGAGTCCAGGATGACTGGAGGAATATATCAAGAAGGTCGTTGGGCGAATGTTTAGTTTACTCAGTGTTGACACTGAGTACGTGAGCGCATTGTATATTGGAGTACTGGTATGAACCAGTACACGTTTTCAGGGTACTGGAATTTCCCCAGTACACGCTTTGGAGTACTGAGCATATTTGCTTCAGTACGGAGAATTAGGAGTACTGAGTATCCGCGTGGATACTCAGTTACGAGTTGTATGGTTAGTTTAAGTTTGTATTTGTTGATACTGAGTGTTGACACTCAGTACACTTTGGGATACTGAGCATACACTCAGTATCACGCTTTTGTATTGTAGCATACTGAGTTGACTCAGTACACTTTTTGGAAAATTGTTTACTTTATGATACTGTATGTTAACATACAGTACACTTTGGTAATGTTTGATACGGCCCAAACATTATGATCGAGAGGAGAGGGATTTAGGAGTCAGGGAACTCCTAAGTACTACCATAGGGAGTATCATGTGTAGGAAGAAATACAAAGAAGCCTACACACGGTACAGAGGGCGTTAGGATGATTTGGAAAAAAGAAGGAGGAAGGAGCATATCGCAAGAGAACGATCGAGAGAAAGGTCCCGAGCCTAGGACTATAGGAACGGACGGTAGAGAGGAAAACTGGTAGAGAACAGGAGGAGGTCGAGACGTTAAACGAGGAGGAAAAGGAACTGAAAAGAGAAGTTCCAAAGGAAGCAGAGCTTCCTTAGCCATACCCAATAACAACCTGGTAGAAGGTTGACAAGAGGTAGAAAGAACTGGAACCCGGTTCTAAAAAACGGGGGGGAAGAGAAACAAAAGCAGGGACTTTTGGAATGAACAGAACAGCAATTTTCCTACAACAACAGCGTACCGCTGACCCCACCACAAGAGCCCCCACCACTGCAAAGAAGGGTACAGCAGTACCCACCAAGCTCACCAACATCCCCCAAAGACATAGAAAAGCCGGTCATTAGCCGGGGAAGAAAAAGGCATTTCACATGAACCATAGGTAGCAGCTTTGTCGGGCAGGTCAAAGGGACTAACACAAAACGAACAAGCCCACATCAACCGAACCTACGCCCCTCTAGCTGATCTAACTAGGTCAGAAACAGCGAGTAAACAAGAAGAAGAAACTGGTCCGAAAGGACCCAAAAAAGCCACTTTCACAAGCTAACGTACAAACCGCAACGACTTCAAAAGACGCCCCATGGTGAGAACTAGCACAACACGTCACATTGGCCAGGTGAACCGAGCCATAACATCAAAAGGCATTACATCAGAACTTAGTTGATAAACTAGCTCAAGCATAAGCAGAAGAGGAAGATAGAGTTATCCTCCTCCCCCTTCAAAGAAAACACTCCCATCTCCTAACAGACTCATCTCAAGTTCAACCGACTACACCTTCTGACCTACAAAACAAAAGTAGTTCCGGCCCTCCAGGTCGAATATTCGAAAAAGAGGTTAGAAAAGTTATTAGACCATACCAGGTTAAAAGAGCTATTACGTTAAAGAAACTACCGGAGCACCAGACCTATAGTAAGCACTAATTGGTCTGAAATAGAGGACTAAGATCAGAACCTAGCCCAAAAGACACCACTAGCAACAAAAGGAAGTAAAATAGAACACGGTAAGCATAAAGACAAACCTACTCAGGCACATCAGACGACTATAGAACAAAAAGATAATAAGGGGCATTAGGACATACAGGGTACCCAAGCAACTACCCCACTACAGTTATTAAGCGTATATTCCCACAACAGAATTACTGCAGAACAGAGCACAATAACATACGTTTGAGACGTTTACTATCGGTAGGAAGGGTTAGAACAACTCTCATAAAGTGCATACGGGAATTCTACTAATTACAGACTCGTTGCCTGTTGCAAGATATAAATAGGAGAGATCATATAGCGGATCGTAACAGTAAGGTACCATATGCATTGTTTTGAAATTCCTTCTTCTCATTTAATGAAGTTTACAGGTTAAGGTCAACACTTATTGACCAGACAACAGTTATTCTGTACAAGCAGAACTGAAGAAGATTATATCTACAAGCTACTCAAGATGAACTAATGTATACTATTTAAGTTTGGGGTAGCTTTGACTAACTTGTAGTATATGAAGTCTTAAGGTTTCACAAAATTATGTCAAATCTTTCTCTAAGAAGTTTACCAGTGATATCTGATAACTTTGAAGCTTAGTAACTTAGTTTTTTAACTTATAATAATTCTATATTAATAGCCTTATAACCTATTCTGAGTGCTCATTGATGATTTTAACAGATATTAACTTGAATTTTACTTTTTTAACTTACAATAATTCTACCTTAAGAGCCTCATGAACTGTAGCTACTAAACAATACCAGTGTCTAGACCATTTGAATGTAAAATATTCAAATTGCTCACTTTTTAGAAAACTAATAGAGCCTACCTTATATACAAATCTGTACTTTAACTCAGTAATACAAAAATTACCATCCTCATACTCTCCTAATCGGCACATTGATGCCCAACCACCTTTTACATCTCCACCATTGATATGTAGTTCAGTAAAGACATTTACCAAACAGGTATGAAGAGTAAAACATTCTCTCTCATCTGTTTCAAAGAGCTGTCATGTTACTGTCAGATAATTCCTAAGTATGCTTTCATACTCTCTCATATATTTAATGTCAACTGCCATCAACAAGATTTGTTGAGCCCTTATCAAGGCTCCTATTGCCTTAAATAAGGGTCACATTATCTGCTCCATACATGCCTTTATATTTGTATCTTTAGTAACCACACTTCCATGGTCATGATGGCCTCTTTCCATCCATATTTTCCAGTGATAAACTCTGGCCCTAAACTAAGGTGCCCAACAAAGATGAGGGT
The DNA here is from genome assembly GCA_003788595.2 of Choiromyces venosus 120613-1. Taxonomy (NCBI): domain Eukaryota; kingdom Fungi; phylum Ascomycota; class Pezizomycetes; order Pezizales; family Tuberaceae; genus Choiromyces; species Choiromyces venosus. The sequence goes on from ML120365.1 coordinate 783,561, forward strand.
TTGAAAGGAGCTACTTTATATATTCTTTGTGCTGTATATCTTTAGGTATTTCAGGTGGATAAACTAAGGTGTACTCCACAATATTCCAACACATAGCTTTCTTGATATAGTCACCTACTTGATCTCTGTAAACAAGCTTTAGACCAGTACCAAAAACTACAAAGATCTTGATGTAGTTTTTATCCAATGCTACATAAAAACCTCTTTCTCCAATATGAATCTGTTCAAAACTGGAACCCAGCGCTTCTGTGTCTTCTAGAGTGCCTTTTGCCATTGTAGGAGCCCGCTTTCCTTGGGTATTTATTTTAAAAAAAAACTTCAATTGTATTGGCTAGTAATATGCTCTCACCTCTTCCAATTAGTATTGTATGTTAACAAAATTAACCGTACATCCATGATCTGTGGCAACACAACCCTCCTCATCACCTCTCACTTTGAACACTACCTAAAGAAATTCCGCTACATCAACCAAAACTCAACCAATTTTCCTAATTCTTTTGTTTTAAGAAACTATGTCTCCTATTCTTTGCAGTCATGTCAAAAAGCCTATTCCCTCCAAGCACCTCTCAGAGTTTACCAGGGGGAGAATTCTCGGGTTACACGAACCTCAAATGAGCTATCACCAAATTTCCCACTACCTTGACATCCCCCTCAACACTATTAAAGACAGTATCTTAAAAGGACAACAAGAGGGCCAGGAGAGAAAGGGTAGAGGAAGATATCCTAAAACTACCAAGTTGCAGGATGATGCTATGGTGGAGGAAGCTCTCAGCTATCACAATACTAGCTATTCTGATATTGCCAAAAAAGTTGCTCCCAATATCTCTTCTATGACAGTGAGGAGAAGACTTCAACAAAAGCATCTAAAAAAGTGGTTGGCACAAGAAAGGGTTCATTTGGATGAGGATCTAGCTCAAGAGAGATTTGAATGGGCATTAGCTCATAGGCATTGGACAAGAGAGATGTGGAGAAGGAAGGCAATGTGGGGAGATGAGGTAGCTGTGGAGAGAGGAGGAGGAAAGAGGAGAAAATGGATATTTAGATATCCAAAAGAGAAGTGGAATAAGGATTATATTAAGCCTGCTGCTAGGAGAGGAGAGAGGAAGATTAGCCAAATGATGACTGGTTGTTTTTATGGTCAAACTCATGGTCTCTTTTTACCTGTTTTTCCTGATCCTACTTCTGCTAGGGGTGGAGTGACTGGAGAGTCAATTATTAATGTTTATGATCATTATGACTTTCTAGGGATATGGGAGGATATCAGAGAAAGGGTTGGAGATGAAGAGGTATTTTTATCATTGACAATGCTAAGACTCACTTGCCCTTTAGGAGATGGCTCAGAGTGCAGGGAATTACTCTTCTGGAAATTCCTGCCTATTCACCAGATCTCAATCCTATTGAGAATGTTTGGTCTCTGGTGAAAGATAAGCTTCACAAGAACTATCCTGAGCTCTATCTCATGAAGGGTCCTGTTGATGAGGTCAAAAAAGCAATAGAGGAGGCCATTACGAATTGTTGAGAACTTCTTGACCCAAAGGTTCTTGATACTTTGGCAGGATCAATGGTAGATAGGGTGGAAGAAATTATTAAGGCTGATGGATGGTATACTAAATATTAATTTCTGCTATGTAATGGTGATGTTTTAAATGAATGCAACATACCGGTTGTGGCCTCCGGCAATTTAAGCATGCAGTAATGAGTAGTCAAAGGGTGGTGAAACTACTGCTATGGACGGAATACCATCTCCATGTATGAAGACTTCAAGACTGTAACCTTTTTAAAGGATTACAAAAGTGATATATTTATCTATCTATTTCTATATAATAAGGTAAATATAGCGTAACAGTAAATACAATGGAAATATGTGAATGGCAAGGGTTCGACTCTGGAGGACATCAATCCCAATACATGACTTGAATGATTGTGGTGGTGAGGCTACGTGACTGGCGAGGCTGTGATAGATGTGACAGCAATGATAATGATGAATACTACATGAAGGGGTAGTGAAGCTACATGACTGGCGAGGCTGTGATAGATGTGATCCCGATGATAATAATGATGTATACAACAACATACAACAACATAGATGGCATGCTTGATCCCGAATACATGATAATTGAATGATCTACGTAGATTTTATATATTTTATTTTTATTTAATAATGAGTAATCAGAAGGAAATTGTTAGGATTGCCTATACAATCACTCCTATTATATAACCTTGCAACAGGCAACAAAGATAAATAGTTAATATTTGTTTTGTACGGAAAGGGATAAATACTCAGAGTCGTATCCATTATTCTCTGCTTAATCTTCCTAAGACTAAGCTCGTATCTTTTACTTAGTCTTCCTAAGACTAAGTTCTCGTATTATACTAAGTCTTCTTTAAGACTTAGTTCTCGTATTTGTATTAGTCTTCCTAAGACTAAATTCTCCTAATCGCACTTATGAGTAAAGAGAGTAAAGGTATTTTATATTCATAAAGTCATAAAGTTATATCTAGGAAATAACTTAGGTGGTTGCGTGAAGAACTAACTACTACGTCGTATCCTCCTCCTTATATAGTCCTTCTCCCAACCCGCTTACAAATCAATAACTATTATGAGTCATAACTGTGACTCATATATTCGCATAACATAATAACCACATGACCATAAATTGGTCAGGTGTGAAACTCACATGACTTCTAAATAAGTCATGTGCGCAAAATTAGCTAATAACTTCAAACAAGTTATTATGCCATTAAATCAAATATATAACTATGACTTGCAATTGCAAGTCATGTGTGAAACTCATATGACCTAATTGGTCATGTGCACAAAACCATTACAAACCTATGACTTCATAATCATGAGTCATGTGAAAACCCTTTTCGATGCTAGGTTTGTAACAGAAATACAAGTAAAGAACGGCATATTTATTTTATGGAATGCTAGACCACGGTAGATAAGGAATATGAATGAGAAAGCAAGAAGAAGATATAACCAAGATAACAGGTGATGCTTAAGCCTCTTAAGCTTCCTTGTCTCCACGATGGACCATGCATGCATCATCATGGCAGGCCGTTCAGCTTAAGTTATTGTGGCTGGATTGGTTGGAGGATTGAATGGAGTATGTACGTCGATCACCCCAGGTGTTGCCACTAGTCATAAGGCAATCAAGATTATCATATTGGGAGAGGTTTGAGACTAACTCAAATACCTCATCGATTATAATCATCAGTACATTGGTACTATGACTGGAATCTACTAGATAGTATGTGTCAGATTCTATTATTTATTTGAAAGGTACAAATAAAAGAGTACAACTCACTGGAAGGGAGGTTACAACCAGATAAACCTAGGGTTTGAATATTTAGAGGGGCAGACAGCCAGCATTATATAAACAGATTAGTGTGGGTGAAAACTAAATGACACACAGAATAATGTGGATGAATAGAAAGTGTGAGTGAAACCGGAACCCAACAAAAGGTGTGGGTGAAAAAGCAAATAACCCAGGATAACCCGGAATAACCCAGAGGTGTGGGTGAAAATTAAATGACTCAACGGAAAGGTGTGGGTGAAAGGTGTGGGTGAAATATTAAATGACCCAACAAAAGGTATGGGTAAAGAATAACAATGCCTGAAGGTACGACATATCGATGCCTGAAGGCACGAAAATGATGAAATAACGCAACAGAAGGTGTGGGTGAATAATATGTAAAACATATCGATGCCTGAAGGCACGGAAAGAATTTAATACGATATTGATAGGTAAGTTGTGGTTGTCATACACTTATGTGCATTGCTTGATAGTCATAGGATGAAGGTCGCAATGACCGTTATGACAAGACGTATTAAAATGCATTCGCACAATAAATTGACTCATGTGCAAAGTATTATGATCATGAAATGTGTAAACTTCGCCTCGCTGACGTGCGAATGAGGACGCACTTTTCCTGACAAAGCTAAAGGTCAGGCGCTCAACGGGGCATGGCCTCGAAGATTATGCTGAACGCCTAATCCGGCCACTAAATGATTGGCTAGCGTATTTGAGAAACACGAAATGTCTGACATATGCGCAGGTATTTGCGCAGAGACCGATCCCAATATCTATGCCTAAAAGGGAAAGTGGTGTGGGTGCGGCATAAATGCCGCATAATGGTGTGAATGCCAAGCATGACTCACCATAGGTGCCCCACTTTTTTGGTGTGGTGCCGTACTTCGTACGTTGCAATGGGGTTACACACACCAAAGCTATCGACCAATCGATAAGCTTTATTTCAGCACAGCACCTTCCTAATCGGGATGGATCGAGTGAGACTCGGTGCTGATAAATAGTTGATATCTCTCGATCAACTACTGATCAACAAAGTACCTTTCGGTACTACCACACCAACGGGTTGGTGCAAAGTCACCTAGGGTGACACCAAGATTGTTGATTGATATTGGCCCCTAGAGAACAGTAATATTAGAAGAGCTTGATCACCAATCTTGGTGCCAAGGCCAAGCTTTCGAGCTTTCTGCTGTTCTCTAGCCTAGAGAGCTGACTTACGTCAGCAACGCGTACTTTCAGCACAGCGTAAATAATAACAAGGCCCATTGTTAACCGAACCCCCCCTCCCAACCACGAAATAACCACGAAATATCAACAACAAAGTTGATTCATGAAGGAACCGTCAACCCCACCACCAATGAATATGATTAATGGAATCAGTGAGATTTTCTGGTTTAGAAACTGATAAGTGAATAGATGGATAAATAAATAAATAAATAAATAAATAAATAAAATATTACGATAAGAATATTATGGAGGATGAAAATATTGTTGGTGGAGTGAAATATAATAAGAGATGAAGCCACGATAGTTGGTTGTTGACCAATAAGAATGAGGCTCGGCGAAATATATGGTGTTGAAATAATATACATAAGTGTGATACCTCGCTTAACATATCATAGAAGTACCGTTGCAACAGGTGTGGTCGCTAGGTGTCCCATAATGCAACTGACATGAATAACCCGGAGGTGGTGCAGTGTACATTATGTAATAATGGTGTAACAATCTGACAGTGCAACAGGTGCTGTCGCTAGGTGTCCCGCGATGCAACAGATATAATAAACCCGGAGGTGGTGCAGTGTACATTATGTAATAATGGTGTAACAATCTGACAGTGCAACAGGTACGGTGGCTAGGTGTCCCGCAACGCAACCGACATGAATAACCTGGAGGTGGTGCAGTGTACATTATGTAATAATGGTGTAACAATATGACAGTGCAACAGGTGTGGTCGCTAGGTGTCCCGTGACGCAACAGATATAATAAACCCGGAGGTGGTGCAGTGTACATTATGTAATAATGGTGTAACAATCTGAGAGTGCAACAGGTGCGGTCGCTAGGTGTCCCGCAACATGTACCGTTGCAACATTGGTGTGGTCGCTAGATGTCCGATGACATATGGGTCGAGCTAACGCTCACCCTGTGCAAAGACCATTTTACCACCAGCTACCCCACCACCAACCTGATATGGGAGGATATCAGAGAAAGGGTTGGAGATGAAGAGGTATTTTTTATCATTGACAATGCTAAGACTCACTTGCTCTTTAGGAGATGGCTCAGAGTGCAGGGAATTACTCTTTTGGAAATTCCTGCCTATTCACCAGATCTCAATCCTATTGAGAATGTTTGGTCTCTGGTGAAAGATAAGCTTCACAAGAACTATCCTGAGCTCTATCTCATGAAGGGTCCTGTTGATGAGGTCAAAAAAGCAATAGAGGAGGCCATTACTAATTGTTGGGAACTTCTTGACCCAAAGGTTTTTGATACTTTGGCAGGATCAATGGTAGATAGGGTGGAAGAAATTATTAAGGCTGATGGATGGTATACTAAATATTAATTTCTACTATGTATTTACATTTTTTTAATTTTTTTTTGGTTTTCATGATGGTGGGGTTGGTGGGGTAGTGGGGTTGCCATGGCTGAGTTTTTCCATCCGTTGATGTACGGTTATTTTTGTTAACGTACAATATATATGATAATAGATATTAGTAGAAAAAGGTGGGAGGGATACAAGGGGGTATTTGGCTTACCTTAACTTCTAAATACATGTTTAAAGGTAGACTCCCCAGATTCACAAGCCTTTTCAGCCTATTGGATTTCCTTTGCAGAAAGCTTCAATTGGGAGGCCAATTGTTTTTGCAAATCCTGGTCAGATACGGTATGGGTTCCTTGTTCGTTTTACCAACAAATGGCAGGTGAAAAATCCAGTGGTAGGATTTGAGCTTTAGATGGATCAGTCACCTCCTTCTTTTCTCCTTTGATAATATATGGTGAAGTCTTTAAAACCCCAGTAGGTGTTCACATTAAGGCTGTTGGATCATCCTTTGATAATAGGTAGGCTTGACAAGAGGAGTTACAACTCTGTGCTTTACAATCTAAGGTAAAGACAACAGTCTAGTACCTTCCATTTCATCCGCTAATACAGAAATCAGATAGTTGTTGGATGGTAGTTGACAGAGGACAAACTGAGAGTAGTTATAGAGATTGAATTAGTTTCGATAAATAGAAGATAAATAGATGGTAATAAATGAGGGATGGGAGAAGGGGGAGATTGAATGTATGTTGATGAATAGAGGGCAAATGAATGGTAATAGGAGAGGAGAGGGAGGTAAGTGTGTAGATCGAATGGATGGTAATAGGGGGATGAGGTGAACATGTAGATTGAATGGATAGTAATGGGAGAGGGGGGGTAAATGTATAAATGGAATGGATGGTGATAGTGGTAGGGAGGTGAATATGTAGATTGAATGGATGGTGATAGACAGAGAGGAAGTAGATGGTAACAAGGAAGGAGTGAATGGTTAGTAGGAAGGAGAGAACTGCTGTCATGGTAAAACTATGAATAGGAAGGACTAGGTTAGGTCAGTTTGATAGCTAAGACAAAAAAAAAGAACCACTGGCCCTGCCAAAATAAAAGTAGTTAGTCTATAGGTCAAAAAGGTAGAGGCATGGGTAACAAGACTGGGTACATTTAGATCATGGTATAATAGAAGGTGTCAAACATTTTCATGGTATAGTGAATGTTTATCCTAAAAAAATACACCCCTCATATAGAATCAACCAACACCTGCTTGCTTTAGGTTAGGGTTAGTTTTTGTGTGTGGTTGGGGGGATCACCCAATCGAATGCCCATGTTGCTTTCTTATGATAGCTTCATGCCTCTTTAGTTGATTACTTTCATTCTGCCAGCCAGGATACAGTTAATTGTATGGGACAGGTCTTTGGCTTCTCCTCTCCTCACATACTGAAGTGACCATTCAGACACACACACATTTCAGAGTTACAATAGTTTTCTTCTTGCCTCCATTCCTTCCTGGTGTCAGTTTGGTTTTTTGCATGGAAAGGCTAACCTAGCTTTGGCCTTCGCTTCTTTTGCTTTTATTCCTTCTATAGTTAGTTCAGTTGCACCTTGGCCCTTAGGTTTTTGGAGTTTTTTTGCTTGATTTTTCTTCATAAAATCTCAACTTGTGAAATCTCGCCTTGTGGTTGGTTATTTTTTTTGCTGTCCTGGGGACCTAATTGACCCCCATAAAAAGATAGATGGTTGTTGCTCCCATTGATTTGGGGTGGTGTAGTGTGTGGGGTTGTTTTCTGGTTGGCTTATATTGCTTGGCTTGTTTGAGGATGTGAGGTCTGGAGGTTGCATCTCATTTTTCATGGAAGGTTGGGTTTGAATGCCTTGATGTGAGGAATTTGAGTCTATGCACCTGTGTTTCCAGTAAGTATTGTGGGGCACCTGAGGACAAAGACTGATTATGTGAGGGTTGAGTATTGCTGGTTGATTGCATGGTGGGTTTCTTTTGTGTTGGAGGGTTTGTGGGGGGCTTTTGGTCTCGGTAGTGGCTTGTAGCAAGTGGCCTGGAGATGGATTTCTTTTTTAGTTTGGCTGTTGGTGTAGGACATGCTGCAAGACATATGCCTGTTAGGCAGTTCTTTCGCATTAGCGTAGTTGTAGTTTACAGAATACAAATACAATAACTCATGTAGAAAATCACATTTTAGTATCATCACTTTTTGCTACAGTTTATCTCAGTGGTTACACAGCATATCATTTGGTCAATCAATTCTGTACCCCTCTAGTATCCAGTTTAGAGGAGAGTCACAACTAGGGGAAATCACGGGGGCTCTACCATATTATCTCATCAAATTCATTATTTCCATCCAGGGATTATATCTCCAGTGGCGGTCTTGGCTGTCCCATGCATGAGTGATTGACAATGATAGGACAACCTCACTCAACTTTGAAAATCCTTACTCAACCAGCTCTCAATTCAAATAAAAAAAAAAAAGTATTGAAAAAATACATGAAAGGAAATATCTATATAGTACCAGTATCCCCATCAGCTAGAAATTCAATTGTCTCATAATTATCGCAATCTAGCCCAATATCTGCATGCATATTAACAGTGCCCAACCCTCCATCCTCCCAGTTACCAATTTCTAACCCTGAGAAGCCTTTAATATCAAGCTCACTATCGCAGCTACCATCTGGAGGAAGAGATAAGCCAACCTTCCTGAATGAGCATGAAATAATTTCAGACTTTTCAGTGTGAAATTTGTAAAATGCATCCCCAACACACTAGGTAGTAAGAATCTGTCGCTGTCAGATACTCCATCTCTCAATCTCTTCTGCCTCTTCATAGTCTAGGATTGCTTGATCAGTCAGGTCTCTCATAATCTCTTTCAATAGCTTATTGATGGAAATATCGAGAGGCTGGAGTAGACTGTTACAACCTCTGGGAATGAGACTTGGAATGATCTGGTGATTCTGAAGGGTATCAAGCACAGTAGGTATCTTGTGTGACCCCATTAGGTCAAGGGCAAAAAGGCTAGGGTGGCCTTCCAGAGCAGGAGCCAAATGATCTGTAATGTAGCATAAAAATAAATTATCATTCATGTACACTTTTTCATTAAACTCGACCAAAACTCCTGGGTGATAGTGAGTAAACTCATCACCCAGCCTTCTTCCAGTACCATGAAAGATTACCATTGGTGGAATTCGAGGCACTCCATTAGCAAAAACACAGAGTACCAAGCTAGCCTGCCTTTTATCCCATCCAAAGTGAGTAGATTTGGTCCAAACAGTTTTCACTCCTATGGATTCATAGGTCCAGCCATCTAGGTATTCAAAGGGAATTGGGGTTTCATCGAGGTTGCATATGTTACCTAGTTGAAATTGGCCGATGGTAGGAGTTGGATTCATTACTATTGGCCAATGGGAAATTGAGCTTTGTTCAGGCTGTGAGTTCCTTCTATTGAAATGGAGCCAGGAGAGTATGAGATTTTGATACTCTGCAGGCACACTCTGGGCTTTTTTGGTTATACTGCGTAAACTGATTTGATAACGTGCTAGAAATCGAGAAAACCACCCATGGCTGAATCTAAACACCTCTTCTCCCTGCAGTCTGTCCTCCTCCCATGGCCTTTCCTCTCCGTCCAGCCTTTGGTCTCCCCTTAGCAATTGCCCCCCCCTCTGTCCCTGCACTGAACCTCTTTCACCATCCTCTAAATACAGTTTCTGAAATAGAAAGAGGGAATTGATTCAAAACCAGCTTCGGCATATTGTTTGTCCCTTCTCCCTGCACTCAAGAAATAGCTGATAGAGTTGTGACTCTAGGTCTGACCAACTGATAACATTTATCTGCCGCACTGCTCTATCCTTTGTCCCATTCCCACGCTGCTCAATTTCCTTCTCTTTTCATACCCATTCACTAATCATTGGCTGTGGTACATGAAAGATGTTGGAGGCCTCTTGTTGAGTTGGACTCTGGTATGGGTAAAGCTCATCCCCAGTTGGTATTCTATGCTGTGAAAGAAAAACTAAGGTATGGATCTTCTGATGATGGCTCCAGGAAATTTCTTGTCGCTGTATTGGCTTTATATCAATCGCACGGAGTACTCATTCTGAGATTCATTTTGGCATGGGCCCTCTTCACTTTTTTATCACCTTTACTGTACTGGCTCTCGATCTTTGGTGAATCGTATTTGCTGACATTAAACTCAATCAGATTTGACTGAACTATTATGATATTCAGAGAAGGGATGTTCAACTTCTAAGGTATACTACTTTTTCATTTCTGTTAGTATTTTTTCCTACTTTATACATACTAACTCACCCATTGCTCATTCATGAAGTTACAAATTTTAGCTATTGTACTGACTCAAGTTCTGGTTATCAGTAGTGACTCTCATTGATCACCATGTTTTCCGTAATCAGCAAGAGTCACATCCTATACTTTGATATTGAACTGTGCCCAGGGTATCTCCAGGAAGTTTAAATCTCTTTCGACCAGAGCTTGGTCTATTGCCCTGAATCAACCACTTTACAGGACAGATTTCCCAGATTCAGGCTTGCTACAATGGCCAGCAATGACTCTACACTTAATGGAGACCCTGAGCTGAAACATTTAATTTTATATTGGAATTTCTTTTTTCATGATGTGTCACAGACCATCACTCATGCATGGGCCAGCCAAGACCGCCACTGGAGATATAATCCCTGAACGGAGATAATGAATTTGACGAGATAATACGGTACTCGGTCGAACACACCATCCAACCGGGGGGCCTGCAGAGAGTCCAACACAACACCGGTACTAGTACGCGTTAAGAGTCACGTGCATACTAGCCATTAAGCCTATGCCGAGACACTAATGTATGAGAGAATTTTCGCAAGACTGTCTCAACCGCCCAGAAGATAATCCGGCAAAAGTCAGATTGGCGCTAAAGTTAGTGCACATTTTCCCGAAGCTCGCCAATCGCCTCTATATGTTTAAACTGTGGCAAGCCAGCGGTCCTCGTTTCCTCCTGTTGGCTCGGTTGCAGGTGCGAAATGACGAGAGACAGAGGCAAACAGAGGTGAAAACCCAGAGAGACAAAATGCATTAGTCTAACCATCTCTGCTTCCCGTCTGCTCCTTGGTTCCCCTTTCTTCTCTTTTTCCAACACCGGGTCCAACGCAACCTTTAAATACAACAATAGACTGCCAAAGGTGCACGGCTTTCTAACGAATCTATAACGCACGACAATTACGATTTGTCCACAATAGTTACTACGTGTCCATCAACGCGTCTGACAGCACCGTACTTCGTACTGTACACAACCCTGCACCGCTTGAACCAAACCCAGACCCTGAAAATCTCCGCCTCCCGCTAACTCAACACACATCCTCGAGCTAATCTACCGTAAAGTTGAAAACTCAATCCCGACGACAATGGTAAACAAATAAAATCAAATAAAAATCAAAACATAAATAAGAAAGAACAATGTGTAGTTTGAATAAGAATAGGATACTATATTATTTAAGTGGGAGTGGTAATACAGATTGGGTTGATTCTCGATATAGTAGTAGGTGAATGCAGGTTTAGCGACGTATTATTCTCCACGACGGTTTCTAGAATATCCTTACATTACCGAAGTACCTTGTCGATGTTAGGAATTAGAAAGTTTGAGGCATAGGCTCCGGTATGTAGTGCGGTCTGTGGATAGGGTAGCCAGTTGGGGGAATAGGAGGTAGAAGTAGTGAGAATGTTGGGGTTTTCGGTATCAAAAACGAAAGATACAAAAAACCACTAGCACGAAACCTCCAAGGCAAAATGAGCTATTCAAAGGATATAATGCTAACGCTGTATTTTCTTCCGCTCATTTGAATTTAACTTAGCAGCCTGTTGAATTGATCTCACTCAGACGAAAGGAAAGGTTGTGGCTTGGACGAATATATCAAAATTTCGAATGATGTTCTATGACCGCGGGACCTGAGAGAGAGAGTGTGTGTGTGTGCTTGGGGGGGGGGGGGTAGCACGCTATTCGTGATGTCCTTACGCAAAAAAACACCAAAAAGGACAAGATAAACACAGACAATGAACCGAAATAGCGCGCGCGAGAATACTGTATAGCAAAGACCACATATCACACCGACAATTCTGACCGTAAATTTCCCACAAAACATATGTTGAAAAAAACCCAGTAAAGCTTCCCATTCACTGACTTGTTGATTTTTCTTTCCCCTAGCCTTCATCATCCCCCAACCCCTTCATGATGATGAGCAGTAACATAATTAAGCGACGTCCGCCTAAATCTATCCCTGGGACTCAAGGTAACCTCTTCTCCCTCTAAGAACATCTTCACAACACCTTCATGTTCCCCCTCCGCCGCCCAAAACAGCGGCGTCCAGCGCCCCTAATCCTGCAACTCAGGATTGACCATTGGTCTATCCAGTAACATTCCAATCACGCCTCCCCGTCCGTATTCAGCCGCGAAGGAGAGGGGGTTCTCCGATGGTTGTCTATCGGATCGGTGTTGATATCGGACCGGATGGGAGCAACTTTCCTACACCTTCGGAGCCGATTTGGGATGCCCATGTGGGTAGGGCCTTGCCGCCGTTGTCCCGCGAGTTGGGATTCACCTCAGGCCGGCTTATGAAGAGATTTAATACTCCTCCGTGGCCACATTCTGCGGCCCAAGTTAGCGGTGTCTAGCCGTATTCATCAGGCGACTGGGGGCTGACATCGGGGCGATTGGGAAGCACTTTTACCACCCCATGGTGTCGATTTTCGGAGGCAGAAGATAGTGGTGAGCGACCGTGCTTACCCATCAAGTCCGGCATAGTATCGGCACGGTACAATATTATTTTTACTATCAATTCGTTCCCATTTTTGGCGGCATAATGGTGTGGTGCTTGGCCCATCTATCTGTTGAATTAGGGTTGATGTCGACTCGGGATAGAAGTACCTTCGCCGTTCGTTTGCGCCTGTTCATAACAGCCCACATGAGTGCTGAACGGCCATTAGCATCCTTACACTCAGGGTCGACCTCGGGGTGACTCAACAGTAGCTCTACTACTCCTTTGCGTCCACACTCTACAGCAAGGGAGAGCGATGTTCGGCCGGATCTATCTGACATATTGGGTTGGATATCTGCTCTGTCTAGCAACATCTTGACAACCGTTGCATGCCCATTTGTTGCGGCGAAAATCAATGGTGTCCACCTTTCTGCCTCCTGTGGTTGGGGGTTAACATCAGCTCGGTCCAACAGCAATTTCACTATTCCTTCATATCCGTTTGTGGCAGCATATATCAGTGATGTTCGGCCAAATTTATCAAATGAGTTGGGTTCAACATCCGATCTCTCCAGCAGTATCTTCACCACCGCATGCCCATTCATCGCCGCCAAAATTAATAGCGTCCCGGATTCTTGCTCCCTAGACTGAGGGTCGCCCTCGGCTCGGTTAATTAGTAGCTTTACCACCCCCTCTTGACCGCATCTAGCTGCCCAAGCGAGCGGCGTTTGCCCACTCTTATTCCGGTAGTCGGGCTGGACCTCCGGTCACTCTAGCAACATCTTTACCACCCCCTCACACCCATGCTGAGCGGCGAATGCAAGCGATGTCCTACCCCCCATGTTTCTGTAGTTAAGGTTGACCTCGGGTTGGTCAAGCAGCATCTTTACCACCTTTTCGTGCCCGCCTGTTGCAGCCAATGATAATGGTGTGTGGTCCGAGTGATCACAGTAGACCGACTCCTGGCGCATCACGCCCTCCACCAACTCCTCCATCCCCAAGTATGCAACGTAATGTAATCCGGTAAACCCCGTCCAGTCGGGCTTTGGTATTTTCCAGGTGCTGGTTTTGGCGCTGGTTGCGGATGCAGCAAAAAGATCGTCACAGCCCGATGCTTGGGATATTCCTTCAAAATTCCGAGAGCTAGGTCCCTAACAGACCGAGTAAGCTCACGGCGGGTATGAATTCACCAGTAACAGGAGGCATAAGTAAGAAACTAGTGTGTTTCCCGGAATGTCTGATCTCTCCACGAGAGCTCAAGAACCGATTTAAGGCCTAGATAGCTCAAGAAAGTTTCGGCTATAGTAGCCTGGGGGCTTTCAAAGAGCCTATCCTGATGGTTGGACGGATATTCTCGCAAAGTTGAATGTGCAAGGTGGACATTTGATGTTGTAGGATCGACAGCGATTAGGCCCAGACATGATCCAATAACCGTCTCTATCGAAGGAATTATCAAGGGAAAACATCTGGGGTCAAGAGTTGGTGACCCAGCCTTTATCGCTAGCCCATGACAAAGTTCATCGACATGCAAAGGTCACTCTGCGAATGTTATCCACATCAATCCTGCCATCGCCAATCCCACTTTCCGTTCTAATTGTTGGTGTATTCTCTCAGTAGTTGTGCTGAAAGCGTTGGTCAAACTGCCTCCCATATGTTGGAGCCGTTATCTTCTTTTGTCTCTGGTTGTCTCACCCAATATTTCATCAATGCCGAAAGTGGCTCGAAGAAAACTTAAGCTCAGAGTTAGCCGGAGGGTCTGAATGATACAAGTATTACTCGCATAGTAGTTACATTTCGGAAAGGCCTTGAGCAACTCTGGCAAGAATTTCTGACCCGAGAGATGCATCCACCGCTCCAGGATGCGGATCATTATCTAGTTTCACCGCAAGATATCTTTCGATATAATTCAAACTAGGTTGCACAGAGATTGCACTCAGAGTCCATGAGAGATGAGCTTCCAACTCGCACCGAACATCAGGCCGCCCAGTGAAAAACAATCTTGTATTAAGCGATGTCTCCACAATCTTAGATAGAACTTGTAAAAACTCGACTCTGCCATCTACAGAAATTTCATCCAGCGCATCCACATAAATAAAAGTCCTTTGAAAGTTTGCCAAAACCCTGGAGAGCAGTTTTATGATTTCCGAAAGCTCAGATATACATCCCCCGGCATTCCCCTCCGCACCCAAGAAGGCTTTGTGCCTCTCTTCTGGGATGTCCGGCAGTCTTTCTACCAACTGCCACAAAACTCCACCAAGGATTGCCCCTGAGATTTGTTTGTTTGGTCTGCGATAATCACCATAGAGGCAAGCAACTGCAATATTTTGGCCAGCAGCCTCATGACAAAGAGTATCGATCACTAAGGGGCTAGAATCAGGTAAGCTGCCATTCACAATATTCAGGAATAGTAGTCGTACCAAAGGAAAGTCTTTCCCGCTCCCGGAACTCCATGACAAAGCAGTATTGGATGTCCCTGTTGGTGATTTGCATCTTGACACCATGCTTGGAACCCAAGAGTCATGAGTACCCAGTCTCCTACACTTCCGGAACGAGTAGCAGCTAGATCACTGTGCCTCTTCCATAAATCCAATGGCGATAGCCACGAGAAAATCCGCGATTTCTCGTTATATCCGGTGATAGGGCAATTGTTGGTGGCAGTGTCGTTCATAGTATCGACCATATTCGGGAGAATAAAACAATTGTTACTATAGTTGGGCAGGTATAGATTGGGGTTTTGATTCTTCCTTGCTAAATGCGAATCACTGTTGGAAAAATGGTTGCTTCTATCGAAGTGAAGCGAGAACTGAGACTAGTTTGAAGGATATTCATGAGGCGCGTCAATGCGGCTGAACAACCTTGAAAAAACAAAATGCGGGGTGGCATTCAGCATGAAAAAGCACGAGTGAGTTAGATGGCAGAATCACTTTATCACCCAGTAAGTCTGCATTACCTACCTTGATGGAGATGAGCATCCTTGGTTAGTACACTTTTCTCTGCTCCCTTCTTTCCTCTATTTGTGTAAAATTTGAATAGAGGATCGCCGGAACTCTGAAGTACCATAGGTCTCGGTACAGTACTGCGCACCAAAGAGAACTTGTTTCAATGGTTAGGAATATTTAAGGTGAAAGGAGAAAGGAGAGAACTTCCGGAATGATGAATTGTACGGTGTTCTCTAACTCAATGACCTCTTCGATTGGCTGCCTGTTTGAGTGAAGATTGTGACTTTTTATCAAGCTAGTCCCTGCTTGTCAAACGGACTGCCGCTTTCCCAAACACCCTCGACTATCAAACAATGGAAAAATTGTATAGTCGCACCTCGCTACAACGAATGCCAAGAATTCCGGATTTTTCGTTTGTTATAGAGAGGTTTTGAACGAAATTACTTATAGCGAGAACCGTTTGTATGGGAGCAGGGGGTAAATTCCCAGAGGGTTCGTTCGTAATAGCGAGGATTCCCGTACAAAGAGGTCCACTATAGCGAGGTGTGACTGTGGCTAACTTAGGCTACGTCTTAGTTGCCACACGAAACTGTCAAAATCACCATGATTTTGTCAACTTGTGAGAACCTGTCAATTTGCTTTGGGGAGCCGCGTCTGGTTGACACTTAAATGTCAAAATGGATTATGATAAAATGTGTCCAAGATTGCCAAAATCAAATTGCTGGTCGTAGCAGTATTAACCTACACTGACAAGATAATCAGAACTAGAGAAATAGTTAAAGGAAACCTAGCCCTACTTCTTTCAAGGTATGATATCATAAAAAATAAAAAAAATAAAAAAGAATAATATAATACGGTAGGCTAACAGTTTGTCAATTATCTATCATGAATCGTGAATTCTGTTTGCTTCAGTATACACACTTCTTGAGCACATTCATATCATTATAGCAATTCTCAATTCTGGCAACATCGGTTGCAACTCACGTTTTGCGATTTTCACATAATCGCACACCTCAGGTCCACCAGACGGAACTTTAATAAAATTACTAGAGAAAGAGGAAGAATATCATGCATTTATCTACCCGTGCTATGACCACGGCCACCCAACCCAACCACCAGACGCCACCTCAGTTGCACTCAACGCCAAAAGTACAAATATCCAAGGTCAAGCAGGGAATATGAATTCTCACTCGGGTTGGTCCAGCCCGCCTGGTGCGAAAATGTTGACATTATACGAGTACAATATTGCCCAATCCTTGCAAACTCTTCGATTCCGATCTATCCAATTCCAAATCCCCAACCAGTCCTACCATTTTTGAGACTCGTTATATTTTCGCTTTTGTATGCTTGTTCGTTACTCTCATATCCGCGTAACTTGGTGCTTGCCTGCGGAGGGTGTGGATCGTAGCCGATATAAATACCCGGGCTACTTTTCATACATCAGGAGATATAATCCCTGTAAAGGTTTTCTTACAAGTTGGTCATGTTAGCTATGATTGTCTCGCCTTTTTATATCATTCGTTCTATGTCCCCCATATTGCCGGAGATCATCTACCAAGCGGGCAGCTCAGATACAAACTCCCCCCTTCTACTCCCTCCAGAGTGGTGTAATTTAGGTGCCTTTGGTCCTGTGAAAAAAGAACTTGAAGTTTGATTTTTTAGATACATGCCAGTGCGCTAATATATACAACCTGAAGGAAAAGAAAGAAGACACGAGAAGAAGGAACGCTGCGGCGAAGTCAGATAAGCTTAGTGTCCAGTATCAGGTACAAAGCGTGAGAAAGGTTCTCAAGGCCGGAAGAAACCAAGATAATAACGTGTATGGCTATTGACACAGTGCGCAAACGAAGCATGTAAAAGAAAGCAATGGGGTTTAGAAGGATAGGCTGACAAATGCTGGAAAAACTAGCAGAGACTTGTAATGTGGGGCAACTTGAACTTACTATTGTTGGAAAAACCACTGTTTAGTGTTGGCTTCCTACTCACGATTCGGGGTACATGTGTATGGCTGGAGGTGAATACTCTAACGAATATCCGACGTCACTTATTTGGGATATATATATTATGCGTTTGTTCCCTTGCATCAGATATGATACTAGTCAATCAATTGATCTTTCGCTACTACAATACCTTTATATTTCCAATGACTATACCAATTATTTCCATGAGTGCGCCCGGGTGATTTCCCAACAAATGTTATTCCGAGGTAAATATTCTCATAGCAGTCAATCCGAACCTACAACCAGGGACCCGTCACCGAAACCTTTGTTGTATGTTTTTTTTTCTTTTTTTACTATTTGTAATTTTTTTTAAAGGTACGATGCAAACATATCCAGTCAAACAAACAAACCTATCATCTATCTAACCCAATAGCCTTTTAGTAACTATGTCGGAGCCCGTAGGCCCTGGGCACTGAGGAAGTCCTCCTCTTGGCTTGCCCAGACGTCCTCCTTCATGATGATTGCCGGCGAGACTTTTGGGTTAGGAGGCGCAACTCGGCGGCTGCCCGAGGTTGCTCGGGAATCTTTTCTTCGGGGTTGAACGTGAAGGTTCTCTTGTACGAGACGGGTTTTTGGGCTGTGATAACCCATGGTCCCTAAGGGGACATCGATTCCTCGGCGAGATGCGAGGCTCTGGAAGGGCGATACCGATCCAGACCAAGTAACGGGGGCAACCTCTGCACCGGCGAGGGTAAAGGGATGTTGAGCCAGAGTAAGAATGGAGAGAGAAGAGAAGGAACAGTACCAGGTAGTCGGCGGGGAGAGCGCTCCACTGGCTGTTTCACTGGGGTCTGGGGTAGCGAGCGACTGGCACCGTTGTAGACGACACGGTTGTTGTTCCTAGCGTTATTGAAGCCCCCATTTGCGCGTTTGAAGCCCGGGGGATTAATCGCCCCCTCTGCCGTTTTGGGGGGCGGTTGAAATCTGGTGTCCAGTTTTCTCAGATGTTGGGTTTCGTTTTGGAGTGCTGGAAGAAAGGAGTGCTTGATTACCTTTCCCCGCAGTCTCTTAGACCCAGCGGGCCCAGGCGGCGCTTCCCACTTCAGAATGAGATACGGTTCCCGTGGAAATGATAGGTCCCAAGATATGAGAAATCGCTTCCTGGCGCTCCTCGTTGGCTTCCTTGGGAGCTGAGATCCTAACCTTCACCACTGTACTCATACGCTTAACTTATTTTTGAACAGAAGGATACTCAGTTCTATCTCTCATATGAGGGGCGATAGCTGTAGTTAAGGGACCCGGTAGTGCCAAGTTGAGGCTTTGTGGCGATTCAATGAGAGGCGAAAAGAAGCATCAGGACCTCCGCCGAGGTAGAATCCGAAACACTTTTGTCCAAATCTATCCTTAAGAGATCGCTGGCAGGGGGAACTGAGTTTAAGCTGGTCGCAGTGGTGGTATGTTTTAAATCAGGTGAAACCAGAAGGTAATAGCAATCGAGGTCTAAAACTGAGACTTTATTAAGATTGCGTGCAGCAAGCTGGTGGGCCAAGGCCAAAGGCGAAATACTTGGAGAGCTCTCGACAACCAATAAATCGATAGCGATAAGATTAATTAAATTGTTAGTTACCGGAGAGGTCGTTGTAATGCTGCTGTCCGATATAAGATCTGCGGAGATAATGACGGCTTCTATCCGGGCAAAAACACTTTTGTTCTTCTAATCCTCTCAGTCTCTTCTCGAGTGTGAAGAATGGGAACCTGCGGTATAAAGGCTGAAGGTGCGCTCGATGGGGATGCAGAGGGAATCATTTGCGGCTCCGTTCCACCGGTCAACTGATGTCCTCCACCAATGCAAGAATCCATAAAATATGCTTGGAGACAGTTTTTCTTCAAGCTGTTGAAAGTATTTTCCTTCACACCTGACTCTAGGACTACTGGTGAACAATATCTTGATAGACTATCAGGCTCTATGGTGGCCACATCGCAAAGATCATTAAGACAGTTGAAAGTGTCCGGAAATTCCAATTTTGATGCTTGATCCACCAAACTAGAATCTTTTATGAACAGCTCAGGCGTGGTCTTCATTATCCACAACCGCTCTCGGAGCTCTCGGAGCTCTCAGTTGGTATCAATGTGGAGAACATATACCGCACACATTCGACTTTCTCTGAACACATAATACGATTAATTAATGACAACGCATTGCAACCTACAACAATATTTTAGCAAAAACCCGATAGAAGTTGTGTGGATTTAACTCAATTATCCTACCATTTTGAGTTTCAGTTTTCCCAGCCAATCCGGATAAAAAACTCTGGTAATAAAAGCATATCCTCATGAATCCCAAGTGAGGCAGAGGTTTTGATGCCCTCTTTCTTCACCTTAGCAAGAAGAACCAAGGCACTTGTTTCGCCGCCAGAAGTCAACAATTCTGCTGCTTATGCAGTGGTATCTCGATGATCGATTCTTCTTGTTGAGACCAAAGTAGCGTCTCCATTACTGTGCATGCTACGAGTGGGAGGGGTGGGATCGTCAGACAATCTATCACATGAAAAAAGTAGATGAGAATGTGTATTACCATCTTCTTGCTAAGAAAAGCCTTTAAAAATAACATCACGAAGTTGGCATCAGGAGATAAAAAAGTAGTTTTCCAAAGCAAGCAATGCCTTACAGTTAAAGTATCTCCTGAGAGATCTGGATGGTCTTCACCACTATAGCTTCGGTCGGACATGCTCTCAGTGTTCAACAATGAAAAAAAAAAAAAACTTTCTTGTCAGTAAAGAACACTCTCAGTATTTAGTAGTAAACTAATTTTGTGGCCGAGGCTGTTGTTCATGCTGTTACTGTGGCAGAGCTGTTCGCCAAGATGGTTGCTCCGGAAGACCAGAAAAAATTATCGAGGCTCAAAACCTGAACTTCAAATGCCTCTAATATCGCGAACTCAGAGGGGGGAAAAAACATTCTCCTGAACACAAAAAAAAAAGCTTTTAAACAGATTTAATTTATGAGAGCAGCAAACTTGAAAAAAATGAAAAAAATGAAAATGAAACATTGTCACAAAAAATCCATCAATAACGGATTACCTGTAGAGCAGTCTGTATTTAAATTCATGATAGCAGTGATATGTTTGAAACTGCGTAGAAACCAAGGTCTTAAGTAATCGCAATCATTGGCTGATTTTTAAATATTCAGTAATACACCAAGTTGGTGATAATATCCATGGTTTTTCATTTGTAGTAATGCCCGTTGGCACAAAGCCGGAATAATAAACTGTGAAATTTGTTTTAGCCCTCTCTCAGTGACACTTATTTTGTTAAAAAAACAATAAAAGACTGGAAGGATAATATCTGCTTAGCTATTTGTCCAGGCTCTCTGGTCTTGACATAAGTTTGTAGTAAACATTCCCCTAGTTGCATTCCCGAATCCCGAACACCCTTAGTAAAGAACCACCTGTTGAAGACCAACCAGGTATCATATGTTGGAAATGCATTTGGGGGAAAACATTGTCATTTTGGGATTAGTTCTTTCTTATCATTGGAGGAAATCTTTTACCATCAGAGTATATTGAAGTCGGATTTGGAATAGTAGTATTGGCAGATGGAGAAATCATTATACTGACAGACAAATTATCTGTTAGTTTACAGGATCAGGTCAACTACTCTCTTCAGTGTTGTTCCAGCTCTCTATTGGGTTTTCTTTATGTTTCCCTCCTTTCTTTGTTTGTTTTCTCACATGAAAATTTTTTCATGTCATTCGTTTCTGGTAGCCTTAAATACAGTCACCTTTTATCACTCATTACCTGTAGCAAACACTCCTTTATCATAGATCTGTAGTACTGTAAGAACTCGAATAATTGGACCTCATAAGAGGTTAAAATAAGGTGAGGTGAGCGGAGATTGCGTAACTCTGAAAATCTTGTCAAAATCAGTAACTAGCTCAGATTACCAAATAATGGTCTGGCCCAAGATACTCAATGTCACCTCATCAAAGAGAAAGAAATAGTTGGAAAGAATTGACGTCAATAAGAAGAATTTGTAAACAGATATTACTGGCAGCAATCCTAAATCTCAGTTTACAGTATATTTTATCTACTTGGCCGATTCAAAAGTCCCCAGAAATCTTCACCATTTCCTTCCTTACTATTCCTAATATCTTGGCACTAAGATTTCCAGAGACTTTTGAATTTGTCAAGTACTACAAGTACTTCTTACCCCTTCATCCAACAATCTCCTAATTCAGACCAAACAAGACCTAAAATCTACTGGGCCTAGTCCTATTTGATTATGTTTGATCCACTCCTATCTAGTCCAGCTTGATTCAATTGAATCTGATCTAATATAACCCAACCCATCCAATCCAATCTCATCTTATTCTATCTTATCCTATCCTATCCCATCAAATCCTATTCTATCTCATCCTACCCCATCCCATCTCATCCCATCTTATCCAATTCAATTCAATTCAATTCACTCCAATTCAGTCCAAGTCACTTCAATTCAAATCAAATCAAATCAATTGTGCCAACCAATTCTAGGAAATGGCCTAAAAGGCAGCACAAAGGGCAAGTAGTCGGACCAAGGCCCAGCCACTACTTACTCTACTACCAAGCAGTAGGTATTATTCTGGTGCAAAAAAGAAGTCTGGTGCAAAGTGGAGGCCACTAGCAGAAGGTTTACATAAAGTTCCTCAACATACTGAAAATCTCTATCACACATATATGGTTTGTTATAAACTTCAAGTACTATCCTATTGGGTAACTGTAAGTATCCCAGCAGGGCCAATACAGCTCCAAACTCCCACATGCAAGGAAACAGCAACCTAGTTTAAGATGCCAGCAACAAATCTTTCCTGCTGGAAAAAAGAGGAGGAAGCTGGAAAGTTTCAGGATCAAACTAGAAGAATATATTGTGCAGCTGGAGGTGGACAATGATGAAAGTATGAGAACTGGAATGCCAGTTATACAATCTCTTTCATTATTATTGTGCCTCTGGAACAGTTAGGTGGGAGTAGTTTTGGCGGATTAGTAAAGAGCTTTTGACTGAACTATACCCAGAAGTAGAATATACCTCTTTTCCGTTCTCCAATGGATCGTTTCATCAATTCCTTTCCTGGTACCATATTTCCCTCCGCTTTCCTACAAACAAAGCTAGTAAACTTCCAAGTGACTTTGGTGAGGCTATTCTTGGTTGGATGAGGTTCAAGAGAAGAAACTCTCAACTTCAGCCTAACAATGAAATCTATTCAGGTGACCAGCAGCAAGGTATTATTGGTCACTTTAAACCTTTTAATATTGCAAATATGGATCAGACTTCAACACTATTTGAATATTTAGATGGGAGAACTTACAATCAAAAGAGTGATAAAATGATCTGGATCTACAGTACCCTGCCTGGGTGGGATAAGGGCCAGGCAACAATTCATCTAACTGTATTTGCTGATAGAGTTCCTTATATTAAACCACTTATCTTCTTTCATAGACAATAAATGAGACCAACACTACTCACTGAAACGAAAATCTATGATCTCCACATTATAGTTAAATTTTACTGCAAAGCCCATGCCAACTCATCCAACCTTCTTGAATAGTTGGATGAACATTTCATACCTGTATTACTAAACTATCAGCCAACACTTCTGGTACTCGATTCATTCAGTGCCGACAAAATAGAGGAGGTTCTTGATACATTTTGAGCTAATAATATTACTGCTAGCATAATTCCTGCTAGTTGTACATCACTTGTGCAACCTTTTGATATATCTATTAGTTGCTCCTTCAAAGATCTCTTAAAGGTATAGACCTACCTCAAAAAAAAAATACAGTACTATGTATAATGGCTCAGCTACTGACCCAAGTTACTTGCCTTTTTACCATAGCTTAACCAATCAAACTCTGAGTATTAGTTGTTTACTAACCATGACTAAGGTCAATCTCAAGTTTCACCACACTTTTGTATTATCAGTTAGTGACCAGGGTTAATGACTGAGCTATTTTATAAAGTACCAAAGTGGGCTCAAGAGAACTAACCTTTTTATAGGAAGTGCTGCAGGAGAAACTTGATGTCATGGAGGAGGAGGAGGAAAAAATTCTATCATCACAGGGTCAGTTAACTGGTAGTATAGTAGGAAGGAGATGAGTACTTACAACATGAGCCATGGGTGAGGCACAAGAATGGTTCTCAAGTGAATGGATAGAGGTGGTACAGAAGTCTTTTTAGATATTAGGATTAGCATTACCGATAGATGGAAGTCGTAATAGTGAGATCTCAGTAAAAGAATTAGATAAAACTTAACTCATTGAGGGGTTAAGAGATTGGAGGTAGGGAGAATTGAGAGAGGAGGAAAAGGAAAGAAATAACCTAATTGATAACAACGAGAATAATGATGATGATGTTGGCAAGTTGAATCAGGATGAAGATGAGGTGGCCGTTTTTTATGAAGATAGTTTCTAAATTTGAAACTGATATTATACTATTTTTCTTGATATGGCACACCTTATTTTAACCTCTTAGTGTGAGGTCCAATTATTTGAGTTCTTATAGTAATATAAAGCAATGCCAGTCCTAGTCAGGACTTAATTCAAACAAATAATAAAATTCTCAACAAACAACAGGATCACATGAAGCTCCTCTATCATTATAGTATCTGAATCAGCTACGTGATAAATAAAGATCCCCATTCCAAGGTATCCAGTTGATATAGGAGTAGGAATACATATATTTTGAGCCTCTAACATAGCATACAACTGGAATAATTCAGAACCTCCCTTAGGCATTGCACTTGACTCTCCTAGTAGGTCTCAGTTTTTTATTTTTTTATTTTTATTTGTCTCAACTAATAGTTGAAAGGCTATCTTTTCAGTGTATTTTATCTCCTGAATACAAAGGGAAAGATTTTCAATACTGTACACTGATTTTCACTTATCTTAGTTTTTCCATTTGAGGTTTCAATGAATATAGTATCTTGTGATGAGCAAGGAATCTCTGCAGACCTCCAGGGAGTATAGCCTTTATGTCCAAGTTAACCTTTTTTTCCTTTCTCCTTTTCTTTCTCTGTTTCTTCTCTTCAACTAAGCTCACTAGGGATGCCTCAGTACTAGTAAGCATAGGAGATTATGTAGAAGGAAGGAAGAAAGTATTTACATTGCTCAGCTTATCAGATAATCTGGTCTACTTTTGAGATTTGAGGTTAGTACAATATAGAAAAGTAGACATTTCAGCTTAAGCTTGTCAGGAAGTTGGAATTAGAGAACTTTGTTAAAGATTTCTCACAAGCAAGATGATATGATATTAATGGAAAACAGTAGGAACAATATTTTCAACTATTTCCTAGTAAGGAGAGATATTCTGAGAGAGAGCCTGAATTTAAAATAGATCAGACAATTGATGGACGAAAGCTATAGACCTAGGTTAGAGTAAGGTATACTATTCTGACAAATAGCCTAGTCTGATATAAGCTAAATACTATTGGTGTGAGAAAGACTATCAGTTTAGTAGAATCTTATAGGTGCTGTAATTAGTATTTAAATCATTTTTTTAAGGGTGTATTAGATTCTCCATATATTTCACTTTCTTTATTTCTTTCATCAGATTCTTTATATTCTACCATAAGTTTAAGTGAGTACATAGTTAGTGATTGACATATAACTTAAAAAAAGTATCAAAACTTTATGACAGTGAGGAGGTTTTTCTGCTTTTATTCTTTGTATTTCAGATAAATACCATGAAGACAGAGACTGTAGGAAAAAAAAAGTATGAAAAAAAAGAAGTCATAATGTATGAATGGCAAGAACTTTCTTGAGTGTAAATAGCTTAATAGTTTACAAGTATAAAGTGCCAGCCCAATAGAAATTAAAAGAAGAAAGTTAAAAGTGAAGAAAATCAGATATCTGAAGAGATTATAAGTTGAGATAGTCTATATATACCTGACTTGATAGGTCAAGTTGATCAGTACTAAGTCTATACAGCCTGTAACCTAGTCAGCTTGACCTGACTTAGGTAGTACTAGGTATAAAGGCATGACCTTCACTACGGTACCCATAGAATCTACTCCTTTTTGAACAGAAGGATGCTCTATTCTATCTCTCAGGTGAGTGGCAATTGGGATGGGTAAGATGCTCGGTAGTGCCAGATTGAGCCTTGGGGGAGATTCTATGAGACATGAAAATGATGGATTGGGACATCCGCTACTGGTTGAAGATAAAACATCTTCATTTAAATCCATCATTAAGAGATCACTGGTAGGGGAGCTGAGTTTAAGCTGGTCATAGTAGTGGTATTTTCTAAATTGGTTGAAATTGTAGGGCTTATGTAATTGAGATTGAGGTTTTAAATTGAGATTCTATCTAGATTAGGAGCTGGAAGCTGGTGGATGAAGGCCACAGGTGAAATGCTTGTAAAGCTTTCAACAACTACTAAATCAATAGTGAAAAGATCAATCAAATCGCTAGTCCCAGGAGAAATCCTAATGCTGCTGTCTGATATAAGATCTGTGGAGATAATGATGGCATCTATTAAGTAAAAACCCTGGTTTTTCTCAATCCTCCAGGACTCTTCTTGAGTGTGAAGAACCAGAACCGATGGCATAAAGGGTAAAGTGTCACTATATGGGTATGTCATGGGAATCATCTGTGGCTCCACTCTATCTATGCACTGATCTTCTTCAACAATGCAATAATCCATAAAGGATTTTTGGTAACAGCTGTTTCTCAAGCAGCTGGAATATACTTCTTTCACCCTAGACCCTAGGACAGCTGGTATCCTGTAACTTGACAGCCTTTCAGGCTTGAGGGTGGCCACGCTGCAAAGAACATTGAGATAGTAGATACTGTCCCAGGATTACAATTTTGGTGCTTGACCCACCAACTTAGAAGGGCTCATAATAAATTCAGATGCAGCCTTCATTATCCCCAAACTTCCTTTCTGGTTTTTTTTGTTGGTATCAATACCGTGAATTTATACCCAATACAATCCACTTCCTCTAATGACATATGATCAACAAAGGACAGTTCATGACAACCTACAAAAATAAGTGAGCAAAGGACTAATAGAAACTGTGTATTAGCAATTTCACTTTGATTATGATACCATTTTGAGTTTCAGTTTTTCCAACCAAACCAGATGTTAAATCTGGTAATGAAAGCATATCCTTATGAATGTCATAGGAGGCAGAGGTTTAGTAAACTAGTTATTCACTTCAACGAAAGGAACCAAAGCACTATTTCCAGTCCTGGAAGCTGGCAATTTGGCTGCCTTTCACATAGTATCTCTACAATGGCATCTTTTGGTTGAGACCAAACCAGCATCTCCATTACTATACATACTATGAGTGTGAGTGGTAAGATTGTTGGACAATTGATAGCTGGGAGAAAGTGTGTCCCAATCCTCTTACTGAGAAGATTCTCCAACAATAACATCACTAAGCTAGCTCCAGGTAACAAATATAGTTTTCCATGACACAAGAATCACTTATCAGTAAATGTGTTATCTGAGAGGTTACAGTGGCCCTCACCACTATAGCTTCTTTCAGTTATTGTTCTTACAAATTAACAAAAAGATTGTTTTGTTAGTAATGAACATTTACAGTATTTAGGAATTAACTAATCATGTGGTTATAGTTATAGCTATTGTAGTTGCAGTAGTAGTTGTTATGGTAGTTGTGGTAGTAGTTAGTAGGAAAGAAGGTAGGGGGATTGGAACACTTATTGGGGCTCAGGACTTGGACACTTTGAATAAAAACCTGAAATAAATTTAATAGTCTGTGGACAAGCATTGAGGACAAATGATGAATGACTTCAAATCAAGAAATCAAGAAAGATAGGTTGTAAAATAAAACATAATTATTTAGAGTTTATGACATCAAGTGAAGATGACAGAAAGTAAAGTGTATTGTTGAATACTTTAGTGGTAGTGGTATAGTAGGAAGATAGAAAAGGTTTTAGGAGAGTGATCTTGGATACCAAAGATCTTGAAACTATTGGTTAACCATGAAAGCACTCACCCATGTAAGAAAATATGACTTGAACTTCCAAGACTTGAAAATATCTGACCAAATACAACTTGAAATGTATATCTATTCAAGGACAAACTCAAATACTTGTGCCAAGGTTGTGGCTGGCAGCCACAACCCCCAGATGTTTGCTGGCTTATAACCTGGGGCACTCCTACAGAGTGCCTGACAGCTCAACACAACTTTATGGGTCAACACAACTTTGTGGCTTACTATAGTAACTTTGTGGCTAAACACAACTTTGTGGCTCAATACAGTTTTGTAGTGTAATATAATATTATTTTGTAAACCAAGAAAACCCAGTAGGATAAGTGAGGTTTTCGCAGAATCTTAAGACCACATTGCGGACCATTTCATCCACCACAAATTATGCCACCAACATCAGCCTTTATTCTCCCAAGCCAGAGGGTTGAGCCTTATGCGGAAATCGAAATACACATCCTGGCAGCTATTGACTTCATTCAGTCTTCTGAAAACCAGAATCCATCACAGCAGTTGCTCACACCTATGAAATACCTATTACCTGACTATGCACATATTTGCATGGACAACAATCATGTCAAGAACAATGCAGGACAAACTGTAAGCTGTCTAATGATCAAGAACTGGCAGTTTGCCAGTATCTCAACCATCTTGACAAGATAGGAACAAGTGCCTGCCAGCCAATGGTGTCCAGCTGTGCAAATGCAATACTTCAATATACCCATACAGGGCCAGGACCAGCCCCTACTATCAGTGCTCAGTGGGCACCTCAGTTTTTGAATTGTCATCCAGAGTACTTTATTCGGGGGCAACAAATGATTGATGCCGATCGAAAACATGTGCATCAGCCAGATACCATTCGAGCCTGGTTTGAACAATATTGTGAGGTTTGCGTCAAGTATGATATTCAAGAGGCTGATCAGTACAACTTTGATGAAACTGGCTTCCATATTGGAATAGGACGAGACCAATGGATCATTATGAGAGATCCAAATCGTCAAGCATACCTTCCAAGCTCCACCAATCTTGAACTTGTCAGTGTTTGTGAAACAATTAGTGGCGATGGTGCAGTCTTGCCTCCTATGATTATTATGCCTGATGTTATCCACCAACAGCCCTGGTACACCTCAACCAGTATCCCAGATGACTACTTGGTCAGCACCTCCGAAATTGGTTACAATAACGATGATTTGACCATTAAGTGGCTTGCTCATTTTCAAAGATTCTCGGCATTGCGACAAGTTGGATCATACAGGCTTCTACTCCTTGATGGATTTAGCTCACATTGCACCAAGCAGTTTCTTGACTATTGTGATACTTATAAAATTGTTGCATTTTGTCTTCTACCTCATTCAAGCCATCTCCTTCAGCCATTGGATGTAGTAGTCTTTCAGCCATACAAGCATTACCATTCTGAGGCAGTTGAAGCTGTGACATGAATGAGATGTGGAGACTTTAACAAAGTGGAATTTCTTGATCAGATTCATTCCATCTGCCAACAAACATTCAAGGTATCTACTGTTCAATCAGCTTTCCAGGCCACTGGCCATATACCATATAATCCTGAGCTCGTCCTTTCAAAACTACATGAGGCAGCTCCTACCCCTATCAATCATGAAATATCAGTTCCTGTATTACTTGCCAGCATTCTACTTACGATCGCAAGTCTTAAAACCCAGGGTGAAGAGCTCCTTGATGATGCTAAAGATCTTCTACCTGACTTTCAGCAATGCCTCAAGCTCATTCTACAAGGGAGCTTGGCCCTAGCACAATCAGGAGCATTAGCTATGGAACATATGGATAATACCAGAGCAGCAGACCAAGCCAGGAGTGCTCGATACAGGGCTTAAAGCAGAAGGCAGATTCAAAAAGGAGGAGTTATATATGCCTCCGAGGCAGGTTAAATGGTGAAATAGAGGGAAGAGGTGGAGGTTGAAAAAGCAGAGCAACAGTTGCATAAGGCACAAAATGCTCAGAAAAGAGCACAGAAAGCTCAGCATAAACCCTTCCTTGACGAGATAAAAGCAAAGGCAAAGGAGATCAATGCAAGGATAAAGGCAAAGGCAAAGGTAGAGGCAAAGGCCATAACTACTATTCAGGCATATAAAAATAAAGTATCTAGGCTTATTGTTAAGGGAATTAAGCAACATGTAAAGTTGCTGAAATAAATATGTAATAGAATACTAGTACTACTTTACTAGAGTATCGTACTACAAAATAATATTATATTACACTACAAAACTATGTTGAGCTACAAAGTTGTATTTAGCCACAAAGTTACTATGGTAAGCCACAAAGTTGTGTTGAGCCATAAAGTTGTGTTGAGCTATCAGGCACTCTGTAGGAGTGCCCCAGGTTGCGAGCCAGTGAACATCTGGGGGTTGCGGCTGGCAGCCACAACCTCGGCATGAGTAGTACTTATTGAATGATACTAATGATAGGATGTATAACAAATGAGGGAACCAAATAAATATATATTCTGAGTGCTGGGTAAAAGTAACTTGAGGCTTGATTTTGAAACAGATCTACTAGCTAGACAATATATATACAGCCATTAGACAAAAGTGCTCGTGATGCATTGTTTCAGATTTGTCAGCATACCTCACCAAAGTGCATTTGACTGTGTTGTTATCTTTTTTCCACCCTCCCACACCAAACATTGCCCGGCATGACACCTAACTGTGGTGAATCCTTACTACTGAGAATCAACCCTGCGAATAACACAGCTGCAATAGTCCTGTATGACCCAATGGTTAACTGATCTGGAAAACAAAAGTATGCAGCACAGAAAAGGAATCCCAAAACCACGCAAAAGGAAATCAGTGCCACTGAAAAGGGCATGATAATTGCTTTTTTCTACTGCTTGAGAAGCATATTTCTAGTGGCTAAAATCATTGGTCAGCCCTTGTCTACTGTGAAGAGTTTTTTTGGCTTGTGCATGTGAACGCTTATCTTTGGATAACCTTCCTCGGTCTGGTCGCCCCCCTGTCCTCAGTCAACAACAACAAGCAACTATCATCCAAGCTGCTAAGGCAAACCAGAAGCTGAACAGAAGTGATTTCAGAGATTGTTATGCACCTTGGGTATCCCTTGCAACAGGTAAGTATTCTGGCAGGAGTGATAGTTCATGATCACATACCTAATAAAAATCTCATAGTTGATCAAGTACTCAGAGAAAGCAATTTGAAAAAATGGATAGCAAAGTCAAGACCTAAGCTAAAGCCTGAACACTTTACAAAGAGGCTCTAGTGGGCTATGGCTCATAGGGATTGGACAGCAGAGGACTTTGAAGGAGTTATATGGAGTGATGAATGCAGTATAGAGAAGTCTAAAGACCTTAGGCAAATCTGGGTATTTAGGGAGCCAGGAGAGAAGTGGCTTGCTGAGTGTGTTTATCCCAAGGAGAAGAATAAAGGAATATTGCTCATGGTATGGGGCTGCTTCTGGGGCTAGAATAAAGGGTCATTGGTGCCTATTACTAGAAATATAAACAAAACCAGATATATTAGACTACTAAGAAGGTATCTTATTCCTGTTATTCATCAAATGCTTACTGCTGGTATTCATGATTTCCTTTTTCAACAAGACAACTCTCCTGTTCACAAAGCCTACAATGTAAGGGATTGGTTGGAGGATAACAATATTGATATTATAGAGCATCCTCCTTATTCTCCAAATTTGAACCCTATTGAGCATGCATGGGTAGAGCTTAAAAAGTGCCTACATCAACAGTACCCTAGGATAGCTGATACCTCAGGAGGAAAGGAAGCAGTAAAGAAAAGATTGGCCCAGGTACTGCCTTTGGTCAGGGAGACAATTCCTCCTGAATTTTTTGAAAAGCTGTGGAAATCAATGCCAAACAGGGTGGCAGCTGTTCTTGAAGTGAGGGGGGGATATACAAAGTATTGAATTGTATAATAGCAGGTCTCTTTTATTTTTAAAATTTAATTTCGTGGTCTACTTTAGAGTTAACGATCACTAGAGGATGATCACCAGGCCATTCATGGATGCGGAACAGCAATGGCAATGGCAATGGAAAAGCGACAATGGCAAAGTGACAATGGCAAAGTGACAACGCCAAAGTGACAATGCTGCTATTTTAATTTAATTCTACGAGTCTACACTTGCCTACTCGCTGTTAACTGTCTACTATTTGTGCATGAGGCCCTGTGAAGCAACTACCCCACTACCCCTCCGCACAGACATTGATGGTGCAATCAGCGTAATTAAACATGTCTCGCATCACGAACACTTTTGTCTAGTGGCTGTATATTAAAAGCAGAATTTTAATGCCCAAAGAAGGAACAGAGGAGTAATATAAGGTAAAATTATTATACAATCTCAAGGTCTTGAGTAAATACAGACGAATATACTGTCCAAAGTATGAAATTGAAGGAATGGAAAGGTTTTCAAGGGTAAAAGAAAGTAACATAATTACTTAAATTGCTATAAAAACTACCAGAGACTTGAACTCTGTAGTAACTAACTGATATTGAAAGAGGAGGTAATGATTGGACCTAGGATTTTACAGAACTAAGCTAAGAGGATCGAGGAGAGAAGAGTAGTTGAATGCAGCAAGTACAGTATTTAGGGTATATAGTACAAGATATAATAGTAAAACAAATACTAAGAGAGCCAGTAAATAGTATTAAGGGTAAGGTAGTTAGTAAGAAAAAGAAGGGAAAGGAGGAAGAGATGGAAAGACTTTAGGTCCTGTTTGACAAACCACTTTTATGCCATTTTTTTTGTTTATAAATAAACTTTTTTTATGGAGGTATTCAGCAAGGGGAATAATAATAAAAAAAGTGCTATATTTTTTATTTTTTGCTATATGTTTTTGTCATATTTCCTGCCATGTTTTTTTGAGTACAAGCATATTAGATTAGGTGAACAAGATTAAAGAAAAATAGAAAATTTGTATTATTTTCACTCCCTTTTTGATATGGATATGAAATGCTTTGTAGGAAGCAAGTATTCTCTATACTAAATATTTCAACCATTCCAACTTACTAAAAACATTACAACAAAATAGAGGATGACAACAGATATGATCAATACACTAGTGATGGTGATTCCAAGTCAGAAGATGAATCTGCAGATAAAATGCTCCTTATTGCAGAATTAGTCACAACTGCTATGCATTAAATGGTAAATAATTAGGTATCACAATCAGGGCCATGAAATAAAATAGTGTCATAACTATAATTACTCCCTGGCATTTGCGAAGTTTGTACCTTGCCAAACACAGTATTTTCCAGAAATATGACACTTTTTTATCCAACATATATGTTTGCAGCTTTTCTGCCATAAAAAAATATGATGGATTTGCCACACAGGGCCTTACATAAAGAAAACAGTTCAGGCATAAGCCTGCAGGATGATTATATTACAAAGCACAACAAAGAAAGATTCATGGTAACACTCTCTTTCAGACTCACATTTTAAAACATCAATCACGGGTGTACTTGGAAATATGGAAGAACAGGAGATACTATCCTGGTTTTTGACCTTAAGCTACATTAGAATATGATGACATGACTGTTGTACTAAATACAGCGTCTATCTTCTGTAATCACATGTGTGTGCCACTCGTACGTACTAGTGCAAATATATCAAATAACTATTGTAGTAACAGCTAGACTTATTAAACAGCTTATAGGGAGTAAGCCCACTACTTATGCAATACAAACACGCTAGTGACTCCACTCACCATGCACACTGGTTATCACCCGATATCCCATGATATCTCTATTACCGGATATGGAAAGTTCATTCAGCATCTATACTGATGGTTTCTTCTGTTGAGCGGCTGTGATATCCGGATCGGCAATCCACCGGGTAAATAAATAAATATCCTCATGGTAGTCAATCAGTATCTCACTGTAAAGATGCTCCCTAGTGGAGTTTTTTTATATGGTTTTTATAGTTTTTTTTTTTAATTTGACATTTATTTTTGTTTTTGATTCCGCTTTTTATTTTTAAAAAGCACGATGCAAACATTTCCGCTCATATCTGTAATCTAGCTGAATAAGGAACTATTGGGTAAACTGCAAGGGGCCCGCAGGCAGAGAGGCACGGAGAAAGTCCGCCTCCTGGCTTGTCCAGACGTCCTGCTTCATGGTCGTTCCCGGTGAGACTTTTGGGCGAGGAGGGGCCACTCGACGGGTACCGCGGAGTTGCTCGCGAATTTTTTCTTCACGATTGAAGGTGGAGGTTCTCTTGTACGAAACCGTCTTTGGATTGTGATAACCTACAGTCTTAAGGGTGGCATCGATTCCGCGGCGAGAAGCAAGGCCCTCAAACGGCAATCCCGAGTTAGACCACGTGACAGGGGCGACCTCTGGAGGGGCGAGTGTGACCGCACGCTGAGCGAGAATAGGAGTAACAGCCGGATTAGAAACAGCACGAATTGGGTGGCGGTGAGTCTGCCCTGCTGTCAGTTTCGCCTGGCTCGAGCCGCTGGTGCCATTGGAGACGGGACGGTTGTTGTTCCCTGAGGAACTGTGAGCCATGTTCTTTATCTGTTTGACACCCGCATGGCCGCCCTTATTCAAACCAACAGTTACCCGCCCGGTACCCTTTGGATTGACCACTGCCTTACCATTTTGGTGGACAGTTGAAATCCCACTGCGGGTATTCCCAGATCTTGGGTTTTGCCTTTGAGGGTTGGAGGTAGGAGGTAAAACGCTGGCTTTTGTCGCATTATCTGTGACCCAGCGGGCCCAGGCGGCGTGTCCAACCTCGGAATGCAATGCAGTTTTCGCGGAAATGATAGGGCACAAGATAGGAGACCTCGTATCCTTTCGCCCTGGTTTAGTTTCCTTGGGAGCAGAGATCACAACCTTCACCACAGTGGGCATACGCTCTACTTCCTTTTGAATAGAAGGATACTCAAATGCCTCTCTCAGATGAGGGGGAATTTTGGTAGTTGGGGCGCCTAATAGTACCAAGTTGAGGCTTGGTGGTAATTCTATGAGACATGGATAAGAAGGATTGGGACCTCCGCTATCCAAAGCATCATTGTCAGAATCTATTAGTGTAAGATCACTGCCAGGGCGAGCTGAACTTAAGCTACTCGCAGTAGCGGTATGTTTTAAATCTGGTGAAACTGGAGGGCCCGAGAAGTCGCAATCGAGATCTAAAATTGAGATATCACTAGTGGTGCGTGCCGGAACCTGGCGGGCCAAGGCCAGAGACGAAATGCTTGGAGAACTTTTGACAACCAGCAAATCCGTAGCGAAAAGGTCGATCAAATCGTCAGTCACCGGAGAGGTCGCAGCGGTGCTGTCCGAGATATGACCCGAGGAGATAATGACGGCGTCTATCCAGGCAAAAACATTTTTGTTCTTTATCCTCTCCACCTCTTCTCTAGTGTGAGCAACTGAAACCTGCGGCATAAAGGTCGAAATTTTGTGAGATGGCAATGTTTTGTGAATTGTTTGCGGCTCTACTCCATCAATCAACCGATCTTCCTCAGCTATGCAAGAATCGATAATACATGCTTGGTGACGGCTTTTCTTTAAGCTGTTGGAAGTGTATTGGTTCACACCAGGCCCTAAGGCTGCCGGTATACGATAGTTTGATAGACGTTCAGGCTCGAGGGCGGCCACGTCGCAGAGATAATCCAAACAGTCGAAACAGTCCCCAAATTCCAATTTTGGTGTTTGGCCCACCACACTAGAATCGCTCATTACCAGCTCAGACACAGTGTTTGTTATCCCAGAACCTCTTTGCGGGCTCTTTGTTGGTACTAATGCGTTGAATTTATATCCCATGCAATTGATTTCCTCTGGAGACATATGATCAATCAACCGAATCATAAGCGGTGATGCATCAGTGTGCGATAGCTGACATGAGAGGTGTTCAGCTGTTGAGGTGTAACTGTTTATCACCCACCAGATATAAAAAAACAGAGAAGAGAAAAAGGGAACAAAATGAACAGAAAGGAAGCGATGCCTACGATATCATTGAGATACCGTAGGTTAATACCTAAGAGGATGACGTAAGCAGTCATCGAGTATCACTTGTGAGGGTACGTGTTATGAGAACACTTACACGAATTACAACGGAGGGTGAGGATAGTGAATAATTAACGGGATAAGTTATTTCTTGGTAAAAACTTGCTCGATAGGTAGACTTATTCAACACAAAGCTGGCAGTGCCGGGAATGATAATAGGCAGGGCACCTCTGAAGATGGTCCGGGAATGGGATATACCACAACTTCCCAGTAAGGAAACAGCCAACCAAAGACCAAGGAGGGGAATACACAAAAGTGCAATAGGGAAGGTGGATATATGGTACGAAATACCAGTTATAACGAGGAACTGGAGTCAAACAAGGAGAGACTTATGAGCAAAGCATTGCGTTGGGGAGGATATAATCCTTGTTGGAACGTGTGGTTTTCCGTCACAAACTCATCCGAAATGACCGGGAATATCTCGTTTCCCCATATGGCACAAAAGGGCACTCCCAGAAATAGTCCACCAGTGCCCATCTCCAAACCTCTCCTCCCTTCTATACTATTCACTATCCTGCCTCCGCGCCATAACCCTACAGACCACATTTGTTTAAACCTTTGAGCAGAAAAGCACACAATACTCCGGAATTTTCCCCAGAACCACGAGCTCCGAAGTTATGATAACAGCCAAATCAAGCGATACATGAACTACATATAACCTACCTTCTGCACTGCGGAGAAGCAAAATGGGTGCCGAATGTCGCCCCAGACCTCTCCAGCAAACATATCTAAAATACCACCCAGCACCCGATATCTCATGATAAAAAGTCCAAATAACCACTTCTCTTTTTTTCTATTCCAGTTGCGCCAAAGTACTCTGTTGCTTACCTTCACATGCGTACGCCAATATTCATGAAAACAAAAGCACAGTCTCAGCGGCATACCCCGCTTTACGCCGTTGGACTCGGAAAGAAACTAGTCACATGATGCTGAATCTTTTACGCTCATGGCAACACTCCATGGTTTCAATTACGAAAACAGCCTCCATCGGTCATTTAAAGCTTAAAAAAAACATTACCACAGTTGTGCAACTGTCTCTGGAGGGTGCTTTGGTTATCTTGTATCATGCCAATTTTTATATCCCACAACCAAATCTTCCCAGAGATCGCGCCTCTTGATGTGGTGGTTTGTAGACCGGCGGTTTTCTCAATGTTGCGATCCACAGCCGGCAAGAACTGCAAAGACGTAGGAATAAGGAAGAAACACTCAAAACCAAAAATAAGAACAAGAACAACTAGTCCTAAAAACGTTATGATCTCTTGAGGAGTTGAAATTGCCTCGCTCGAGAGCGAAGAGTCTGTAAGGATAGGGAGATACTCGGATAATGTCAATATTTTCTCGCAAGCCAGCTTCGCGGTGGTACGAGTGAGGAATCATATCACGCGCTTGACATTGAATATAATGGAATTTCATGTTTGGAGAAAGCGGTATAATTCGCAAAGACCATATCCCTACTGGCTTGTTCAACATCGTGTATATACATCCGGCATCTACCACCGAGGCTGGTGTTACCAAATGTATTTGTATTTACAACATGAGGCATAAGATAGCTCGATAAGACGACAAAGCAGGCTTAAGAAAATCGGGAATGAGCGAGAAATTCGTGCAGTTGGAGAACTCAAACGTCGAAGGTTCAGAGGGCGGTGATGGGGTCTTGAACATATACTTGCTGGGAATGCACTCGCAGGAAAACATTATCACTTCGGGATCAGCCCCTCCCTATCATCGGAGGAAATGTTTTACCATCGGCGTATATTGAAGTCGGATTTGGGATAGGGGTTGTGGCAGACGGAGAAATTTTTATACCGACGGACGAATTGTTTGTTAGTCTACAGGATCGGGTCAACTACTCCCCTAGGCGTTTCTCCGACTCCCTATTGGATTTTCTTTTATATTTCCTTTCTTTCTTCGTTCGTTTCTTTACTAGTAAAAACCTTCAAGTCATTCATTTTCTGTAGTCTTAAATACCATCACTCTTTATCACTCGTTACCTCCGGTATACACTGTTGAAAAATATTAAATGAGAAAGTATTTAGCAGCCGAACATCAATTTATTGACTTAACATATCTAATGCAAGGGAACTGAACCACAATATATATATCCCACATAAGTGACGCAAGGTGCTTGTCAAAGTGTTTGCCTCTGGCCACGTACAAGTACTCCGAATAGTGAGTAGGAAACCGACACTGAACTAGGGGTTTCCCAACACACTACTTTAATACTTACGTTTCATCAGTATCGCCGGGGCACTCTGGAACGCTACCCAGGGTGGGTCTTTAGGCACGCACGCGATCCTTGTGCTGGTAGTGTGGGCGAGATTGTCGAAGCACGGGATCCCGTCGGTAAAAAAACCTAGAGCGCTACGTATATGCCGTCGCCTTCCTTTGCCATCTGATCTTGAACCCTGTATTTCCTTTTCTCCATTTCTCTGGTGTGCATATCTGGGGGAATTTAGCCAAGCTTTTTGAGGAAGGGTGGAGTTTTACGGATATGGTTTGGAGCCATGGCCATAGTCAGTGTTGATGAGGATAAAATGTCTTTTTTTTTCTTTTTTCTTTCTTGAAATACTGAGTCCATTTGAACTGTGATCGTGACGGAGCTCCTTCGGGACCATCAAGTGTACCAATGATAATGAACCTGTTTTAAATTTGAAGTACGGATCATGGGGATTTCAGCACCTGGATGGGAACAACGACAATGGGAGTTTTTATATGATCGCGACGTCTTAGAATTCGCCACAAAGTTCTTAAGGTATTTTCTTCCCCCCGCTATGCAATTTCACTACTATACGGTCACTAGATAAAAGTGCTGGTGAAAGGACATTCGTCTCTTTGAAGGAGATTACTGTGGCGTAAGGGGGGGCGGGGGGTATTGCGCAATTGATGTCTATGCATGAGAGGAGCCCGTCCCACAAACAAAGGGAAATCCCCTTTCACCAAGAGTTTTGTCTAGTGACTCTATCATACACTAATAATGCAAACCGTCTCACCCGTGACAACGGAAATAAGAAACTCGAGTGCAAAAAACCATCAGTATGGGCCGGGCGTTTGAAATCAACACTAATACTCAGGCGCGAATTACGTGCTCAAAATGTGAGGTGGTAGTTACTACCTCCAATATCGAGTTACTCAAATACAAGAGAATTGCAATAGAACGTAGAAATTCCGCATCTCGAATAAATTAAACTATATCAAAGCACTCCAAACTCAGCGTTCAAAACCAACGGAATATGTACAGCATTTTACTAGATGAGGGAACTAAAAAGCCCTATCATAGCGCAGTTCTTTGGTATTCGAGTAGCATACGATATTTAATTTGCGCCTGAGTACTTGCGCTCAAACCAAGTTATGGTGCAACGGGCCTTGGATTTTGATGGCATTTTTCGTTGATCAGCACCAAAACTTAATTCGCGCGCAAGTAGGTATCATAAGTAGATTAATTCATGTCCTTGCTTTCCTAACACGTATCATACATAGAAAAACGGAGTTTGGCAAAATCTGACTTGAGAATAGAGCATACATTACATACTCGCGCAGCCGAGTTGAAACCGGCACATCTGAATTCAGCTGTCGGTGGATATTGCTTTCTCGGGGATTGAACAGAAGTGCGTTTTGGTGTCTTGTATGACGCTATCTCTTCGCTTTGGAAAATTGATATACTGGCGGGTGGAAATTCTTTTCCTATTGCTCTTCTGCGTGTTCCCGTCGTTGCTTTTTATTTGCGACTTCCTCGTCAAGGGTGTCTAGGAAAGCCCATAATGTTGATACCATTCCCGAAACAATCTAAAAATAGCTGTGTCGTTGACAGCTTCTTATTCACCAAGTTTATATATCAAGCAAGTGTTTGCCAAGAGATAATTTTTTTACCTTCAAGCTTACTATTCTTATTTCTCCCACTGTTGGAATTCGAGTTGGCCCTCTCCTAGTCTCCTTGTATCTGCCGTCCCGAGTGATATGTGTGACTACATACGTCATCCTCTTGTATATAAACCAACGGCCTCTCTATAATGGGCATCGCTTCCTCCTTTTTGTCTGGTTGGTGATAGACAGCTTAACCGCAACTCAACATCTCCCACGTCAGCTATGGTATCGCGCAGTGCTTCACCGCTTATCATTCGGTCGATTGATATTCTGTGATGCGAAGTTGAGGATTTGTTAGTGTGCTCGGGTTCTTTGTTGGGGTTTTATTTTTGGTTTTACTTCTTGCGCCTTTTGCAAGTTTCCGCCTTGTGCTTTGTTCGGTGTTTCGAAGTTGAGATATCTAGGGAGGTTCCGGTATGGTGTGTAGCAAATATGGAGTATTTTGATAAATAGCGGTGCTATCATTCTCAATGTCTTTATTTTGCTATCCTCATATCAAAGAAAGGCTGCCTATTAAAGAGGGTGTGGCAAGTGATCTATCAGTATTTCGGCTACGAGCTAAGAAGCATGATATATAAAGAAATCATGCATGTAAAGCATTACCGAATATTCAAAAATACAGAAAAAAAAGACACAGGTGAAGGAACAAAAAAAAAAAAAAGGATTTTCTGAATGGACATAGGATCAAGGATTCTCTAAGGGCAACTTGACAAAAAAGAACCTTGAAGGAAGTGCGCGTCCATGACGAACTATTGGGTTTGCACATGTATCTTCAAGCCCTAGAATCGGAAGTCATTTTACCCTACATATGAGACTACCTCCCGAGTCCACAAACAGCCCCGGAATCTCCTTATAAAGGTTTCTTCTTCTCAGCCATCCATGTTACCTTCTTCCATCCCCCAACCAAACCGCTCTCGAAGAGATTTTCACCAGCACACTTCACTTTCCAACAACTTCCCTGCATCTAACTAACTCATTGCAATTGTTTCTCTTTTCCAATCCACAATTCTACACTTGGTCTCCAAGGCCTACCCCTACCTGTTTAACCTTTTTAAACGGCTAATTTTCTTCTTTTCCGGAGAAAGTCTTTTTTCCCTCTTAGTTCGCGACACTCGAGGTGTTTGAAGTTCGGGTTTTGAGCCTCAATCTTTATTCTTGCTTTCTTCTCTTCTCACCCGCAACCACCACTGCACCAACCTCCGCAAAGAAACCCTCAACAGAACCCTCAACAACAAAATCAGTTTTCCACTGAATATAACAAGTGTCCTTCACTCTTACATAGGCTTGTTTGTTAACCATTAATAGCCATGTCTGACAGAAACTATGGTGGTGAAGACCACCCTGATCTCTCAGAGGACACTTTAACTGGTAAGGCATTTCTTGTTTCAAGCAAAATTATTTTTGTCCGGATGCTAACTTTCTCATGTTATTGTTAAAGAGCTTTCTCTGCAAGAGGGTGGTGATACACCTTCTCGGACACTCTCTCCATGTGAGAGTTGGTCCAACAACCTTACTCCTCTCACTCGTGGCGTGCACAGTGATGGAGGCCCTGGTTTGGTCTCAACCGAAAGATCTGGTCGTAGAGATGCTACTGCAGATGCAGTGAAACAGCCAGCTTCTAGCGCTGAAACCATTGCCTTGATTCCTCTTCCTGATATGAAGAGAGAGTTTATCAAAACTTTTGCCTCCTCTGAGATTGATAATGATATGCTTTTGTTACCTGATTTTTCAATTGGTTTAGTTGGTAAAGATGGAACCAAAAATGGTATCATACTCATTTTGAATTCACACAACTTGTATCGATCCACTACTAACTCCTTTCTGTAGGTTGTCATGAACTGTCCTTGATTGATCTTATGTCTCTAGAGGAAGTCAATTGCATGGGATGTAAATTCAACGCATTGATTCCAACCAAGAGCCCAAAGATAGGTTCTGGGAGCACAAACACTGTGTCTGAGTTGATCATGAACGATTCTAAGGTAGTAGATCGAGCACCAAAATTGGAATTTGAGGACAGTTTCGACTGTCTGAATGGCCTTTTCAACGTGGACGCCCTCGAGCCGGAAGGACTGTCGAGCCCTCTTATACCAGCAGTCCTAGGATC
Organism: Choiromyces venosus 120613-1; assembly: GCA_003788595.2. Lineage (NCBI taxonomy): Eukaryota > Fungi > Ascomycota > Pezizomycetes > Pezizales > Tuberaceae > Choiromyces > Choiromyces venosus. The sequence goes on from ML120365.1 coordinate 824,998, forward strand.
TTTTGTAAAAGAAAATGCTTCCAAGAGCTTGAAAAACAGCTGTTACCAAACGTTACTTATGGATTCTTGCATTGTTGAAGATCAGTTGATTGATGGAGCGGAGCAACCAATGATGCCCTCGACATGCCCATCTGACAGCGCTTCTAGGTGTATGCCGCAACCTTCGCTTCCTCAAGCTGGAGGAGATGCGGAGAGGGTTGAAAAGAACAAAAGTGTTTTTGCTTGGATAGACGCCGTCATTATCTCCGCATGTCATATGTCGGAAACCATGACTACAACCTCTCCGGTGACTAGCGATTTGATTGATCTTTTCACTACCAATTTATTTGTTGTCAGGAGCCCCCTGAGTGTTTTACCTTTAGTTTTGGCCCACCAGCTTCCTGCCGGCAATTCTAGCGGGATCTCAATTTTAGATCTCGATTGCGACTACTCGGGCCCTCCAGTTTCACCAGATTTAAAACATACCACAATTACAACAAGCTTAAACTCAGCACTTCCTATCGGTGATCTGTTACTGCTAGATTCGGGAAACGATGCTTTGGATTGTGCCGATGGCGGAGGTCCCAACCCTTCTTTTCCGTGTCTCATAGAATCCCCAACAAGCCACAACTTGGCGCTATCGGGTACCTTAACTCCTGCAATCCCCCCTCACCTGAGAGGTGCATCCGAGTATCCTCCTATTCAAAAGGAAGTAGGGCGTATGCGTACCGTGGTGAAGGTGGTGATTTCAGCTCCCAAGGCAGCTAAAGAGGGGCGAGAGGAAGGGAATTCTCTTATCTCGGGCCCAATCATTTCCGCTAGAACCGCATCGGATTCTGAAGTTGGAAACGCCGCTTGGACCCGCTGGGTCGAAGACAATGCAGAGAAAGCCAGTGTTGCATCTCTTACTTGGAACCCTGCCAGACAGAATCCACCATCCGAGAAACCCCGCGGCGGGATTTCAACTGTACCCCAACGCGGTAGGGCAGTGGTTAACCCAAAGGTCTCCAAACGGGTAACTGTTAGCCTGAGTAAGGGCGGCCATGAGGGGGTCCAACATACAAAGAACATGGCTCCCAGTTCCTCTAGGAACAACAACCGTACCGTCTCCAATGGCACCAGCCACTCGAGCCAGGTGAAACTGACAGCAGGGCAGACTCGCGGCCATCCAGTTCGTGCTGTTTCTAATTCGGCTGTTGCTCCTACTCTCGCTCAGCGTCCTATCACCCTCGCCCCTCCGGAGGCCGCCCCCGTTACCTGGTCTGGCTCGGGATTGCCTTTTGAGGGCCTCGCTTCTCGCCGCGGAATCGTTCCCCTAGGGGCCGTGGGTTATCACAACCCAAAAACGGTCTCGTACAAGAGAACCTCCATGTTTAACCGCCAGGAAAAAATTCGCGAGCAACTCCGCGGAACGCGCCAAGTTGCCTCTCCTCGTCCAAAAGTCTCCCCGTCGACCCTTGTGAAGGAGGACACCTGGGCAAGCCAAGAGGCAGACTTTCTCCGTGCCTCAGGACCTGCGGACCCCTGCAGTTTACTAAATAGTTTCTGGCTTTGGTAGATGAGTGGAAATGTTTACACCGTGCTTTTTTAAAAATAAAAACAAAAAGCAAAAACAAAAACAATGTAAAATTAAAAAAAAACCGATCTCCAAAAAAAAAAATTACTTCACTAAGCTGTGCTTTTGCCTTGAGATTTCAATTGAGAACTATTGGATATATCCGAGCTAGTAAGCACTATTGTTATTGTTAAATGTACTAGACATTTGGCGAATACATTAGCGTCCTTATTTACAATTCATTAGCATATAGAATTCTGGTTTACATACTATATTGGGATAGGTTAGATGTGGGACATAGATGATGGAGCGGGTTGATTATAGACATGGGTTGGACATACTAGATTCGTATTAGAGTTGATATATGCTAGCTAGAAACACAGAATATCGGTGGATTTCATACCGTTAGTTAGCTCCTCTGTTCTTCTCCTTTCCTGCTTTTCGCCGACAGTCTCTATAAAATCCTGTACTTTCCCTTTGTCATTCGATATCCTTGAACTTCCTCTCAATCTTCGTCATATCCTTTGATCATTTCCGTTCTTTGTCATTCTCTCACTTGCATTTTTCTATAGACCAATACCAAATCTCTACTCTATTTGCCTGGCCACGCCCACTGTTGCTACCTATTGAAGTGAGTATATCGGCGATCAACCACAATTTACCCCTGAAGACTTCACAGCTATGAGGTGTTCATGGGAGAACTTCAAGAGCTGAGAAGGAAATAAAGACAAGGAGAGAAAGGATATACGTATATAGTCCTTTTCTTGTTCGTCGACAGTTCCTCAATCTACGGGGAAGGGATGCATTATATAGACAGTAGACATTTTTCCCCCACTTACTCGTTCCTCTTTTGTGACAAGTAGAAACTACAAACAGATTGCCTCTCATCCGCCAATTCCTCTGGAGACACCCAGGTTACTCCGGAGTCCCGGTACCATACCCATGCCACACAGACAAATTCCTCCAACAAATATTTCTTTGTCGGAACTCGATGGTCCCCGACACTGCATGCAGTGTTCCCAAGCGTCCAGTCCGTCCGTCTTTTGCCTAGGACGGGACGGACGCCGGTTTCTGGGACTCTGCCCTGGACGGACGCCCGTCCTGTAGTCCGTCCTAACCTTCGCCCGGGACGGACGGCCGGGCCCTATAGGTGTCTCACATGCATGATCTATTTTGGGTATAGTAAGTCTGTAGTCATAACGAAACCAAACATTTACATTCTGATACTAATAACATAGTAACTCCCTCTCGGTACATGTAGCAAATCCCCCCATCCACACGTACTGAAACTAACCAATCTGTGCACTCACATCGGAACCTGGTTCAGAGCAACCGGAACCTATGCTCCTCCCCAGAGCCAACTTTACTGCTCTGTCCTCTAAATCCTTCAGCATTATCTCTACATCCGTAACCCGCTTCTCTACCATGCGAGGAATGCGATAATGCTTCAGACATATTTGTTAAAATAAAGTTTTGCCAAAGTAATAGAAAATTGAGCGTTCGGAATAGGATGTTTATCGTGCATGGGATTGCTTTCCTGTTCTCTTGAAGAATCCAAGCCTATTTATTCCCCTGTTCGAGACCGTATGAAAATATTGTATTAAATGCGTCCCTGCTACGAGATAACCACTTACACTGTGGGACGACCATCCATTATTCTGTAGTTTATGAAATACCTATAGGGCCCTACAGATGACGCCCCAAGCCTGCAGATGACGGCTGGGCCCTGCGAATGACGGCCGGGCCCTGCGAATGACGGCCGGGCCCTGCAGATGACGGCCGGGCCCTGCAGTTGACGGCCGGAAGATGCCATTTGCCATAAGACTGCAGGGCCCGGGCGTCAACCCGCAGGACGGCCGTCTTTACGAAAGACGGACGCCATGCCCTGCCGTCCTTACCCACCCCGCCCGGGACGCCCGGGACTACCAGCCCGCCAGGGCCCTGTAGGGCGCCCGGGACGGTTGGGAACACTGACTGCATGAAGGTAATCATGCACACTGTCCTAACAAGGAACGTCCATTATCCCTCTTAGATGCACAATGAGTGACAAACAAAAAAACTAACAAAGGAATGACTGAAAGAAATACTGGCAACGAATGATAAAACAGGGGAAATACATAAGGGAATCTTCTCCCGTACACTGTGTTGGAATATGAGTATCCGATACCATAATCGGGCTAGTATCGGGGAGTTTGGGGAGTTAAGGATGCATGGTAGATGGGCTAGAAGACTAGCATTCGGAGGTCTATGAGGCCCCGAATCCGGACAGCCCATGTAGGGGTTACTTGGGTATATGGTAACTCACCATGAGTGCGATAGTAAATCAACCAATTCCTCTCTTACTTGTCGATATCCACCACCGAATATCAAAACACACTAAGGTACAGGAGCAACAAGTGATCGCTGGTGATTTTCAACATGCATTAGTGGCACGCAAGTGTGATTCCAGAAAGTAGATGGGATATTTAGTCATACAGTCACGCCATTATACTCCAATGTAGCTCAAGATCAAAAACGAGGGTAATATCTCCTGTTCTATATTTTACAATTGCATTCGTGATTGATATTATACAATGTGTCGTAGCAAGAGCGTTACCTTGAATCCCTCTTGGTGGCGCTTCGTAAAATTATTGTCTTGCAAATAAGTTTTGAATCCTTTTCTTTGTAACAATTTATTTCCTTGTTTCTTACTTATTTTACCTTTGCTGTCTTGGTGAACTAACACTGTTGCACCGACTATGGACCACTTTGACATTCCCGGCTATGCTACAGATTATCCTGATTAGGAATCTATCCAAGTTGGTAGCCGCAAGTGGCAGAGTTACCTATGTTATGCTACCCTTATGGGTTCCAAGAAGGGTAGATTGTATCTCAACAACCACTTGGCAGATGTTTGCTGGGAATGTCAGTGACACAAAAATAAACAATAGAAAGGTCGTGCCTAACCCAAGCTTGTCAGAGATTGGAGAACCTGATGTTGTGATAAACAGATTGAGCACTTACCAAGGTTGCAACCCATACAAGTCGGTTTCTCGAACACCCCCCACGAGCAAGCAGACCTAAGGAAAATGAAAGACATTTAAAAGCAAAAATAAAAACAAGAACAAAGGATCCTAAAGATTTTAGGACATGTCGACCTACAGAAATAGATTAATAAAGGATCGATAGATGTTGTGTAAATTCAAACTTGAAACAATTATAATACCATTTTGAGTCTCAGGTTTACCAACCAAACCAGTTGGAAAATCTGATAGCAAAAGCATATCTTCATGAATAACAGAAGAGGTAGGGGTTTTGATGAGCTCATTCTTCATCTCATCAAGAGAAACCAAGTCACTGATTCCAGCGCCGAAAGCTGACAATTTTGCCTCTTCTGCAGTAGCATCTTTACCACCGCATCTCATGGTTGGGACCAAACCAACATCTCCATCACTGTGCATGCCACAAGTGGGTGGGGTAAGATTGTTCGACAATCTATAACATGGCGAAAGTGTATGAGAAAGTGTATCCCTATCCCCTAGCAGAGAAATCTATTTAAAAACAACATGAGTAAGTAGGCATCAGGATATAAAAATTGATTTCCTTTCAGCAAGAAATAGCTTACCAGTCAAAGTGTCACCTGAGAGATCTGGATGGTCTTCACCATAGCTTCTTTTAGACATTGCTCTTAATGATTAACAAAAAAAAAAGCCTTTTTGAAAGTAGAGAAGAATTAGAGTATCTAGAACAAAACTAATCTTGTGGTTGAGGTTGTGGTTGGTGTTATTGTGGCGGAGGTAATGCTTGCGGCGATGGTTGCGGAGGTCGAAGCCCTGAAACAAAATCGAGGCTCAAAAACCGATCTTTAAACACCTGTAGTATGGTGAACGCGGAGGGAAAAAAACTTTTTCAGGAAGAAAAAAGAAAGAACACCCCTTTGGGAAATGTTTAATAGTGAGAGCAGTCTTTGAAGAGCAGGTCGAGAATTAACGAAGGAAAAAAGAAATAATTGTAGTCAGTGTGTGGAAGTAAGGTTGTTGTAAAGTGAAGAGTGCTAGTCAAGGTTTCTTCGGAAGTGGTATGGTAGGAGAATGAAGAAAGGAGCCTGGGATGGCGAAGAAGAAACCTTTATACAGCTGATCTTGGGACTGATTGTGGACTGGGGAGGCAATTGCATGTGTAGGGTATGTTGACTCGGACTTCCAGGGTTTTGAGATGCATGGGCAAACGCAATAGTTTGTCATCGATGCACACCTTCTGTAGTGTGGATTTTCGGGTTTCCCTTGCGAAAACCTTTGATTCTATGTCGCTTCAGATGATCGATTTTTTGAGGGGTGTTTCTTTTTTCATTTTTCTGCAGTTAACGTACTGTACCAGGATCCCGCTCGTGACAGGGATCCCGCTCGATGCCAAGAGCCTACCCCACCTTGGAAATAAATCTTTACCGAAGACGAAAAAAACATCTAGAGTTACTCCAATGCTCAAGATGCCTCGCCTAAATGAACGCCAGCATAATGCAAAGGAAGCGAATCTCCAGGAAGCCCTAAAATCCTACCAGCATAGCAATCAGCCCTCAATTAAAGTGACTGCAGAGCGATTCAGAGTCTCATACTCAACCTTGCATGGAAGGATAGCTGGAGTCCAGGACCATGTTACCGGTCATTGGGCGATGCAGGTCTTGACAGTGTTTGAAGAAAAGTCAATGGTTTGGTGGTGTGAGAAACTAGATGAGTGTGGTCATCCCCCATGGTTGGATTTTGTGAAGTCAATGGCACAAGGGCTTGTGTCCCACCGCACTAAGGAGCATACTTTAGGGCAACACTGGCTAACGAGGTTCCTGAATCGCAACGCTACTCTGGCTTCTAAACTGAGTAGTCATTTAGACTGGCAGCAAGCCTGCGCTGATGATCCTAAGGTTATTAAAAACTATTTTTAAAAGGTTAGTGGCAAAGCAGATTTAAGATTAAACATTAAGCTAATACAAGGTAACTAGTTAAAGAAGTTGGTTAAAGACCATGATATCAAGCCATACAATATCTATAATATAGATGAAAAAGGATTCATGATGGGAGTGGCTCTGTGCTGTAAAGTAATCTGGAAAAGAGGGTGGCGTTCGCCAAAATTAACACATGATGGTATTTGTGAGTGGGTAACAGTTGTAGAAACAGTTAGTGGTGATGGACAAGTCCTCTGGCCCATGATAATCAATAAGGGCAATGCACACTATATGGGGTGGTATGCAGGACTAAAAAAAAAGGACTTAGCCAGCTTTGGGATATCAGAAAAGGGGTGGAATACAGAGAAAACTGGGTTAATTTGGGTCAAGGACACTTTTAATATAGAAACAAGAGAATGGTAAGCAATTACCTATTTTGCCTCCTCCTATCTTACAGATATTAATATCACTAACATGAAATACCAATCATTTCTCAGAGCAGGTACTGGCTTTCATCTCCTACTCCTTGATGGACATGCCTCCCATTTCAACTGGGAGTTTTTTGACTTTTGCCTATCCAACAGAATTATTCCGCTCGGCCTCCTTACCCACTCAACTCATCTACTTCAGCCCTTAGATGTCGGGCTTTTCTCTCCACTTCAACACTATTACTCCAATGGCCTTGATGAGTGAATATGGTGTGGTAACCATGGCCCATGTTTTACAAAGGTTGACTTTCTTCCATAAGTCTTTATTCACCTTTCAAATATGATATATGCCTTGTTAATTTGTTACTTTTGGGAATATATAGGGTGCTGATGCCAGCTTGTAAACTTACATTTACAACAAAAAATATTCTTAGTGCGTAGGAGTCTGCCAGAGCAATTCCCTTAAACCCCCGCCAGGTTCAGAAATCTGAGACATGGAACAATAGACATAGTGTTTCACAACCAGGATCGTTGCAGACATCAGCCCCCCACCAAGTTCCTAAGACTCCTCAAGCAGTCAGCTGTGATACTAGGTCTGCTATTGTACTAGTATCACGAAATACTCTGGGCTCAAAAAAGCTCAAAGTGCTTTTATCTGACCTGTCAGAGGGTTTCCAACAGGCTATTGCCGATCAGGTGTTGGAGGAGGAAAGCCATCAACAGTATTGTGAACTTGTGGGCAAGAGTCAGCAGATCAAAAAATTAGACTGCCAGAAGCTGACCGAGGCTACAGTAGTGACTACAGAGACTGTCATTACCCTTAGGGAAAATTGGGAGCAGTTGGATGCTGAAAAGGCTGCAAGAACAGCCTGAAAGCTTACAAGGGTTCTAGATTCTCTATCTCTTGAACACAAGACATCTAAACTGCCTCCTAAGAACAAAAAGAAAGTTTGACTTGCCTCTCAGCCTGCAGCACATGCAATTAGCTCCAGTGAGGAGTCTACTGACTGGGAGGATGGGGGTGATAGTGACAGCAGTATATACAAAGGACCTTCTCAGGGGGTGGTTGCTACTAGCACTAATGGCGGTGTGGTAGAGGCATTGCCAATAGTGGTGGATGGGGATGCATATAAAACTGTTCGGAGGTCTTCATGATTTTTATGATCATTAGATAAATGTATATGAGACACAGGATTGCGCAAAGCAGGGACCGAGTGGGATCTACGTCCCGAGCGGGATCCCAGTACGATATGTTATTCGTTATCTCTGCTTTTTTAATATTTGGTGATCCAGAGAATATATGAACATGCATGATATTCTATAATGGTGGGTCTCCCTGACAACGGACGGAACCAAAAAAAAAGAGGAAAACAATGGGGGTAGGTTTTAGGCGAAGAGCACTCACTGGCGGCGATGTGTCGTTCGCACGCAGGTTATTACTTGTGATTTCATCATATGCAGGAATCCTTGTTAGCTCCCAGCTGGAATAGTAGCCAATAGTTTGCCAAAGCGCTCTTTCCTGGTCAGCCTTCTTTGATGTGACGATAGAGAAATAAAGACATGGAGGATAATAGCTCAGCTTTTTATCCAGATACTTCATACTACCACAAACCACGACTTCCCAAACGCACCCAACACCGAAACACCGAACAAAGCGCACTGTATCAACTTATAAAAGGCGCAAGAAGTAGATCCAAACCCATCAGGTACTAGCGTTAAACCAAGAACAAACCCCGAACAAAGAATCCAACCCCATTAAGAAATCCTCACCCTATCATCACCACACATCAATCGACCGAATCATAAGTTGTGATGCATCAATGTGCGATAGCTGACATGTGAGATGTTCAGTTGTTGAAGTTTAGCTGTTTATCACCCACCAGATAAAAAGGCAGAGAATAGAAAAGGGGAACAAAATGAACAGAAAGGAAGCGATGCCTACGATATCATTGAGATACCGTAGGTTAATACCTAAGAGGATGACGTAAGCAGTCATCGAGTATCACTTGTGACGGTATGTGTTATGAGAGCACTTACACGAATTACAACGGGGGGTGAGGATAGTGAATAATTAACGGGATAAGTCATTTCTTAGTAAAGACTTGTTCGATAGGTAAACCTACTCAACACAAAGCTGGTCGTGAGAGGAATAATAATAGTCAGGGCGCTTCTGAAGATGGTCTGGGAATGGCATATACCACCAACTTCCCAGTAAGGAAACAGCCAACCAAGGACCAACAAGGGGAATACACAAAAGCGCAATAGGAAAGGTAGATATATGGGACGAAATACTAGTTATAAGGAGGAACTGGAGTTAAACGAGGAGAGACTTATGGCGAAGCATCGCGTTGGGGAGGATATAATCCTTGTAGGAACGTGTGGTTTTCCGTTACAAACTCACCCGAAATGACCGAAAATATCTTGTTTCCACATGACACAAAAAGGCACTCCCAAAAATAGCCCACCAGCACCCATCTCCAAACCTCCCCTCTCTGCTATACTATTCACTATCCTACCTCCGCGCCATAACCCTACAACCCCATTTGTTTAAGCCTTTGAGCAAAAAAGCACAATACTCCGGAAATTTCCCCAGAACCCGGAACTCGGAAGTTAGCACCCAAATCAAGCTTTACATGAACTACATATAACCTACCATCTGCACTGCGAACAAGCAAAATAAGTGCAGGATGTCCCCCCAGACTTATCCAGTAAACATACCCAAAATACCAACCAGCACCCTGATATCTCAAGATAAAAAGTCCAAATAACCACTGCTCTTTTTGTTTATTTTTTACAGCGGCTGCGCCAAAGCACTCTGTTGCTTACCTTCACATGCGTACGCCAATATTCATGGAAACAGAAGCACAGTATTAGCAGCATACCCCACCTTACGCCGTCTGACTCGGAATAAAACCAGTCACGTGGTGTTAGATATTTTACGCTCTACGCAACACTCCATGGTTTCAATTACGAAAACAGCGGCTATCGGTCATTTAAAGCTTAAAAAAACATTACCACTGTTGTGCAACGGCCTCTGGATGATGCTTTGGTTATCTTGTATCATGCCAGTTTCTATATCCCACAACCAAATTTTCCCAAAGATCGCGCCTCCTGATGTAGTGGTTTGTAGAACGGCGGTTTTCTCAATGTTGCGATCCACAGCCGGCAAGCACCACAAAGACGTAGGAACGAGGAAGAGACACCCAAAACTAAAAATAACAAAAACGACTACTCCTAAGAAGGTTACGACATATTGGGGATTGGAAATTGCGTCGCTCGGGAGCCACGAGTCCGTAAGGATAGGGAGATACTCAGATCATGTCAACATTTTCTCACAAACCAGCTTCCGGGGAGTACGAGTGAGGAGTTATCTCACGCGCTTGACAATGAATATAATGGAATTTGATGTTTGGAGAAAGAGGTATAATTCGCAAAGACCATATTCTTACTGGCCTGTTCAACATCATGAATATACTTCCGGCATCTACCACCGAGGCTGGTGTTACCAAATGTATATGTCTTTATAACATGAGGGAAAAGATAACTGGAGAAGATGTCGGGCCAGGCGGTAGAACTCAAACGTGGAACGTTCCGAGGGCAGTGATGGGGTCTGGAACATATACCTGCTGGAAATGCACTCGCAGGAAAACGTTATCACTTCGGGATTAGTTCCTTCTTATCATCGGGGGAATTGTTTTACCATCGGAGTATGTTCAAGTAGGATTTGGGTGGCGGTGGTGGTGTTAGAGTGTACGATAAGGGTTGAGATGGTATTGTAGAAGATAAAGATGTTAACTAGAGAAAAGAGAGAAGGGAAGAAAAGGAGAAGAAAGGTAGTGACAGAGGAGATAAGCTTATAGACAGGAGGGTGACATAAGCAGTCACAGTACGTCACTCGAGATGGTAGCCTCACTAAGGGTACAAATACAAGTTCTAACAAGTTCTAATACCTCCCACCCCTTCTCAACTAAATAAGTGTAGCCAAGTCCATCAACAAAGAACCCAAGTTCTGAACATCATTGAACACCAGTAAATCCCTCATCCAAATTATATCAGAGGGGAAAGATATACCCTCAGTTCCTCCTGACCATGTCTTGTCAAGAAATCAGATCACCCCATATCATAGATAACAAGTAGCAGTGAGAACATGAAACAGTAAAGAATAAAAGCAGAGGCATGATGAAGAAGAATCAGAGACTATAGTTGTATGGCAATCATCTTGAGAAAGCAGTAGTGGGTAATTTCTACAAGTGCTTGTGTGAGACCATCAGTAGCATTATTCATGCTTGGAATAAATGTAAAGTCTATTATCCCTCCCTGCTGCACTTTGTGTAACTTGAATAGTTGAATGTCAAAGTGTTTGTTCTGAGCAGTCACTTTTTCAGACTTCATAGTCTGAATCACCCTTTTGCTATCAATAAAGATAGTCATTGGAAATAATAAAGTGACTGAATATCTGATGATATTGGTCAAGGTGGAGGCAGTACAGTTTGAACCCATGAGTAGTAGATTGGAGGCAGATGAGACTCAATTGACATCTGAGAGGAGTTGGCAGAACTAGAGAGCTTTGATGACTGCTTTAAGGAATGCAGAGTATTCTGATTCTAAGGTTGATATTGCAATGACTGATTACTTTTTCAACTGCCATGATATCTGCCCACTGAGGGTAAAGATGTAAGCACCAATTGATCTTCAGTCTTAAGTATTGTTTGTTCAATCAGTGTCAGTGTATTCCACTAGATTTGGCTTTACTGAGTAGGAAGGAAAATAGATTTTGATTTCTGAGGTCTGCTTTAAGTAGCAGAGGACACAATTCATAGCTGTTCAGTAAATACTAGTAGTGTATGGACCAAAACAGTAACCACTGAGTATAGAGACTGCAAAGGTGATGTTGTGATATATTTCAAGGGAAAGATAGAGGAGTACCAAGATGCACTAAAGGTAAGGTCTTTACTCAACTGTCTTGTCCAAAGAGAATTGTAAAAGCTTAATGTCTATGGATAATAGTATATATATGCCATTTACCTTATCCATCTGCAAGTAGTAAAATATCAACTGTATATACCTGGTCTGTCATACTGTATATGACCTATTATGATATCTTTCAATTTCTAGGCCTGGAAATTACTGAAAGGGACTTAGGTCAGTCATTTTGTAGGCCTTATTCAACCAAGTCTTGAGGTGACTGGCAAGCCCCAAGTCTGAGCAGATGATTAGTATGTTATCAACATAGAGGACTATGTAGAAATCTGGTTTCAAGTAAAGGTTTGGTTCTACAGATAATCTCCAAAATACTAGTAATATTAGTATAGAATTAATCACTTTATACCATATACTGGGATCTTGTTTTAAGCTATATGGACCTTTCTTTAAGATCACAGCTGAGTATTCTAAGTTGGACTGAAGTTCATTGAATCACTGTGGCAGAGATATGACGACTTTGGACCTTTTAATCTCAGTTGAAAAAGGCAATTAAAATATCAACATAATCAATGTTCCATCTATGATGGACAGCAATACCAAAAAGTAGGCAAAGCACTGGTAGCTAACTGACTGAGGTATAGGTAACATCATAGTCAATTCCTTCATACTTCTTGTATCCCTTGATCACAAGCCTGACCTTGTAATATATCATGTAGTCAGGATTAATCTTGTTTTAAAATACCAATTTCGAGGCAATTGGTTTCTAATCTGTATTGTTTCTCCAACAGTGTGTCTCCAAGATACCTTTCAAGGTCATGTTTTCTAGTAGGGAGTTAATCTCACTCTTGATAGCTTCAATCCAATCTGAAGCATTATCTCTAGAAATAGCTTGTGGTAGCTTTTCAGTTCCTTATAAGTATTGACATCCAGTATTAGTACTAGTACATTGACATCAGTGATCAGGGCAGATTCTATTTCATGCTCAGTAGCAGTTAGATGTTTCTCTGCTTATTCTCCTGCAATCTCATTGTACACACATTTCAGAATATTATAGTTTTGTATATTCCTAGGTTTTCTCCTTGACTGTAGGACTCTACAATTAGAGTAAGTATCTTCAGTCATGGGCTCCGGAGTTGCAGCTCAGATGTTGACTGGGGGCTGCATCTCTGGAGGGGTTGTATTTTCTGATTTGTTGTTCAGCACTGTAAGTAGGTTGCCAGCTAATAGAAACTTTGTTAGCAAGAGCTTATAGCTGATCCAACTAGCTTCAAATCATAAAAATAGTAAATGAGAAAAAAGGTCTTACTGCGATATATATTAACCAAGCCCAGATACAAAGAAAAGTCTTACGGTAATCTATATTAACTGAGCCCAGACATAAGAGAAGAAAGTCTTACTGCAATCTGTATTGACTGAGTCCAGACACCAAGAAAGAAACAAGAAAGGATAGACAAATGGATAGGGTAATAAGAAAATTGAATACATAACTGAAGTAACAAGAAGAATCATGAGTGACAATGATTTTTCTACTGACCTTACTCACCTGAAGGCTTCTCTATAGATTCTGCAGACATTTTGAGCTGAGAGTTATTCTGCACTCCTACCTCCTCCACTAGCTCTAGTGTTGTTCCATAGAACAGATCAACTTCTTCAGAGTTGCTTGTAGGTCATTCATTGTTTTGTCACAAGATGGCATCTGTGGTCGATGTTAGGATGAAGTTATGGCATTACAATGAGAGACAGAAAGAATGCAATGAAGGTCGGCCCTGTATTGCCATGCTCCATGTTACTCCTATGAGGCAGCAGGCATAGCCAGACATCAGGATATGGAGAAGATGCTACGACAGAGATGCAGATGTCCAAGGGTCATGAGGATGTTGACCCATTGTCAGGTAGTGTCCTGATGCCACAACACATTGCTATGCGATACAGGATGCACCAGGTGCAATGTTGTGTTGCAATACACATCATGATGCATAGGGCACAACAGGGGGTTGCGATAGAACTCAGGACACACCAGGCACACTGGGCACATGAGAAATGCAGTGTGCATCAGGATGTGACACCCATACATCAGATGCAGGTTTTTTTTTTGCTGATGTATGAGCAAAGTAAAGTGGAGATGATTCACCATAATGAGGGGTAAGATTATTTCCTAGTTGCTACCTGATCACATCCTGCTCTTCCAAAAGGTAGCATCTGAACTATAGATTGGTTGACCACAACTTTCATTTCCCAGAAAATCTAACAGTCTCCAGATCTTTGTAGACTCTGAGTATTGAATCATCATACACAACTGCAACCTGAGAGCAAACTTGACTAGTGACTTGCTCCTAGTCTTATCTGGTAATGGGTGATAGGTAATGCACCCAAAATAATACAGGTATAATATGGGTATTGACTGAGTTAGGTAGAGTAGTTTAAGCAGTAACTTTCAATTCAGTGAAGAGGATAGAAACCTGTGATATAGATAAACAGCTGTATTTATAGCCTCTGCCTAGTAGGTGATCAGAAGATTTGCATTGATCAACATTCAGTGAGCAGAAGAATTTAAGGTTTGGATCATATACTCTGAGACTCCATTTTTATATTATATATAAGGAGGGGATAGCTGAAAGATGATTCCATCATCTGACAGCAACTCTTAGAATCTCCAGTTATTGTATTCACCCTGACTATTGTCAGATCTTAATCTCTTGACCAAGCAATCTGGTAATTGTGTGTATATGTACAGCCCCTCATCAGAAGTGTTCATGATTGCCTTATTAAGCAATGACATCTTGCTAAATACCACCTCACCAAGTTGATCATGACTATACCTGCTACCTATTTTCACAACAGTGTCATGGAAATCTACCACCTCCTTTTAATTATTTACCCTTTCTCTGAATTTCCAATGGTTAATTGATCTGGATATATATCAAAGAAAAAAAAGCGAAACCCAAAGACCACCTGAAGAGAAATGACCAATGTTGAAAAAGTCATGATCATTAGATTTTTCTACTATCTCCAGAATATTGCCCTTGTTGCTCAAATTATTGGATGGCCATGGATAACCATTAAAAGCTTCCTTTCTCATGCATGTGAGCATCTATCACTGGATAATCTTCCTCGCCCCAGTCACACACTCATTCTCAGCCAGTGACAGTATCATACAATCTTCTGGGCAGCCAAATCCAACTGGAAAATGAAAAGATCAGATTTCAGAGATAAATATGCACCAGGTGTTTCTCTTTCTACTGATTTGTACCCCTATGAGTGATAGGACATGATTCTTTAACAAATTTATAGTAGATAGAGTACTCAGGGAAGCCAATATCAAGAAATGACTAGCCAAATCAAGACTAAAGCTCAAGTCTGAGCATATTGCTAAGAGATGGAAGTGGGCTACAGCTTATAAGGATTAGACAGCTGAGGATTTTGAGAGAGTCATCTGGAGTGATGAGTGTAGTGTGGAGAAATCCAAGGATCCAAGGCAGCAGTGGATTTCAGAGAATTTAGGGAGCAGTGGCTTGCAGAGTGCATCCACTCAAAGGAAAAGGATAAGGGTATTTCACTTATGGTATGTGGGTGCTTTTGGGGTAAGAGAAAAGGTTCTTTGGTTCCTATTACCCAAAATATCAACAAGACCAGGTATGGTAGACTCTTAAGAAAGTATCTTTTTCCTATAATTCATCAAATGATTTCTTTTGGTATGCAACTTGAAGATATTCTTTTTCAGCAAGACAATGTTCCTGTTTACAAGTCTTATAATGTTATGGCATGGTTGGAGAGAAATTGTATTGAAGTGGTAGAACACCCCCTTTACTCCCCTGATTTAAATCCTATTGAGTATGCATGGGTGTAACAAGTGGTAACCTGTATGAACTAATACAATAGGGATTGGTGGTAGGCCTTCTATCATTCGATTCCTATGGAAAACAACACAATAGTTTTTGTGTTTCTCTAGTACATCTCCAATCATTCTCATAAACCAGGCAGATGCTGTTATAATACCTTGGGGTATGACTAGCCACTCGAATAAGCCATCAGGTCCCACAAATGCAGTCTTCTCAATATCTTCTGGAGAAACTTGGTTTTGGTGGTAACCAGGCCAGAAATCTATCTTAGAGAACCATTTTTTTCCTTGCAACCGATCCATGAGCTCCGCAGGGTATGGTAGAGCAAATCTATCTTTTACCATGATCACATTCAGGGCATGATAGTCAATGACCATGTGCAATTCACCAGGTTCTCCACCTGGTTTTGGTACAAATAAGACTGGAGCTGTATATGGAGATTTTGACTTTCGAATCCAACCACGATCTAATAATTCTTTTGTCTGTCACTTATACTCACTCTATTCAGCAGGTGTAAAATGATAAGGACTCTTGTATGGAGCCTCAGAACCTGGAATAAGTTGTATCTGAAAGTCTCCAAACTGTTGTTGGTGTGGGGGTAAGCCTACTGGTTTGTGGAAGAGATCTTGGTACTCCTTTCAAATATTACCATCCAATGAACACAGCATACTGAACAACTCTCCTTGTAACTCTGGCTCTGCTCCCTTTCCTTTCTCTTCTCCTTCTTCTCTATTCTGTTGTATACTATCAACAATCAACTCTAGAATATGACCATCAATCTGTGCCATCATTACTTCTACCATACTATGTGTGATTTCTCCTTCAGAAACAGTAACTCTTGTATCTGGAGGATGTGCAGGCAATTCCACAATCTCAAATCTCCACCCATAATTATATCAATACTTTCTTCCAAGCTTTAATATATTTTTCTGATGATTGATTTCATGCTCTACCTCAGTGAGCCATTCCTTTCCCAGAATGATATCATACTTCACAAGATCAAAAACTATAAACAAACTAGAATAATGATACCCACCGATTGATAGTGATAACTTGACTTTCTTCAACAGAACTTCCATCACACTATTTGCAGTTGTGACTCTTATTTTTCATTCTTCTTTTACCTCGACCTGCTGTGCTATTTCTTGTTCGATTTTCTTGATAAATTCCAGTCACACAAATTTATAGCTTGCACCACTGTCACTAAGTATGTGAGCCTTTACCCTCATAGCTTCTTTGATACCATACACTACTTCTCGCTCTCTCTTCATCCCACCTTGTGAGTGTTGGAAAACGTGAACATAAAAATGTAAAAGATTTGTATTGATGCTATTATTCTCTATGGACCCACACATGACCATACTGTCCAAGCATCTTTCAATTACCTTACACTTTTGTTCATCATCTTCTAGGACTGACTTCCACTGAACATCAGTCCTCTCTAGTTTTTTTGAAATTTTAGACACCAGGGTATCTGTCTCTCTAATGTGGCTACCAGCACCAATAGACATCTGATCAACTTTCTGACCATTAGAGCTACCTTCCTCTTGGGCAAGCCTCTTGCACTTATCAGACTCTGGGCATAAATGAGCAAAATGTCCCATGGCCTTACAATTAAAGTATTGAATATGTGCAAGTCGGTTTGCAGAACTGAATTGATGAGGGGTACGAAGGTTGCTGGTGTGCTGAGGAGCCTGAGGTTGGTTATGCTGGACATATAGGGTGGAGAGTTCCGGGACATGTCTAGTAATCAAACTTCATTGAAACAGCATATTATCTAGATCCACAATATGCTCCATATAATTAGAAAGTCAAACCAGTTCCTTGATTGTCCACAGTAATCGAAGATGAGTAATAAGATTACCTCTTGCTGATAGGTTATCCTCCAATTTATCCTTATATGCAACAAGTACTTGTTCCTCTGAAAGGGGAGCATGGGGGTCAAGTTCTGACTGTACCTGTTGGAAAACTTCATTAAATATAGTAACTGGACTATTTTTTGAGATTTTGAGTTTTCTCCAAGTCTCTTTTAAGGTGTCGACAGCATCTAGGGGAAGGTACTCTGCCTTCAACTTTTGCTGAAACTCCATCCAAGATGTCAACATTCCTAATGGGAACATATGTCTTACCCATGTCGTAGCAGCATCCTTCAACTGCATAACTGCATAAACTGCCCATCCCTCATTCTTTGCATGTCCATCATCATTGACCCAATCAATTTCATGACTCTGCAAATCAAGATGACGTTGTAGTTCACAGAGAAAGTTTGTGACTGCAGAAAGTGAATGCTCACCATAGAATACTGGCAAAATTTGGTGTCCAGCATCAGTAATAGTAAACTTATTGCAACCTTGTAGTTGATTCCATGTGAGATCATCACCTCCAGTACTACTACTCATACTCAGCAAGCAAACTAATTGTCTATTGCTGGTTTCAGTCTCAAGAAGCCATTGCTCCAACTCTTTAATCTTGGTTGTGAGTTCAAGGACTGCTGGTGCTGTGAGGTAATCTGTCAGTGTACCTTCTAAGTGTCCAATTTCTTGGTCTTTCTTCTTGAGCTGGTCCTCATAGGTCTCAATTGCCTCAAAGGCCTCATCTTCAAATGCTTCAATGAACTTTCTTGTCTGACCATCATACTTGGATACACCTTGTTCAATTATCCAGTCTTGATATTTTCTGTACTCCTCAGTTCGAACAACTCCCTCACCATGAACAAGTGGAAACATCTCACCCTCAAACTCAACTTCTTCTCTCTCACTTCCTCCAATCTCTTCCAGCTCACCAAGTTCTCTGGTAACTGCTGACTCTGACAATGGCCTACTCGTAAATGCTGCCTGACTTCCTTCAGCCTCCCTGGAAACAGCCTTCCCCACATAATAGTCTGTCAACTGTCTTCTCTTCTTTACACCACTCAATCCTCCAATACTTCCATCATTCAGCCTTGCCATCTCCTTAAGGCCCTCTGGAGGTTGACACAAGGTCCTCCTTTGTTCCCCTTCTGTAGGGGTTTCTTCTGGAAAAATTTTTTTTTTTTTTTTGCCAGTCTTCACATGGGCCAAGAAACTAAAGGTTTTAGCTTCTGCAGGCACGAGCTGTTGCTACCAATTTGATGTGCACAAAAGGGGAACGGTGAAGGTTCGTAGGTTGATGGTTTTGTAAGGTTCTCCCCTCTCTAGCTACAAGCTATTTACTCAAGTGTGCTCTGCTAGAGAAGCCCCTGACCCTATAACCCTAAGTAGTCTATACGTAATATAACACTACAGGAGCCCGCCCCACAAACAAAGGGAAATCCCGTTTCACCAAGACTTTTGTCTAGTGACTGTATCATACACTAGTATAGTGCAAACCGTCTCACTCGTGACAACGGAAATAAGAAACTCAAGTGCAAACAAAACACCAGTATGGGCCGGGCACTTGAAATCAACACTCATACTCAGGCGCGAATTAAGTGCTCGAAATGTGAGGAGGTAGTTACCACCTCCAATATTGAGTTACCCGAATACATGAGAATTACAATAGAACATAGAAATTCCGCATCTCGAATAAGTTAGATCATATCAAAACACTCCAAATTCAGCTTTCAAAACCAACAGAATATACACAGCACTTTACTAGGCGAGGGAACTAAAAAGCCCTATCATAGCGCAGTTCTTTGGTATTCGAGTTGTATATGATACGGTGTTTAATTTGCGCATGAGCACTTGCGCTCAAACCAAGTTATAGTGCAACGGGCCTTGGATTTTGGTGTGATTTTCCGTTGATCACCACCAAAACTTAATTCGCGTGCAAGTAGGTATCATAAGTAGAGTAATTCATGTCCTTGCTTTCCTAACACATATCATACATAGAAAAACGGGGTTTGGCAAAATCTGACTTGGAAATAGAGCATACGTTACACACTTGTGCAGCCGAGTTGAAGCCGGGCACATCTGAATCCCGCTGTCAGCAGATATTGCTTTCTCGGAAATTGAATGGGAGTGCGTTTTGGTGTCTTGTATGACGCTATCTCTTCGCTTCGGGAAATTGACATACTAGCGAGTGGAAAATCCTTTCCTTTCCTACTGCTCCTCTCCTACATGTTCCCATCGTTGCTTTTCATTTGCGATTTCCTCGTCAAGGGTGCCTGGGAAAGCCCGTAGTGTAGATACCATTCCTGGAACACTCTGGAAATTGCTGTGGCGTTGACAGCTCTTATTCACCAAGTTTATATATCAAGCAAGTGTTTGCCAAGAGATAATTTTTTTACCTTCAAGTTTACTATTCTTATTTCTCCCACTGTTGGAATTCGAGTTGGCCCTGTTGGTACTAGAGATAGGGTGGTGCCTGCAAAAGGAAGATTTATGCTTAGTCAGCTAGTTGTGACTGCTGGCTTGGCACTGGGAGCTGCTCATAGTTAAAACACGGTTGTCTCCCAAACAACCTCTCTTAGAATAGAACAACCAATCATCAATAAAACCTAAACTTTCTTTCTCACTTCCCTCGTACCTATTCTAACAGGCCCTTCCCTAGTCTCCTTGTATCTGACGTCTCGAATGATACTGCCTGACTACATACGTCATCCTCTTGTATATAAACCAACGGCATCTCTATAATGGGCATCGCTTCCTCCTTTTTGTCTGGTTGATGATAGACAGCTTAACCTCAACTCAACATCTCCCATGTCAGCTACGGTATCGCAGAGCCTCATCACCACTTATGATTCGGTCGATTGATATTCTGTGATGCGAAGTTGAGGATTTGTTAGTGTGCTCGGGTTCTTTGTTTGGGATTTTATTTTTGGTTTTACTTCTTGAGCCTTTTGTAAGTTTCCGCCTTGTGCTTTGTTTGATGTTTCGACGTTGAGATGTCTAGGGAGGTTCCAGTGTGGTGTGTAGCAAATATGGAGTATTTTGATAAATAGAGGTGCTATTATTCTCCGTGTCTTTGTTTTGCTATCCTCACATCAAAGAAAGGCTGCTTATTAAAGAGGGTGTGGCAGATGGTCTATCAGTATTCCAGCTACGAGCTAAGAAGCATGATACATATAAAGAAATCATGCATGTAAAGCATTACCCAATATTCAAAAATACTGAAAAAAAGGACACGGGTGAAGGAACAAAAAAGAAAATTTTCTGAATAGACATAGGATCAAGGATTCCCTAATGGCAACCCGAAAAAAAAGCACATTGAAGAAAGTGCACTTCCATGACGAACTATTGTGTTTGCTCATGTATCTTCAAGCCCTGGAATTGGGAGTCATTTTACCCTACATGAGACTACCTCCCAAGTCCACAAACAGTTCCGAGATCACCTTATAAATGTTTCTTCTTCTCCGCCATATATGGCACCTTCCATCCTCCAACCACACCGCTCCTGAAGAGCTTTTCAACAGCACACTTCACTTTCCAACAACTTCCCTGCATCTAACTAACTCATTACAATTGTTTCTCTTTTCCAATCCACAATTCTACACTTGGTCTTCAAGGCCTACTCCTCCTGTTTAACATTTTTAAACGGCTAATTTTCTTTTTTCCGGAGAGTGTTTTTTTTTCCATCTGAGTTCACGACACTCGAGGTGTTCGAAGTTCGGGTTTTGAGCCTCAATCTTTATTCTTGCTTTCTTCTCTTCTCACCCGCAACCACCACTACACCAACCTCCGCAAAAAAAAAACCCTCAATAGAACCTTCAACAACAAAATTAGTTTTCCACCAAATACTACAAGTGTTCTTCACTCTTATATAGGCTTGTTTGTTAACCATTAATGGCCATGTCTGACAGAAACTATGGTGGTGAAGACCACCCTGATCTCTCAGAAGACACTTTAACTGGTAAGGCATTTCTTGTTTCAAGCAAAATTATTTTTATGTCCGGATGCTAACTTTCTAATGTTATTGTTAAAGAGCTTTCTCTGCAAGAGGATCGTGATACACCTTCTCGGACACTTCCTCCATGTGAGAGTTGGTCCAACAACCTTACCCCTCTCACTCTTGGCGTGCACAGTGATGGAGGCCCAGATTTGGTCTCAGCCGAACGTTGCGGTCGTAGAGATGCTACTGTAGATGCAGTGAAACAGCCAGCTTCTGGCGCTGAAACTAGTGCCTTGATTCCTCTTGCTGATATGAAGAGAGAGTTCATCAAAACTTTTGCCTTCTCTGAGATTGATGAGGATATGCTTTTGTTACCTGATTTTTCAATTGGTTTGGTTGGTAAAGGTGGAACCAAAAATGGTATCACACCCATTCTGAATTCACACAACTTCTATCGATCCACTACTAACTCATTTCTGTAGGTTGTCATGAACTGTCCTTGATTGATCTTATATCTCTAGAGGAAGTCAATTGCATGGGATGTAAATTCAACACATTGATACCAACCAGGAGCCCAAAGAGAGGTTCTGAGAGCGCAAACACTGTGTCGGAGTTGATCTTCAACTATTCTAAGGTGGTAGGTCGAGCACCAAAATTAGAATTTGAGGACAGTTGCGACTGTCTGAATGATCTTTGCGACGTGGCCGCCATCGAGCCGGGAGAACTATCGAGCTATCTTATGCCAACAGTCCTAAGATCTTTTGTAAAAGGAAGTACTTTCAAGAACTTGAAAAGCAGCTGTCACCAAACGTCACTTATGGATTCTTCCATTGTTGAAGATCAGTTGATTGATGGAGCGGAGCAACAAATAATTCGCTCGACATGCTTATCTCACAACGCTTCGGGCTTTATGCCACAACCTCCTGTTTCACACAGTCAAGAAGAGGCGGAGAGGATTGAAAAGAACAAGCGTGTTTTTGCTTGGATAGACGCCGTCGTTATCTCCGCATGTCACATGTCGGAAACCATGACTACAACTTCACCGGTGACTAACGATTTTATTGACCTTTTCACTACCAATTTACTTGTTGTTAGGAGCCCTCCAACAATTTTACCTCTGGCCTTGGCCCACCAGCTTCCGGCCGGCAATTCTAGCGGGATCTCAATTTTAGATCTCGATTGCGACTACTCGGGCCCTCCAGTTTCACCAGATTTAAAACACACCACAATTATAACAAACTTAAACTCAGCACCTCCTTTCGGTGATCTGTTACTGCTAGATTCGGGAAACGATGCTTTGTATTCTGCCGATGACGGAGGTCCCAACCCTTCTTTTCCGTGTCTCATAGAATCGTCACCAAGCCACAACTTGGAGCTGTCAGGCACCTTAACTACCGCAATCCCCGCTCACTTGAGAGGTGCATCCGAGTATCCTCCTATTCAAAAAGAAGTGGAGCGTATGCGTACCGTGGTGAAGGTTGTGATTTCAGCTCCCGGGGAGGCTAAACAGGAACGAAAGGAAAGGCCTTCTCTTATCTCGGGTCCAATCATTTCCGCTAGAACCGCATCGCATTCTGAAGTTGGGAACCCCGCCTGGACCCGCTGGGTCGAAGAGAATGCAGAGAAAGCCAGTGTTGCATTTCTTACTTGGAACCCTGCCAGGCAGAGCCTCCCATCCGAGAAATCCCGCGGCGGGATTTCAACGGTCCCCCAACGCGGTAGGACAGTGGTCAACCCAAAGGTCTCCAAACGGGTAACTGTTGGCCTAAGTAAGGGCGGCCGTGAGGGGGTCAAACATACAAAGAACATGGCTCCCAGTTCCTCAGGAAACAACAACCGTACCATCTCCAATGTCACCAGCGACTCGAGCCAGGTGAAACTGACAGTAGGGCAGACTCACGGCCATCCAGTTTGTGCTGTTCCTAATACGGCTGTTACTCCTGCTCTCGCTCAACGCGCCGTCACCCGCGCCCCTCCGGAGGTCGCCCCCATTACCTGGTCTGGCTCGAGATTGCCTTTTGCGGGCCTCGCTTCTCGCCGCGGAATCGGCGTTCCCCTAGGGACCGTGGGTTATCGCAACCCAAAAAAGGTCTCGTGCAAGAGAACCTCCATGTTTAACCGCGAGGAAAGAATTCACAAGCAACTCCGCCGAACGCGTCAAGTTGCCTCTCCTCGCCCAAAAGTCTCCCCGTCGACCCTTGTGAAGGAGGACACCTGGGCAAGCCAAGAGGCAGACTTTCTCCGTGCCTCAGGACCTGCGGACCCCTGTAGTTTATTAAATAGTTTCTGACTTTGGTAGATGAGTGGAAATGTTTACACCGTGCTTTTTTAAAAAAAAATAAAAAAAATGAAAACAAAAAGCAAAAACAAAGACAATGTAAAATTAAAAAAAAAACTATCTCCAAAAAAAAATTTACTTCACTAACCTGTGCTTTTGCCTTGAGATTCCGATTGAGAACTATTGGATATATCAGAGCTAGTAAGCACTATTGTTATTGTTAAAATGTATAATACTAGAAATCGGGCGAATACATTGGCGTCCTTATTCACAATACATTAGCATATAGAATTCCGGTTTACATACTATATTGGGATAGGTTGAACATGGGACATGGATGATGGAGCGAGTTGGTTATAGACATGGGTTGGATATACTAGATTCGTATTAGAGTTGTTAGATGCTAGCTGGAAACACAGGATGTCGGTTGATTTAGTACTGTTAGTTAGCTCTTCTGTTCTTCTCCTTTCCTGCTTTTCGCCGACAGTCTCTATAATATGATGTACTTTCCCTTTGCTATTGAATATCCTTGGACTTCCTGTCAATCTTCGTCATATCCTTTGATCATTTCCATTCTTTGCCATTCTCTCACTTGCATTCTTTATAGACCAATACCAAATCTCTACTCTATTTGCCTGGTCACGCCCACTGTTGCTACCTATTGAAGTGAGTGTATCGGCGATCAACCACAATTGACCCCTGAAGACTTCACAGTTATGAGGTGCCCATGGGGAGAACTTCAAGAGCTGAAAAGAAAATGAAGACAAAAAGAGAAAGGATATACCTATATAGTCCTTTTCTTGTTCGTCGACTGTTCCTCTATCTACGGGGAAGGGAGGCATTATATAGACAGTAGACATTTTTCCCCCACTTACTCGTTCCTCTTTTGTGACAAGTAGAAACTACAAACAGATTGCCTCTCATCCGCCAATTCCTCTGGAGACACCCAGGTTACTCCGGAGTTCCGGTACCATACCCATGCCACACAGACAAATTCCTCCCACAAATATTTCTTTGTCCGGACTCGATGGTTCCCGACAATGCATGAAGGTAATCATGCACACTACCCTAACAAGGAACGTCCATTATCCCTCCTAGATGCACAATGAGTGACAAACAAAAAAACTAACAAAGGAATGACTGAAAGAAATACTGACAACGAATGATAAAACAGGAGAAATACGTAAGGGAATCTTCTCCCGTACACTGTTGGAATATGGGTATCCGATACCATAATCGGGCTAGTATTGGGGGGTTTGGGGAGTTAAAGATGGATGGTAGATGGGCTAGAAGACTAGCATTCGGAGGTCTATGAAGCTCCGAATCCGGACAGCCCACGTAGGGGTTACTTGGGCATATGGTAACGCACCATGAGTGCGATAGTCAATCACCCAATTCCTCTATCCCACTTCCTCTCTTGTCGATATCCACCATCGAATATCAAAACACACAGAGGTACAAGAGCAACGAGTGATCGCCGGTGATTTTCAACATGCACTAGTGGTACACATGTGTGATTCCAGAAAGTAGATGGGATATTTAGTCATACAGTCACGCCATTATACTCCAATGTAGCTCTTGATCAAAAATCAGAGTAATATCTCCTGTTCTTCTATATTTTACAATTGTATCTGTAATTGATATTATACAATGTGTCGGAGCAAGAGCATTACCTTGAATCCCTCTTGGCAGTGCTTTGTAAAACTACCATCTTGCGAACAAGTTTTGAAACTGTTTTCTTCATAACAATTTATTTCCTTCTGTTTCTTACTTATTTTACCTTTGATGGCTTGGTGAACTAACACTCTTGTACCTACCATCGTCCACTTTGACATTCCCGGCTATGCTGCAGATTATTATGATTAAGAATCTATTCCAGTTAGTAGCCACAAGTGGATTAGTTACCTATGTTATGCTACCCTTGGGGGTTCCAAGGAGTGTAGATTATACGTCAATAACTAACTTGGTAGATGTTTGCCAGGAATGTAAGTGACACCAAAATGAATAATAGAAAAGTTATGCCTAACCCAAGCTTCTTAGAACGTGGTGTTGTGATAAATAGATTGAGTATTTATCAAGGTTATGACCCACATGAGTAGGTTTCTCAAGCACCCCTGCAAGCAAGCACCATGTTCCCCAGACCTAAGGAAAATGAAAGACGTTTAAAAGCAAAAATAAAAACAAGAACAAATGATCCAAAAGATTTTAGGACATGTCGACCTACAAAAAATAGATTAATAAAGGACCGATAGATGTTGTGTAAATTCATAACAATTATAATACCATTTTGAGTCTCAGGTTTACCAATCAAACCAGTTGGAAAATCTGATAGCAAAAGCATATCATCATGAATAACAGAGGAGGTAGGGGTTTTGATAAGCTCGTTCTCCATCTTATCAAGAGAAACCAAGTCACTGATTCCAGCACCGGAAGCTGACAATTTCGCCTCTTCTGAAGTAGCATCTTTACCACCGCATCTCATGGTTGGGATCAAACCAACATCTCCATCACTGTGCATGTCACAAGTGGGTGGGGTAAGATTGCTCGACAATCTATAACATGGCAAAAGTGTATGAGAAAGTGTACCCCTATCCCCTTGCAGAGAAATCTATTTAAAAACAACATGAGAAAGTTAGCATCAGGATATAAAAATTGATTTCCTTTCAGCAAGAAATAGCTTACCAGTTAAAGTGTCACCTGCGAGATCCGGATGGTCTTCACCATAGCTTCTTTTAGACATTGCTCTTGATGATTAACAAAAAAAAAGAGCCTTTTTGAAAGTAGAGAAGAATTAGAGTATCTAGAACAAAACTAATCTTGTGGTTGAGGTTGTGGTTGGTGTTATTGTGGCGGAGGTGGTTTTGGAAATGGTTGCAGAGGTAATGCTTGCGGCGGTGGTTGCGGAGGTCGAAGCCCTGAAACAAAATCGAGGCTCAAAAACCGATCTTTAAACACCTACAGTATGGTGAACGCGGAGGGAAAAAAACTTTTTCAGGAAGAAAAAAGAAAGAACACCCATTTAGGAAATGTTTAATAGTGAGAGCAGTCCTTGAAGAGCAGGTCGAGAATTAACGAAGGAAAAAAGAAATAATTGTAGTGAGTGTGTGGAAGTAAAGTTGTTGTAAAGTGAAGAGTGCTAGTCAAGGTTTCTTCGGAAGTGGTATGGTTCGAGAGTGAAGAAAGGAGCCTGGGATGGCAAAGAAGAAACCTTTATACAGCTGATCTCGGGACTGATTGTGGACTAGGGAGGCAATTGCATGTGTAGGGTATGTTGACTCGGACTTCCAGGGTTTTGAGATGCATGGGCAAACACAATAGTATGTCATTGACGCACACCTTCTGCAGTGTGGATTTCCGGGTTTCCCTTGCGAAAACCTTTGATTCTATGTCACTTCAGATGATCGATTTTTTGAGGGGTGTTTCTTTTTTGCTTTGTTTTTTTTTTTGTGCGGTTATTTGTTATCTCTGCTTTTTTAATATTTGGTGATCCAGAGAATATATGAACATGCATAATAGTATTCTATAATGGTGGGTCCCCCTAACAACGGACGGAACAAAAAAAAACGGAAACAAGGGGAATAGGGTTTAGGGCAAAGGACACTCACTGGTGGCGATGTGTGGTTCGCACACAAGTTATTACTTGTATTCTGTAATGGTGGGTCCCCCTAACAACGGACGGAACCAAAAAGAAACGTAAACAATGGGGTAGGTTTTAGGCAAAGGGTACTCACTGGCGGCGATGTGTCGTTCACACACCGGTTATTACTTGTGATTAAATTTTCATCATATGCAGGAATGCCCGCTAGCCCGCAGCTGGAATAGTAGCCACTAATTTTCCAAAGCGGTGTTTCCTGGTCAGCCTTCTTTGATGTGACGATAGAAAAATAAAGACATGGAGGATAATAGCTCAGCCTTTTATCAAGATACTCCATACTGCCACAAACCACGACTTCCCAAACGCACCCAACACCGAAACACCGAACAAAGCGCAATGTATCAACTTAGAAAAGGCGCAAGAAGTAGATCCAAACCCATCAGGTACTAGCGTTAAACCAAGAACAAAACCCGAACAAGGAATCCAACCCCACTAAGAAATCCTCACCCCACCATCACCACACATCAATCGACCGAATCATAAGTTGTGATGCATCAATGTGCGATAGCTGACATGGGTGATGTTCAGTTGTTGAGGTTTAGCTGTTTATCACCCACCGGATAAAAAGGCAGAGAATAGAAAAGGGGAACAAAATGAACAGAAAGGAAGCGATGCCTACGATATCATTGAGATACCGTAGGTTAATACCTAAGAGGATGATACATAAGAGGATGATACAAGGATGACGGAAGCAGTCATCGCATGTCACTTGTGACAGCAGTTGTTAGGAGAGCGCTTACACGAATTCCAACAGGAGAAATCAGAATAGTGAATAATTAACGTGGTAAGTTATTTCTTGGTAAGACATGCTTGATAGGTAAATTTATTCAACACCTAGCTGGCGTGACAGGAATGATAATAGCATGGCTACCTCTGAAGATGGTCCGGGAATGGCATATACCGCCAACTTCCCAGTAAGGAAGCAGCCAACCGAAGACCAACGAGGGGGATACACAAAAGCGCAATAGGAAAGGTGGATATATGATACGAAATACCTGTCATAGCGAGGAACTGGAGTCCAACTAGAAGAGACTTATGAGCAAAGCATTGCATTGAGGAGGATAGAATCCTTTTAGGAACGGGTGATTTTCCGTCACAAACTCATCTGAATGACCGAAAATATCTCGTTTCCCCATATAACACAAAAGCGCACTCCCAAAAACAGCCCACCAGTGCCCATCTCCAAGCCTCTCCTCCCTGCTACACTATTCACTATCCTACCTCCGCACCATAGCCCCACAAACCCCATTTGTTCAAACCTTTGAACAAAAAGGCACACGGTACTCCAGAATTTTCCCCAGAACCACGAGCTCCGAAGTTAGCAGTCAAAGCTTCACATGCACAACAGATAACCTACCATCTGTACTGCGGAGAAGCAAAATAAGTGCCGAATGTCCACCCAGACCTATCCAGTACACATACTCAAAACACCAACCAGCACCCCAATATCTCATGATAAAAAGTCCAAATGGCCGCTGCTCTTTTTTTTTTTTACTCTGGCTGTGCCAAAGCACTCTGTTGCTTCCCTTCACGTGAGTACCCCAATATTCATGAAAACAGAAGCACAGTCTCAGCAGCATACCCCGCCTTACGCCGTCTGACTCGGAATAAAACCAGTCACGTGGTGTTAGATATTTTACGCTCTACGCAACACTCCATGGTTTCAATTACGAAAACAGCGGCTATCGGTCATTTAATGCTTAAAAAAAAAACATTACCACTATTGTGCAGCGGTCTCTAGAGGGTGCTTTGATTATCTTGTATCATGCCAGTTTCTATATCCCACAACCAAATCTTCCCTGGGATCGCGACTCCTGATGTGATGGTTTCTGGAGTGGCGGTTTTCTCAATGTCCCGATCCACACCCGGGAAGTACTGCAACGACGTAGGAATAAAGAGGAGACATTCAAAACCGAAAATAAGAACAAGAGCAACTAGTCCTAAAAAGGTTATGACCTATTGGGGATTTGAAATTGCGCCGCTCGGGAGCGAAGAGTTTGTGAGGATAGGGAGATACTCAGATCATGTAACATTTTCTCACAAGCCAGCTTCCCGGGAGTATGAGTGAGGATTTATGTCACGCGCTTGACATTGAATATAATGGAATTCGATGTTTGGAGAAAGACGCATAATTCGCAAAGACCATACCCCTACTGGCCTGTTCAACACCATGTATATATTTCCGGTATCTACTACGGAGCCCGTCCCACAAACAAAGGGAAATCCCGTTTCACGAAGACCTTTATCTTGCGACTGTGTCATACACTAGTATAGCGCAAGCCATCTTACTCGTGACACCGGAAATAAGAAACTCAAGTGCAAAAAAAAATCACTATGGGCCGGGCGCTTGAAATCAACATTCATACTCAGCCGCGAATTAAGGCCTCGAAATGTGTGGTGGCCGTTACTACCTCCAATATCGAGTACTGTACCGTATTGACTCGAATTCAAGGGAATTTCGATAGAACGTAGAAATTCAGCTTCTCGGCTAAGCTAGACTATGTCAAAACACTCCAAACTTAGGGTTCAAACAAACGGAATATACACGGCGCTTTACTAGGAGAGGGAACCAGAAAGCCCTAGCGCGGTTCTTCGGTATTCGAGTCGTATACGATGCTAATTTGCGCATGAGTAGAGAATAATTCATGTCCCTTACCTACCTAATGGATGCAAAATGAGGCTTGGCAAAGTGTTTTGGAAATAGCGTACGTTACATACTCGTGCAGCGAAATTGAAGCCGGGCACATCTGAATTCCGCTGTCGGCGGATATTGCGTTGTCGGAGATGGAACAAGAGTGCATTTTGGTGTCTTGTAAGATTCTATCTATTTGCAAACAGCTTAACCTCAACTCAACATCTCCCACGTCAGCTACAGTATCGCGCAGTGCACCATCACCGCTTATGATTCGGTGGATTGATATGGTGTGATGCGAATTGGAGGATTTGTTAGTGTGGTCGGGTTCTTTGTTTGCGGTCTTATTTATGGTTTACACTGGGTACTTGGTGTAATTGGTTCTTGCGCCTTTGAGAAGTTTCCGCCTCGGGCTTTGTTCGGTGTTTCGACGTTGAGATGTATGGGGAGGTCCTGGTGTGGTGCTTAGCAAATATGGGGTATTTTGATAAATAGCGGTGCTATTTTTCTCCATATTTTTATTTCGCTATCCTCACATCAAAGAAAGGCTGATTGTTAAAGAGCGTGTGGCAAATTATCTACCAGTATTCCTGCTACGAGCTAAGAAGCATGATTCATATGAAGAAATCGTGCTTATAAAAGGATTACCGCATATTCACGGATGCAGAAAAAAAAAATGACACGAGTGAAGGAACAAAAAAAAAGGTTTCTGAAGGGACATAGGATCAAGGATTCTCTAAGGGCAACTCGAAAACGCATATCGAAGAAACTGCGCGTCGATGACGAACTTTTGTGTTTGCACATGTGGAATATCTTCAAGCCCTGGAATCGGGAGTCATTTTACCCTACACATGAGACTACCTCTGGGTCCGCAAACAGTCCAGGGATCTTATAAATGTTTCTTCTTCTCAGCCATCATGGCACCTTCCTCTATTCTCCCACCATCCGCTCTCTAAGAAATCTTCACCAGGACACTTTACCTTCTAACAACCTCCCTGCATCTTACACACTGACAATAATTGTTTCTCTTTTTCAAGGAGATAATTGTTCGTTTGGTCTTCAGGGCCTGCTCCTACCTGTTTAACCTTTTTAAAGGGGCAATTTTCTTTCTCCCTGAGAAGGCTTTTTTTTCCTCTGAGTTCGCGACACTCGACGCGTTTGAAGTTCGGTTTTTGAGCCTTGATCTTTATTCCCCCTTTCTGCTCGTCTCTTTCCCCCGCAATCACCGCGGCAATAATCTCCGCAACAGAACCCTCAACAACAAAATTGGTTTACCACTAAATACTCCAATTGTTCTTTACTCTCTGATAGGCTTATTTGTTACCCATTAATAGCCATGTCTGACAGAAAATATGATGGTGAAAGCCACCCTGATCTCTCAGGAGACACTTTAACTGGTAAGGTATTTCTTGTTTCAAGCAAAATTATTTTTATGTCCGGATGCTAACTTTGTTACGTTACTGTTATAGAGTTTTCTCTGCAAGGTGGTGATACACCTTCTCGGACACTTTCTTCATGTGAGAGTTTGTCAAACAATCTTACCCCTCCCGCCCGTGGCGTCTATAGCGCTTGAGGTGATGGTTTGGTTTCAACTGAAAGATGCGGTCGTAGAGTTGCTACTGCAGGAGCAGTGAAAGGGTCAGCTTCCAGCCTTAAAACCAGTGCCTTAATTCCCCCTGTTGAGGTGAAGTGAGAGTTCATCAAAACTTCTACCTCCTCTGAGATTAATGAGTATATGCTTTTGTTAATGGATTTTTGAACTGGTTTGGTTGGTAAAAGTGGAACCCAAAATGGCATCATAATCAGTTTGAATTTGCCCAACTTCTATCGGTCCATTGCTAATTCATTTCTGCAGATTGTCAAGAACTGTCCTTGATTGATCTGATGTATCTAGAGGAAGTCAGTTTCTTGGGATTTAAATTCAATGCATTGATACCAACAAAGAGTCCAAAGAGAGATTCCGGGATAACAAAGACTGTGTCTGAGTTGATCATGAACAATTCCAAGGCGGTGGATCATGCACCAAAATTAGAATTTCATGACAGTCTCGGCTGTCTTAATGATCTTTGCGACGTACCCGCTCTCGAGCCGGAAGGACTATCAAGCTATCGTATACCGGCAGTCTTAGCCTCTTTTGTAAAAGAAAATACTTTCAAGAACTTGAAAAACAGCTAGCACCAAACATCTCTTTTAGCCTCTCGCACTGTTGAAGATCAGTTGATTGATAAAACGGAGCAGCAAATGATGCCCTCGGAATACCCATCACACAACGCTTCTGGGTCTTCTGGGTTTATGCCGCAACCTCCGGTTCCTCACGCTCGAGGAGAGGCGGAGAGGATTGAAAAGAACAAAAGTGCTTTTGCTTGGATAGACGCCGTCATTATATCCGCAGGTCATACGTCGGAAACCATGACCCCAACTTCTCCAGTGACTAATGATTTGATTGATCTTTTCACTACCAATTCGTTTGTTGCTAGGAGCTCTACAAGGGTTTTACCTTTAGCCTTGTCCCACCAGCTTCCGGCCCACAATTTTAGCGGGATCTCAATTTTAGATCTCGATTGCAACTACTCGGGCCTTCCAGTTTCACCAGATTTAAAACATACCACCACCGCAAGCTTAAACTCAGCTCCTTCTACTAGTGATCTGTTACTGCTGACTTGGGTCAGAGATGCTTTGGGTTCTCCCGATGGCGGAGGTCCCAATCCTGCTTATCCATGTCTCATAGAATCCCCACCAAGCTCCAACTTAGAGCTATCGGGCACCTTAACTACCCGAATCCCCCTCATATAAGAGGTGCACCCGAGTATCCTCTAATTCAAAAGGAAATGAAGCGTATGCGTACAGTAGTTGAAGTTGTGATTTCAGCTCCCAAGGAGGCTAAACCGGAGCGAAAAGATGTGGGATCTCCGATCTTAGGCCCTATTATTCCCGCGAAAACTGCGTTGCATTCTGAGGTTGGACACGTCGCCTGGGCCCGCTGAGTTACAAAGAATGCGACAGAAACCAGCGTTTCACCACCTACCTCCAACCCTCCAAGACAAAACCCAAGATCTTGTAATACTCGCGGTGGGATTTTAACTGTCCCCAAAAAGGATAAGGGAGCGGTCAATCCAAAGGGGTCCGGACGGGTGACTGTTTGCTTGAATAAGGGCGACCATGGGGTGTCAAACATGTAAAGAACATGGCTCGCAGTTCCTCAGGGAACAACAACCGTACCGTCTCCAATGGCACCAGCGGCTCGAGCCAGGTGAAACTGACAGTAGGGCAGACTCACGGCGACCCAGTTTGTGCTGTTTCTAGTGAGGCTGTTACTCCAATTCTCGCTCAACGAGTCGTTACCCTCGCCCCTCCAGAGGTCGCACCCTTTTAGACTTTTAGATAGACGGAATGCAATATACGAATAACCTATTCCAACGAGGTGACTTTGGGAATATGCGTAATGCACCAGATGAGAGAGGGAAAGTATAATAGAGGAGAAGGTATGCGGTATAGGAATAATGAACGATGGATGAAGAGTGTAATTCAACGGTTGTTCAGTTCGTTAACTATTTGTAAATAGCAAAGGAAAATACATGACTTTATAGACGAGAAATAACAAGAGAAAAGCCCATGCTGGGAAATCCTTCAGAAGACAAATACTCCCATCCTGTGACCGCTACAGTATGAGTAGCGTTCCAACTGGCTTGCTGAGACGATACTAAGACAATGGTAAAACGTCTCACCAGTAACCCTCGCATCCCTCGTGTGAAAACATAATACGAAATAATATGAGACGAATCGAAAACAAGTACTAGAGGATAAAACAACTGACGGGGTATGAAACTTATACTAGAGCATGCCGAGCAGTATCTCCTGCATTCCAACACACCCGTTACCTGGTCTGGCACGGGATTGCCTTTCGAGCGCCTCGCTTCTCGCTGCGGAATCGATGTTACCTTAGGAACCGTGGTTATTACAACCCAAAAACGGTCTCATACAAGAGAACCTCCAAGTTCAATTGCGAGGGAAAAATCCGGGAGCAACACCACGGAACCTGCCAAGTTGCCCCTCCTCGCCCAAAGGTCTCCTCGACGACTCACGTGAAGGAGGACTCCTGGGCAAACCAAGAGGTAGAATGTCTCCATGCCTCAGGGCCTGCGGACCCCTGCAGTTTACTAAATAGTTCCTATGTTAGATAGATGATAGGTTTGCTTGTTTGGGTGGAAATGCTTATATCGTGCTTTTTTAAAAATAAAAAGCAAAATCAAAATCAATCTAGCATTAAAATAAATAAATAAATAAATAAATAAATAAATAAATAAATAAATAAATAAATAAATAAATAAATAAATACTTCATTGAGCTGTCCTTTCGCCTTGAGATTCCAATTGAGAATCTTTATTTTACTACCCCAGAGAATTACTGGTTGGGATATTGCAGTCGCTGTGACAGAAATTATTGATAGTTGTTTCATGAACCTTCCAAATCCGGTAATAGAGATATCATGGGATATCGATTGATAGCTCGCGTACAGTGTATATGCAGTTACAGCAAGTTTGTATTGTGTAAGTAATCGGCTTATCTTCTAATAAGTTGTTAATCAAGTCTCGCTGCTGTAATAGTTATTGTATATATCCGAACTAGTACGCACTGTTGTTATGAGGTACCAATGGGGAAACTTCAAGAGCTGGGAAGGAAATGAAAACGAGGAGAGAAAGGATATACGTATATAGATTTTCTTGCTAGTTGCTTGCTCTCCTATCTACAGCGAAGGGGGGTATTATATAGACAATAGACAAGTTTGCCCCACCCGCTCGTTCCTCTTTTGTGACAAATAGAAACTACAAACAGATTCCCTTTCATGCAACAATCCTTACGGAGACACCAAGGTGACTCTGGAGTTCTGGTACCTATACCCACCCCGCACAGACACGCTTTCCCCCAGGGATATCCCTTTGTCCCGACCCGGTGGTTCCCGGCACCGCATGAAGACAATCATGCACACTATCCTAACAAGGTACATCCACTCCCCCTCTTTGATGCACAATGAGTGACAAGCAAAAAAAACTAACAAAGGAATGACTAAAAGAAATACTCACAGCGAATGATAAAACAGGAGAAATACATAAAGAAATCTTCTCCCGTACACTTCGTTGGAATATGTGTATCCGACACCATAATCGCGGTATGGTATTCGGGGAGTTCGGGGAGTTCGGGGAGTTAAGGATGCTTGGTAGATGGGCTAGTAGACTAGCTTTCGGAGGTCTATGAGACTCCTAATGCGGACAGCCCATATAGGGGTTACTTGAGTATAGAATAACGCATCACGAGTGTGATAGTCAATCAAGAAATTCATCTATCCCAATTCCTCTCTTGCTTGTCGATATCCATCATCGAATATCAAAACACCCTATGTTATAAATGCAACAAGTAATTGGCAGCGGAAAAGGTAATGTATTATTCGTTACTATTTGATGCAAGGAAACTTAAGCGTATTATATACCTTCTTCATAAGTACCACCGTGTACTTTCCAAGAGGACACATCTGCATTGCCGTACAATCATTGTGTAATGGTGATGAGGAAACTTCTAGCTAAGGGCTAGTGTACCAAGCACTTCTGTAATAGTGAGAAGGAAGCCAACACTAAACTAATGTTTTCCACACTCCCACCCTTCCTCTCACTATTCGATTCCTATTGTCTGGAAAGCTAAGAGATGTAAAGAAGAACAAGGAAATAATAGAGAACTACCCAGCCTCATTAGAAGACTATCATGCTGCATGTGATAGGGAAAAAGAGTGCTGCTACAGGAATAAAATATAATGAAAAAGAAGAAGAAAGGTATTTAACTACTGTAAGATCTCATGAAGTCCTAATACCTTGACATGTTTCTAGTGTTTATCTCAAGGAAGAGATTTTGTGAGGATATTAGCTGTCATTTCAGAGGTTCATAGGTACTTGAAGGTAATCAAGTAATTGCAGCATGAATTGCAGATATGGTGGTATTGGATCACAATGTACTTCAACCTCTCATTGAAGTGTGGCTGTTCAACAAGTAGGAGAGCACTCTTGTTGTCACAGTAAAGTGTTTGAGTGATGGATTTGGTGCCAAAGATCTCATGGTGGAGTCACTTTATCTGCATCACTTCTCATAAAGTCTCTAAATATCTGATATATTCCGATTCAGTTGATGATAGAGCAACTAGGGTTCATCTCTTTGACCTCTACAAGACAGATGCTGGTGCTGATGTGAAGACATAGCCAGAAGTAGATTTTGAGGCATGGCCATCTCTGACAAAGTCTGAATCACTGTAACTAATGATCTCAGGAGGGCCATCACATCAATAATAGTGTCATAGGTACATTGTCTTATTGATATATTGCAGTAGGCATTTCATGGCACCCAGGTAGACTAAGCTCTGGTTTGTGCTGTACTGGCTGAGCTTGCTGACTGCAAATGATATATCAGACCTAGTACTAATTGCAAGATACATTAGAGAACTAAGAATGGATTCATATTCTGGTTGATTTCGCTTCTCGCATTCTGGAGTCATGGGAACAAAATACTTGACCTCAATTAGTATCAATATACCATTGCAGTCTATCATTCCAAATCTCTTGAAGATCTTTTTTGTAGTACTATATTGTGTAGCCTAGTTATATCTTAATGTTTGGAGTTGGTACTCTCAAAGGAGGCTCTTTAGTTATATACTAGGAGAGAAGATGAAAGGGTGGGAAAGAACCTAACTATTACTATCTACAACCTTCAGACTCTGTATCTTTGTCTTCAACAAATTGGTAGCAACAGCAATTACCCGCAAAAGCTAATTATTAGTTTCTTGGTCATGACAGTTTGAAAATGAAAAAAAACCACCCTACAAAAAGACAAATAATTCCTTATTGGTCACATTACTATCAGAAAACTTGAATATCGATATGGATGAAACCAAAATCAAGAACATATATGGCAATAGACATCAAGTTACTTTATCCTGTATACATTAAAACAAAAATATCAAGATTACCATTAAACAATCACAAACAATCGTAAGACTGAATGAGGGTACAGGTGGAAATGCAAGTGGCATAAGGAAAGGCTATCGATTAACTCATTACTTTGTTGCTGGAGGTAGTGGAAAAGGCTAGACTGATGAAGCCAGTTGTGGTTCCCTGGGTATGTCAGCAGTTACAGGTCTATTAGGAGCCCATGGAGAAGCAGAAGAGGAGATTCAAGAAGCACTGGAATATGATGGTCAGATCTTTCCCCTGGTACAGGAGCCAGGTATAGTATGCACCAAAGAGTACAAGAAGTATAGAAACTGGGATATTGACCAAGGAGTAGCTTTATATGATGGTCAAACCAGACAGTTTATTGAGGCCTTTGAGGATGAAGTATTCGAAGCAGTCGAGACTTATGAGGCATAGTTAGAGAAGAAAGATGAGCAGATTTTTCAACTCCAAGAAACTTTGTCAACATACTTGAATACTGCAGCTGTTCTTGAGATGGCTGAAAAGCTGAAGGAACTAGAAAGTAAGCTTTAGATATCAGAAATAAGCAATACTCAATTGATTTGCCTGCTGAGTTCTAACTCTCTCGAAAGTAATGATGATACCAATATCAGCATACAGGGTAGACTCCATACAAAGAACAAGTTCACGATGTCTAATTCTGGCTGTTGAATACTTCTAGTTTTTCATGGAGAGCACTCTCTTTCTGGTGTTACAAATTTTCTTTCCAAGTTACAATGTCACCTTGATCTTCACAGTCATGAGATTGGATGGGTAGATGAGACTGAGCAAGCGAAAGATGAGGGGTGGGGTGTTTATGCTGTGATGCAACCTAAGGATGGAGCTGCTAGCTGGGCAAGACATACATTGACTCTTGGGGCTGGGTGCCAACATCATGGGAACAGTTTTAGAGTAAAATGAACTCCGAATACCTCCCACTTGATGCTGTTGATATATTAACGGAGGCTTGGAGAAAGCTGAAAATATCATGTAATGGCTCTGTGACAGTCTTTAAAGATGTGTTTCAATAAGTACAATCAGAGTTGAATGCACATGCACCACTGGAGGAGGCACAGGTCTTATATGCCTACAAAGATAAACTTGAAGAAAATCCAACAGCCTATGGAAATCTCATCACTCCCCTCTGACTACTTTGAATGATTAACCAACTAATCTATTGGAGTGACTGTATGCAACATGTCACAGAACTTGATAATGCCCTCTTCCAGGGGAGTTCAATTCCAAAACCAACATCTGAAATTTCTACACTCTATCTTCAGCAGAGTCAACAGAGTAGGAGTGAAAGTTTTGCTCACCCTTCTACTATTGGTATTAACCAATTTGCCCATGTTCAATGTTATAACTGCAAAGTTATGGGTCATTTTGCTAAGTCATTGTTACGATTGGCTATAAGATCTCTCCTTTCTTATATCTCGCAACAGGCAACAAGCCTATTGTTAGTTTTGTCTTAGAGATAATACTCACCTATCTCTTATTGTATTCTCTTTCCTTCGAGAATTCTCAATACTTGTTATCTTACACTATGTCTTAGATATTGACCGCTGTCAATACTAAGTCCTTATAGTGCTAACTAGTATTGATTCTGTTCTTCTTTGTGATCGTTGGCCTTTGTAGTAAAGAGCGTAAAGGTGTTTTAATAACTTATAAGATAGGAAATAACTTAGGTGGTTGCGTGAAGAACTAACTGCTAGGTCCTATCGGCCTCCTTATATAGTTCTTCCAGCAACCCGCTTACAAATCAAATGAGTCACAACTGTGACTCCTACACTCACGTAACATATAATCTCATGACCATACTTGGTCATGCGTGAAACTCCCATGACCTTAAAGGGGTCATGTGCAAAACCTCATGACTCGTATAAACGAAGTCATGCCTCTTAATCCTCATGACTCATAGGTACCCCTATGAGTCAACACTCAACATACCAATCAAATTCAAACATAAACAATTATGACTCGCAATTGTGAGTCATATAAAACCCTATGACTCGTATGTGAGTCATAGTGCAAAACATAATATCATATGACTCAATTGAGTCATGTGCGAAACCTTTAACAAATGAAATACTATGACATATAATTGTATGTCATGTGAAACCATTACAAACCATGCCAGGTTTGTAATAGTCATACCCTTTACCTGACAAGAGGAATAGAAACAGGAAGGATGAAACTAATCTAATAGTCACTCAATCGAACCCTGATCTTACTAGATCTCCACGTAATGGTGGTAGCAAGGCAATAACTCCAGGACACCAGGTGTCAAAAAAACTAGTAGGGACTAGCCAAGAGTGCAGGTTGGTCCTACTCAAGGAATATAAAAAGTGTAGTAAGTTGAAGGATATTGTGGAAGATGTGGTCATGTATAGATCAGTAGCAAGTATTAGTCACAATTCTAATCTATTATACTTTTATGTTCCCATGTTAACACACTCTGAGGAGGTTGTGAGGAGAGGTAGTAGTGAATTAATTGAAATGTTTTCTAGAATCCCAGAAATAAGAGCTCATGTCTTAAGTGATAGTGGAGCCAGCCATAAGTTTGTTCATCCAAGTTTTGTCAAGAGACTAGAAGCACATGCAAAACATCCATTTGAGCGAGTTGAAGCTGGGAGAATAAAAGTCACTACAGCAGATTCAGTGATTGATATTTCTCTGAGGAAGGTGGAATTAACAATAATGCTTGGTAGTTTATACTAGACTAGGTGGTTCATTCTTTTTGATCTTATAAAGTATGATATTGTTTTTGGAAAAGAATGGTTGGCAGAAGTCGACCATGAGATAGATCACAGAAATAATATACTGAAGGTGGTACAAGAAGGTGGAGCTGAAGGAAGGTGGTGTTATGAGATTATAGGGTTAAAAGAGAAAGAGATGGGTTCAGAGCATGGGTACCTAGAGGGAGAGAACAAAAAAGGTGATCTCTACAGAAAGTGAGAAAAAGATAGAGAAAAAGAGAGGGAAGAAACGGAGAAGCAAAGGAAGGAGAAGAGGGAGGGGAGCAAAAGCATTTAGGGGAGGTAATGCATATGGTAGTTGAGGTAGTTATGGGACAGATTGATGCCTATATCCTTGAGGATGAAAAGCTTCTCACATCAATAATTGGTAAAAACAAAGAAAATGATCAGGATCTAGAGTTGACTTTTAGCAATCTTTGCTCACTAGATGGGAGCATTCACAAAGCGTTTCAGGATCTATCCCATGAACCATAAGGACTTCGACCACATCAAGAGAAGTTTGGTGATTTCCAAATATGTTTAATGCCTGGAACTGAGGCCCCATACCGAAGCACATACAGGCTCACTGCAGCAGAATAGAGTGAGTATAAGAGGCAGACCAGAGATTTCCTGGACTGAGGGTAGATCAAAAAGTCTAAGTCACCTTATGCAGCTTCAGTACTCTTTGTTCCCAAGCCTGGTGGAGATACAGGAGAATTATGAATAGTTATTGATTGTAGAGCACTCAATTCAATCTTAATTAGGGATAGATTTCCTCTACCATATCCAGAGGAATTAATGGACTGCCTATAAGGCAAAAAGGTGGTTTTCGAAGATTGACTTTTGGTCTGGTTACCATCAAAACAGGGTTGCAGAGGAGGATATAGAGAAGACCGCTTTTATGGGACCAGATGGTTTATTTGAGTGGCTTGTTATACCTCAAGGAATTGCAACTGCCCCCACTTGGTTTATGTGAATGATTGGTGAGGTTTTAAAGATGCATAAAGAGTACTGTGTTGTATTTTTATATGATGTTCTTATATTCTCAGATACAAAAGAAGCTCATGAAAAGCATGTGCAGAGTATTCTTGAATCAATCAGGGAGTATAAGTTCCTTCTGAAGGGTAACAAGCACTCTTTTTTTGTCCAGGAGGTAAACTTCTTAGGCTTTGACATTGGAGAGCAGGATGTTAAAATAATAGAGGAGAAGATAAAAGCAGTTCTAGATTGGCCAATGGTGAAGTCACCAAAAGATATCAGATCATTCCTTAGGTTGGCAGGAGTGTACTACTGATTTATACCTCATTTTGCTTTGCATGCACTTCCTTTATT
The DNA here is from genome assembly GCA_003788595.2 of Choiromyces venosus 120613-1. NCBI lineage: Eukaryota > Fungi > Ascomycota > Pezizomycetes > Pezizales > Tuberaceae > Choiromyces > Choiromyces venosus. Next base: position 866,045 of record ML120365.1, read on the forward strand.
TAATCTTCTCAATGTTGATCAGATGGTATTTGATAATATAATGTCAAATCCCAAAACATACTAGAAGGTGGCATCTTTGATGACAAAACTCAAGGAACTTATTACAACACATGCAGCAATATCGTTGCCAGAGCGAGATGACTTAGAGTTTACCATACAAACTGATACTTCAGGCTATGCTGAGGGAGCAACACTTGGCCAGGTCTAGGGTGTAAAGGATGGAGAAGATGGAGAGGAGAAGATATTGGCATATTTTGCACAGAAGTTATCAGATGTGGAGAGTGAGTATTCCACTTATGATAAAGAGTTGCTAGCCATAAGAGATGCCTTGAGTCATTGGAGATATTATCTGCTAGGTGATGGGTGAAAAATTAAAGTTTCTACAGACCATGCAAGGATCTGGCATATGTTGACCCAACCTCGACTTTCATCCTGACAAATGCATATTCTCCAAGACTTACAAGGATATGACATGGAAATCGACTACCATCCTGGAGTAAAAAGCTATATCCAAGATGTCTTAAGCCATCACCCAGACTGTAAATACCCCTCAATACCTGATATCAAGCAAAAGATTACTTGCCTCAAACTATCAACTTTACTGGTTGAGGAGGGAGTGACCTGGCTAGAGAAAGTTAAGGAAGGATATGGCCATGACCCATACTTCAGTGATATTATTGAGTGGTTACAAGGAAAGAAGACAGTGGAGAGAATAGAAGGAGTTAGAGAATATCAGGCAAAAATAAGATAGAGGTAAGCACGAGCTCAGCTGTACTGGCTTGACTTGGAGGGCTATATTGTCCATACACAGATAGGAGTATTATGCATTCCTAGATACCAAGACCTCTGGGCTAAGATATTTCATGAGGCACATGACAGTCTCTCCAGTGGTCATTTTTGGTGCAAGAAGGACAGTCTCAGTAATCACACAATGTTTCTTTTGGCCTCACCTCTTTCAGGAAACCATGAGATATATCCAAGGATGTGCTACCTATGACAGGACAAAGTCTTCAAACCAAGTACCCTATGGTCTTCTGCAGCCTCTTGATATACCACAGGACTGGTAGGAAAGAATTAATATTGACTTTATCACTAAACTTCAGAAGACTGAGTCTGGAAACGATACTATAGTTACCTTCATTGATGTATTAACAAAATAAGTACACTGGATAGCTACAATGGAACAGATATCTCCTGCAGAGTTCACTCAACTTTTCGTGGAATATTATGTATGATTGCATGGGCTGCCAGACATGATTGTATTAGATAGAGATGTTCAGTTTATTTCCTATTTCTGGAAAGAACTTATGAGTATCTTGAAAACCAAGCTGGCAATGAGTACAGCTTTTCATCCACAAACTGATGGACAAGCCAAAAAGGCAAATAGCCTTGTGAAGTATTACCTCAGAGCTTATCCAATAAATCAACAAAAAAGCAAGGATAAGCTCTTACTATTAGCTGAATTTACTTATAATTCTGCAATCCAAGCAGCTATCCAGAGGATACCTTTTGAAGCTGACCTGGATTATGTTCCGTGAATGCTTTTAGATATAATTGCTGCTGCTCAGAATATGCAAACCAGTGCAACAAACTATCGCCACACTAAATGGAGCAATGAAAGCAACTCCAAGAGCTCAGGTCTGACATTTGTGGAGAGAATGAGAGATATTTTATCAGAGATTGAACAAAACCTATTTCATACCCAAGAGCAGTCAGTGATAACTGCCAACTAGTACCAGTGACCACATTCCTTCCAGGAAGGAGATAAAGTATATATATCTACTCATAACCTCCCTGGTACTTATATCAATGATGTAGCAAGTGCAGGAAAAAATATTCCTGACAATTCTCTCTGAAAAGCTTTACAATACTGATATATAGGTGAATTCAAACTTGGCAAAGTGAGGGGAGAGAATGCATTTGAGATTATGGACTTCACAAAACATTGGAAAATTTCAAGGACTATTAACATTGACAAGCTGAAAAAGTCTCAGGTTGATCACTCAAGGTTGCAGGATGGGCCACTGCCATTACACATTGAATGGAATTATGGATTCGAAGAAGCTGCAGCATCATCTGAGTTGGAAAAAATATTATCAAGGAGATGGAATCCTCAGGAGAAAGGGAGATTGGAGTATGAAGTAAAATGAGTAGGTGAAGATGAGCATACCTGGGAACTACCAGAGAATCTGACCCATGCTGAAGATGCATTAGTCAAGTTTGAGACATCAATACTAAGCAGTAAGAAGGAAAAATAAACAAGTACATTAAGGAGAAGTGGAAGAAAGTGGAAGCAAAGAATATTAAATATCTTGAGAGAACCATAGAGGCTGAATACGAAGATGGAAGTATGTTTATTGTATCAAGAGAAGAAGGAGAAATCTTTGTTATTTCAATGAACAGTAGAGGTGAGAAAACATAAGACTTGAAGCAGATATTAGATATTAGTTGAGCTTGAGTAGTAGTTATTCAAAAAAAAAAAAAGAATTAGGTTGTGAACTTTTTTTTGAGGGAGAAGGTATATGTAGTGATATATTATGTGTAGCCTAGTTATATCTTAGGGTTTAGGGTTGGTGCTCTCAAAGGAGACTCTTTAGTTATATACTAGGAGAGAAGATGAAAGGGTGGGGAAGAACCCAACCATTACCATCTACAACCTTTGGACCCAGTATCTTTGTCTTCATCATTTTTGATAAAATGGTGCTGATACAAGATAAGAGAATCCTGACTATATACAAGTTCCAAGTCTAAGAACAGTTTAGCCTACCCAAGGTCATTCATTTCATCATTCTCTTTTAGTTATTTCTTAATCTTTTATATATGGAGAGGAGACTTCAAGAGTAAAAGTATGTCATCAATAGGGAGAGCCTGGAAAAGAGCTCAATCATGTGTAAAGTAGAGGTTGGGATCATTGTTGGACCTACACAAATCAATAGAATGAAAGAAGTAATCAATATACTTGTACTACATGTGTGGTACTTCTTTAAGTCTATAGAGAGCTTTGTTCAGATGTAGAACTAAACTTTTATAGATTGAACTGAATGTTGGCTTGAGCTACTCAATACCTGCTGACATTTGCATATATATGGTATCCTCAAGCATAGGATTGAGAAATTCTATGTGAACATTAGGTGATCAATCTCCCATCTATTGACTATAGCTAGAGGCAACACCAATCTGATACTTATTAGCCATGCCACTGGTACAAAGGTCTCACCAAATATTTCTTGTTCATAGCTCTTGATCGCTAGGCATACTTTAAATCTTATCATCTCATCAGGATTTCTCTTCATCCTATATACTCATTTACATTCAATAGAATGTACATCATGCCCAACAAGAGATTTCGCTACAATGGACTATGTCTCATTGTCCTCTAATAATTTGAACTCCTCCTGCATGGCAGTTTTCCAGTCCTGCTAGTTCCCTGACCCAATGGTATCACAGTAGCTAATCTGATCCTCTTCCGCTTCTACTACCACAACTCCCATCATTGACATTGCAAAAGTTGAATTATGGACACTGGGGGACCCCTTTGCATTGTATCTCTGAGATTTATGCAAATTTCTAATCGGTTCAGAGGTGACTTAGAATAGTTCTTCAAGACTTAGACTCAAGGCAGGAGATGCTTCTTTAAAATTAGTCTCAGTTGTCACCTCACAATCTGTAAACTGAACTTGCTTATGATATAGTTCAGAATTACTATACTGATAGGTTCCTTTAAACACAGAGGACTCTATCTAGATGTCAAGGTAAGAAGGTGCTATTAAAGTCCTATGACCAGCAACCTCTTCCAGGGTTGGTAGTACCTATATGCCTGAAAGTACTCCCAGTAGGAACATAGCTGAGTCCTCCTAGAGAGACATATTATCTGAAATACAATCACACAAGATCTCAACTTTTCTATCATTGTCACCATCATTACAAGATCCCAAAACTCAGCTCACATCACAACCTACATCAGATGCCTGAATCATCCAACTACCATAGGAGTCCTATAGATGCCAAATCTTTCTAGTACTACAAATATAGTCCAAGAAAATATACTCTATTGATTACTCAGAAAACTTGCTCTTTCACAGTTCTTTCAGAATAAACTTGAATACAGTGCATTCAAATCTTTATAAGTATCTTATTTCAATCTTCTTGCTCTACAGTATATTATAAAGAGTCATTCTAGAAATCCACTGTGATGGAGTGTGAGTGTAGAGGTAAACTGAAGTATTGACTACCTTAGCCCAAAATTCATCTGTTATTCTTGAATCAATAAGCATCACAGGTACCTTCATGACTCTCATCCTTATGATATACTCAGAGACCTCATTTTTCAACTATGTATATGCTGGACTTGACTCAAATGAAATACCACAAATGAGGAGGATCTCTTGAACTTGAAACAGACATTGTCATAATAAAAACATGTAATTGGTAAGCTAAGGTATTCTTTCTCTAGACAGGCCAGAGATTCTGAAAGATTGAGACCACTTAAGTTGATACCTTAGTCTTCAAAAAATGGACCTATGTGACTCAAGTGATATCAGCAATATACAAAATAAATTATTAATATTCTGACTTGGACAGAGAGCTTATCGGACCATACAGGTCAGAGTATAGAAGCTCAAACAGTCTCAAGACCTTAGGTTATGGCTTCTCTCCATGCTTCTGCATATACCTTGACTTAATACAAACATAACAGACCTCTTGAAGGCCTTCTTCCTTCTGGTATGTATTTTCTAGGAGCAGCATTGAAAGAGACTTCTTTTTTTAGATGAGCTAACCTGTGATGCCAGAGGCTCAAAGTCAGGAGAGAAGATGTAGCAAGGAAAGCTTGCAGTTCTATATTGACAGTGGTATCAGTATTTAGAGCTCTCATTATATGGTAAAGACTATCATAGAGGGAGGCAAGTTCTACCAATTCTGAATTTACTGTTTCCATAAAGCAGGAACTATTGCAGAATCTAACAGATAAGAGATTGTAGGTGAGGTTGGGAACATAGAGAGTATAAATAGCTATCTCAAAGTGTGGCAGTAAAATCAGAACTTCAGCAGATCCAGTGATATAAATGGGTGAACTATCACTAAGGTAAATAGTTGTTGGTTTTGAAAGTTTTTTTAAGGACTGGAAGGTTACTCAGTCAAAATAGAGATGATGGCTGGTACCTGAATCTACCAGCCAGGTTCTGTGACTGATATGGCTGCTCAAATTTTGTAAGTACTCAGCAAGAGTCTTCATGGAAGCAAATGATGTTTCAACATCTTTATCACCTATCCTCTTGCTTCTCCTATTTCTGCCACTACTTTGGTTCCTTCTTGCATCTTTGAACCTCCTCTGAAGGTCACAAATGCTCCTCCTATAGCCTCATGTAAGGAAATACCAGCAGGTTAGACTAGCATTGCTTTCCCTATATTGATATCAATTTCTTTGGGTAAAAGGTTATTGATTTTCTAGTGTCAACCTACAGAAACTACTAGTCCCAGTAGTAAAGTAACCTCTTCTATGATGACCTTTAGTAGAGTAAGAGGTTAGTACTCTTGCTAATGTGCCATCAGTATTGCTGCTCAATGTCTCCTTAGAATCAGCCAAGTGAGTATTATTTGTTAATTCTCATTCGATCAGGGTTGCAATTATGTAGTCAATAGTTTGATCCACTTTGAGATGATACATAATGATGTCAATGATTGAGTCAAAGGCATTTGGTAATGTTGTCATTAGGTGACTGATGAAGGTTTCCTTCAGAATCTGCTGCTCAGATCCACTAAGTTCTTTACTGCATTCTAGAAGTTATATGATGTAAACTGCAATAGACAGAGTAGGAGTAGAGTAGAGTTGGTTAAACTTTTAGAGGATGGTGGTTTAACCTGCTTGGGAGTTAGTGGTATCTAGTTTTATCTTAACTGTGGGGTCTTGCAGTTCATAGAGGTAAGCTTTTACCATAGTTTCACAGAAAGCATGTATCATGGCTACATTAATTCCAGATTATTTGTCAAAGTCAATGGTGTTTGCATTTCTTCCTTCAGGATACATCTCGTCTCCTAGCACAATTAACAATGCTTGCTCCACCTATAGGAAGAGCTGAATATTGTGGCACTATTGATTGTAATTAAGGTGATTTAATTTAGTCATTTCACAATATTTGCAATGGTAGATTCCTTTTTCCAGATAGTGAAGAGAACTGGAAATCAAAGATATCTTTTTGGGCAATTTTTGACTGTTAGGATAAAGAGTGAGGGTTTAAACAGGCATGTCTCTTATTATTTAGTTGGGTCTACCAACTGAGCTCATAACTTGAACCTATTAGAAATGTTAGAAATACAACAAGTAATTGGTAGCAGAAAAGGTATTGTATTATTCATTACTATCTAATACAAGGAAACTCAAGCATATTATATAGTTTCATCATAAGTACCACTATGTACTTTCCTAATTGACACATCTGCATTGGCATACAACCATTGTGTAATGGTGATGAGGAAACTTCTAGCTAAGGGCTAGCATACCAAGTACTTCCATAATATTGAGAAGGAAGCCAACACTAAACTAGGGTTTTCCAACACCCTAAGGTACAGGAGCAATGAGTGATTGCCAGTGACTTTCAACATACACTAGTAGTACCAACATATGATTCCACAAGGTGGATGAGATATTTAGTCTTCCATCACATCATTATACTCCAATGTAGCTCAAGTCAAAAACCATGATAATATCCCCTGTTCTTCTATATTTTACACTTCCATCTGTGACTATTATTATACAATGCATTTGAGCAAAAGTGTTACCTTGAATCCATCTTTAATCTCTCTTTCAAAGTGAATCAATTATGAATATATAAGGAAAACTTGTGTCTTGTCTTTTTCTAAGTTACTGGAAGGTGTCCTACATATACACAAATCATTCCTTTAGCAATAAGACCTTTCTTCATCATGCCCATAATTTCTTCTGTTCTCTCTCATTCTTCCATGCCCTCTGTCTGCACAACTCTGTCAAACTTCCACTAAGCTAGCTTCCTTAACTCTGATGATCTCCGACAGTCCTAATACCCTTCTGCTCCTTCTTGTGTTTTCTAACTATCATGGTCCAATACTAATTTGTCTCAACTCCTTACTAACTCTAGCTTTCCATCTCCTGGATTCCTTAGTACCAATTCCTGACACTTCTAAAACCATCTCAAACACTGCTAAACAATCTCATTACCACTCCTTAATTGTCCAAACACATTTCCCACCCCTCCCTCTATTTTAGCATAATACATCTAACTATCCTCAAACAGACTAATCCCTAGCTTTCTATCTTTCCCTACTAAGTGACTGTCATTATGTCTGAGGTATGGAAACCTTGTGATTTTCAACATCTTTATGGTACTTTGTGAAAGTATTATCTTGTAAACAAGTTTTGAAACCTTTTTCTTCATAATAATTTATTTCCTTCTATTTCTGGCTTATTTTATCTTTGCTGGCTTGGTGAACTAACACTACTGTACCTACCATAGACCACTTTAGCATTCCCAGTTATGCTACAGATTACCTGAGTTAGGAAACTATTCCTGGTAGTAGTCATCAGTTGCAGAGTTACCTATATTATGCTACCCTTGGGAGTTCCAGGGAGGGTAAACTGTATCTCAACAACCAACTTGGTAGGTGTTAGCCAGGAATATCAGTAACACAAAAATGAATAATAGAAAGCTTGTACTGTTTGACTTGTCAAGGGCCATGGTATAGATTATAACCAAGGTACATGGACTACTTATGGGATGTACACAGCAGACATTAGGCATGCATTTAAGTCTGCTGTTTTCTCTTGCATGATGTTACAAACCTAGCATGGAAAAAGGTTTTCATATGACACATGATTATAAGATCATAAGTTTGTAATGGTTTCACACACATGACTAGCTGTTGTGAGTCATAGTTATTATATTTGATTGAATTGCGTAATAACTTGTTTAAAAGTTATTAGTTGTTTCGCACACATGACCTATTTAGAAGTCATGTGAGTTTCACACCTGACCAGTTTAAGGTCATGTGGTTATTATGTTACATAAATGTATGAGTCACAATTGTGGCTCATGATAGTTATTGATTTGTAAGTAGGTTAAGGGAAGGACTATATAAGGAGTAGGATACAACGTAGTAGTTAGTTCTTCACGCAATCACCTAAGTTATTTCCTAGATATAACTATACAACTTTATGAATATAAAACACCTTTATGCTCTTTACTAAAGAAAGAACATCACGAGATATCTTCCTTGTAGGTCAAGGAAGAAAGTGAACGAATAGCTTAGTCTTAGGAAGACTAAGTAAGTATAAGAATTTAGTCTTAAGAAGATTAAATACAAACAGCAAATACCAAGTTAAGTATTAACCCAATTACAGTATCTAATAAAGATTGATATAACATCATTGCCTGTTGCTCAGTTGTATACTAGGAGTGATAGAATAAGCAATCCTAACATTTGGTTGCGTCTCTTCAACACCCAATGAAAATACAGATTTTGAATATGAAGATCAATCTTTAGAACTTCCAGAGGTAGCACAGGCACTTGCAAGAACAGCCTGGGAAACAGGAAGAACAGGAAGCCCTATTACGTCAGACGAAAGATCAGAACAAGGATCTACATCATCAGAGGAATACGAAGACCAAAGGATGTCGGCACTAGCAGGAGGAGTACCACCGGCAGGAGGAGCACCACCAACAGGGGAGAAACAGGGAGGGGCCCAACCAATGCCAGAACTAATGGCAGAACAACTCAGATAAGTAATCCAGGCTCTGGGAGGAGGAACAAGAAGACCAAAGATCAAAGAACCAGAAACCTTCTCGGGAGAAAGAAACAAAATAAGAAACTGGTTAGCACAACTACAAGTCTACTTTCTAGCTACAGGGTGGGCAGAAGGACATGAGGAAGAAAAAATAACATACACCTCAAGCCTACTAAGAGGAGATGCAAGTAGTTGGCTCACACCATATACAGAAGGAACTTGTACAGCAACCTGGCAAAATTGGTCTGATTTTGTAGAAGCACTACAAGATCAGTTTGGACCAGTAAACTCAAAAGGAGAAGCAAGGATGAAATTAAGAGAATTAGTGCAAGGCACTAAATCGATGATGGAATATTGGAATTCCTTCTGGTTAATACTAATGGAAGCATACATGGATGAAGCCATGGCAAGTGAATGGTTATTCCAAGGTATGAATAAGAAATTACAAGATGAATACGGACATCTGGATAAGGTATTAGAAGGACCAGAGGAATTGGCAAAATGGGTAATAGATAAAGAAACAAGGCTGGCCACTATCAGGCATCTCCAAAATAAAGGAAGCAAACAATAAGAACGAGAAATTCTACAAAATACCAATGACACCTATAGAGCAACCCCTAGTGTGATCCCCAAGGGGGAACACATGGATCTAGATGCGACAAACCGCAGAAAACTCCAGAGACTACCAAATAAGGAGTTCCAGGAATGAAGACAGAAAAAGCTATGCTTCCAGTGCAGAAACAAGGGACATTTTGCACAAGACTGTAGAGTCAAAAACATCAAGATACGATCGATGGAGGTGGAAAAAGAGGAAAAGAAGGAGGAAGAAACTTTAAATGACCAAGGTCCCCAGTAGAAGGTGGTCTGAGGGACAACCAACCAAAAGCCATCAGAAAATCCAAATTACGCTCATTACACTCAACCATAGGCTCTACAGAACCCTTAGATTACAAATCAGATCATATTATGGTCAAGGTACAACTTTACAACAAGAAAAATGAAAAATAACAACAAATGCAATGATAGATTCAGGAGCTACGGAAGACTTCATAGATCACAATTTCGCTATGAGACACCATCTACCCCTGAAGAAAATAGGAAAACCAAGAGATATATACACGATTGATGGTACTGTTTCGGAAGCAGGACCTATCACCCAGATAGTGGAACTATCAATGGACATAGGAAACCACAGAGAGAGGACTACCTTCCTTGTGGCTAACCTAGTCAAACATGAATTAATCTTAGGAATCACATGGTTAAAGAACCATGGACCAAGGATTGACTGGATAAAGGAAAAAGTCACCTTCGATAGTGAAAGGTGCAAGGCCATATACCTAGATAGTTCTCCAATGGTATATGCAGTACCAGAGGAACAAGCCATAAGAGAGAATCTGGAAAGCCAGATTCTACCAATCGACATGAAGGAAAAACTGAAAGAATCGAAAAATTGGATTCAACAGATGGTCCCTAGCAATAGACAAGATGACCAAGAAAGCCAATGGGTGGTTATCAAAAAATTAGAAAAAAGTGCGAAAATACCAACAAGGGAATCGCACTTGGCAGCAGGCCATGACTTGCATAGCATAGAAGAAGCAATTATCCCAGCATGAGGACAAAAACTTATAGGAACAGGGGTTGCTATAGGACTTCCTAAGAACACCTATGCTTGCATTGTACCAAGAAGTAGATTAGTGACCAAGAAAGGCCTAACCATTAATGCCAGAGTAATTGATGCAGACTATACAGGTGAAATTAATGTACTATTGGTAAACCTATCGGAAAACGACTATAAGGTTAAAACAGGAGACAGCATAGCACAATTGATAATTGAAAAAAGTTATCATGACGGACTTGTAAGAAGTACAAGAAATAAAAGAAACAAAAAGGGGAGGTGGAGGCTTTGGTAGTACTGACAAAAAAGAAAGATCACTAGAAAAAGACCTCAATATATCCTTTATTTCGGCTAGGGCATTTGGAAAAATGTACCAAAAAAAAGACCAGACAGGCATCCTAAGATGGAATGAAAATGAGACTTTCCTAGCAGCCACAACAATTAGCACAGAACTTGCTTTAAAAAAAGGAAAGGATAGGGATAAGTCAGCAAAGGAAATAGTCCCAAAGAAATACCATAGATTCTTAGAACTCTTTGAAGAAAAAGAAAGGACCGATTTACCTCCCCATAGATATGCAGATCACAAAATCGAACTAGAAGAGGGAAAGACAGCTCCATTTATGACCTTATACCAATTAGGGGGAAGAGAGCTGAAAGCTTTAAGAAGTTACCTGGTAGAAAACCTAGATAGAAGATGGATCAAGCCATCTTCCTCATCGGCCAGAGCACCAATCCTATTTGTCAAGAAAAAAGCTGAGGGACTAAGACTATGTGTGAATTATTGAGGATTAAATGCAGTATCCAAAAAAGACCGATATCCACTACCCCTCATAAGTGAAGCACAGGACCACTTTAGAATGGCCAGATACTTTACAAAGCTGGATATCAAAGATGCGTATCAGCACATTCATATACAAAAAAGAGACGAATGGAAAACAGCTTTTCGAACCAGATATGGACTATACGAATATACAGTCATGCCATTTGGGTTAGCCAATGCCCCAGCAACATTCCAACGATGGGTAAATACAGCCCTCAGCAAATACCTAGATGTTATTTGTATAGCTTACCTAGACGACCTATTAATTTATTCTAATACTTTGGAACAACACCGAAAAGATGTTCATAAGGTACTGGAAAAATTGAAAGAAATTGGAGTCAAACTCAAACTGACAAAATGCGAATTCCACAAAAAAGAAACTGAGTACTTGGGATTCATTATAAATCAGGAAGGAGTTAGAGTGGATCCTATAAAAACAGAAGCAATAAGGGAATGGAAGGCACCAGAGAAAGTCAAAGGAGTACAGTCTTTTGCGGGATTCTGCAATTTTCATCGAAGGTTCATAGAAGGATTCAGTAGGACGGTCAAACCCTTATATGAATTAACAAAGAAAAACCAGAAATGGGACTGGGAAAATAAAGCCCAGGAAGCCTTCGAAAAACTAAAAGAAAAACTTACCAAGGCACCCATATTACATCATTTTGACCCAGATCAGCCCATAATGATAGAAACAGATGCATCTAATTATGTCTGTTCAGGTATCACATCACAACAAGATGAAAAGAAAAATATGGAAGCAAGTGGCATACCAATCAAAAACCATGACCAAGGCAGAATGCAATTATGACATTCATGATAAAGAATTATTAGCAATAATGCAAGCACTCAAGGAGTGGCGAAAATATGCACAAGGAAGTCCTCACATAATAAAAATACTCAGAGACCACAAAAGCCTGGTACCATGCACCACTATGAAAGAGCTAAATGGGAGGTAAATTGGATGGAGTGAAGAATTAAGCCGGTATAATATCAAAATTGAGTATCAACCTCGAAAGGAAGGAGGGAAACCAGATGCTCTCACTAGAAGGTCAGATGACCTACCAGGAGAACATGACAAAAGAAAAACTCAGAAGGCAAGAATTCTCTTACTAAAGGAAACCTTTATGGATGAAGGATATGAATCTGGAAAAGAAGAAATCAACACCATGGAATTACAAGAAATAGAAACTACTATCAAAGATGAAATAAAAGAAAAAACAGGAAAAGATCAGCAAATGACAAAAATAAAGCAAGCCCTCAAAAGGGGGGACAAGGAATTTCCAAAGGTAGCCTTGGAGCTATGTGAATACAAGGAAGGGTACCTTTGGTATGAAGGAAAGATATGGCTACTGGAAAATGAATCCCTTAGAACAAAAGCGATAGAATGAAACTATGATGCACCACCAAGCAGCCATGGAGGAGTGGCAAAAACCATGGAGCTAGTACAACGAACTTACTATTGGCCAGAAATAAAGAATGACATTAAAAAATACGTCAAAAAGTGCAACATGTGTCAAAGAATAAAACCGATACATCATGCACCATACGGACTAATACACCTATTAGAAACCCCTGAGAAACCATGGAAATCGATCAGCATGGACTTCATTATTGACCTACCAGAATCAAATGGCTATGATGCAATATGGGTTGTAATAGATCGCATGACAAAAATGTTACACTTTATTCCAGGTCGCAAAGATATGAAAACCATACAATTCGTACAACTATTTACAAAAAATATCTTCAAATTGCATGGACTACCAAAAGACATTGTCACAGATCGAGGTTCAATATTTACATTGGACCTATGGAAAGAAATAATGAAAGGATTAAACATTGATCGAAGATTGAGCACAGCCTATCATCCACAAACAGACAGACAAACAGAAAGAACGAATTCGTCATTAGAACAATTCCTTAGAGTATATGTGGAATACTCTCAACAAGATTGGGAAGAATGGCTGCCTTTTGTAGAGTTCACCTACAATAACTCAATACAAGAAACAATTAAAACCACACCATTCTACGTGAACTATGGACATCACCCCATCAATGAACCTATGGGTTACGAGACTATAATGAAAATATTGAAAAGAGAAGATATGAGTCAATTACAAGACATAATCAGAACAGAGATTACTATAGCACAACAGATGATGAAGGAAAATACCGGTCAACACAGAAAACCAGATCCAAGACTGAAATCAGGAGATAAAGTCTGGCTGGTGGCAATAGATATTCACACCACCTGACTATCCAAAAAATTAGATTACAAGAAACTAGGACCTTACGAAATAATAGAAAAGGTGGGAAGAAAGGCATATAAGCTGGCTCTTCCCCCCTCAGCGAACAATAAACACCCAGTTTTACACATCAGCAAACTCGAACTCTATCAAAACAATCCCTTACCTTCACAATGAAAAGAACCACCTGCTCCTATAGAAATAGAAGGAGAAAATGAATATGAACTCGATCAAATTATTAACTCTTGACAACACTACAGTAAGCTACAGTACTAAGCTAAGTGGACAGGATATCCCCCTAACCATGACTTAGTGTGGTACCCAGCTGAGAACTTTAGTAATACCAAACACGCAATCGAACACTTTCACCAAGGAAACCCAGGAAAGCCTGGTCAAAAAGGAAGAACAAATGAGTGACAAAGACTGGATTAATCTAGCAGACCTCCTCGCATTCATGCCAATTACACCCAAACCAGAAAAACACAACCAGAACAGCTAAACTGGTTGCTTCGATGATGGATACCAAGTACACTTTATGGAAAAAGAAGGGGCTAATTATTGGCCATGCGAAAAACACAGAAACCCTCCACCATCACCACTTCAATTACCCATGATGACATGGGAAGAAACGTCACCACCCCCTTGTACACCACCACCGTTGCCATGCGACAACAACATCCTCATAATAGCAAAACAAGAGAAGTTTTCAGGGACGAAAACGAGAACAAGGGGGGGCAAAAAAACCTGGGCCAAGGTCAAAAAAGGAAAAAATGTGACTTGGGGGAACCCGGTACAAGAGGAAATCCCACAAAAACTGATCAATGAGTACACACACAAAGAAATATATGATCGGGTGGGCGATACACCATTGCTAAGATCGGCAACAACAACCCTGTGGCCAAGGTCAAGGACCAACTCTACAGAACAAGACACAATGAAGGGCCTACAAGATCAAATAGACCACCTACAAATGATGTTGGATGAATCTTGAATAGACAAGAGACTTTTTGAGGGACAAGCAAAGATGTGGGAAAGGATGGGAAGGACTCTCCAGAAAGAAAGAGCAGATTTGGAGAGGAAGTTAAGGGTTCAACAGATAAGAGCAGGATGGGCAGAATGGAAGATGATAATTTCAGTAAGGAAACTGGAAATGAAAGAGAGGGAGAACAAACTACTGAAGGAAATGATGGAAAGGAACAATCGGGAATTGCGAAGATTGGCAACATGCCTGAACTGATTGATAGAAAAGAGGGATGAAGGACCATTTGCCTAATGGGACTTAGGCCTTAGGGAAGGGGGAGTGAGTGTTACAAACCTAGCACAGAAAAAGGTTTTCACATGACTCATGATTATGAGATCATAGGTTTGTAATGGTTTCATGCACATGACCAATTAGGTCATATGAGTCTCACACATGACTAGCAGTTGTGAGTCATAGTTATTATATTTGATTGAATTGCATAATAACTTGTTTAAAGGTTATTAGTTGTTTTGTGCACATGACTTATTTAGAAGTCATGTGAGTTTCACACCTGACCAGTTTAAGGTCATGTGGTTATTATATTACGCGAATGTATAAGTCACAATTGTGGCTCATGATAGTTATTGATTTGTAAGTGGGTTAAGGGAAGGACTATATAAGGAGGAAGATATGACATAGTAGTTAGTTCTTTACGCAACCACCTAAGTTATTTCCTAGATATAACTATACGACTTTATGAATATAAAACACCTTTACGCTCTTTACTAAAGAAAGAACATCACGAGATATCTTCCTTGTAGGACAAGGAAGAAAGTGAACGAATAGCTTAGTCTTAGGAAGACTAAGTAAGGATAAGAATTTAGTCTTAAGAAGATTAAATACAAACAGCGAATACCAAGTTAAGTATTAACCCTATTACGGTATCTAATAAAGATTGATATAACATTGTTGCCTGTTACTCGGTTGTATACTAGGAGTGATAGAATAAGCGATCCTAACACATGATATTAACAACACCACTCTCAATATCTTACACAAGAGTCCTCTCACCAAGTATAACCTAAGCTTACTAGAGATTGGAGACCTTGCTGTCATGATAAACCAACTGAGCACTTATCAAGATAGTGACCTATACTAGCACATTTCTTGAACACCCCCACAAGCAGGCACTATACTACTTAGACCTAAGAATAATGAAAGACATATAAAAGCAAAAATAAGAACAAATGATCCTAACAATGTTAGAATCTGTTGTGAATCTGAGATAGCCTTGATTGGAAGGGAAGTAATATTCTGAATAGTCTAGCCAGATCTAGTCTAGCCAGATGCAGTCAAGTATAGATAGTCTAGTCATACTCAAGTCTAGTCAAAGGATTCAGTTGGAGACTGACTTTCTTGGACTTGTAATAACTAGCTCAAATAGAGATTTCTTAGCATCATTTTTGAATAAGGCATCATTTATGTTCATTCCTAGTACACAAAATGATGTCTGCCATGGTTTATAAGCCTGGAAACTGCTAAAACATATAAAAAACACAGTAAACTAGTCTTTCAACTACTCATATTTTACTACTTCTATCATATGTTCTTAGATGATTTTGCAAAATGCTCATACCCACTGATAATTCATTTTTCTAAAATTTTTCCAGACATCCTGTACTACTTTCAATTCCCTACATTAGTGCTATTAAATATCACTTTATTGCATAATTTGATCTGCTCTTGGCATAAATTATCTAGTAGAGCCTCATGATTCCTTATTTTGTTAATTCAATAAGATTACCTCATAGGCTTGGGTAGGACTACATCAAATAGTAAACTATCAAAATATGGACTCACTGACCAGTCACACCTTTAGGACTTAACAGGTCAGATCATTTAGAACCCTGAAAAGAAGAGTTTGTCAGCATGAATAAATACTGGTATCATGCAAAAATCTCTATATAAGCTATGTAGTATTGTACAATTGATTGATTGGTCACTGGTAGGTATGGGAAATAACTAGGTCCACCTAAGAAAGTTGTGAACAGGCAAAAGAAATACATTGTACATGTGGTAGTTCAGCTATAATTGTAATTCAAATATATGTATTCAGAAAAGAAACCTGAATACTGCTTTTATTAAAGCTAAAATTGATTGAAAAGACCTGATTCAAAATGAAATTATGGAAGAAACTAGGATAAATTATTCAATTAACTTAGTCTATATTCTTCAACTAATCTAAGTCTCTCACTCACATTCCACCCTTCTTGAACTTTATTAACTCTATCAAATAGTACTATTGATATAGAAGTCAAATCTGCAATACACCAAATACAACTGATAACAACCAAAGTCATTCTATTCACTGTCTCCCACTTCTCCAACTCAATAATAGCCTTGTCTAGAGTTGACTTCTCAGAATATAGTATTATTAGCTTTGTGATGTGAACTGGAACCACTAGTAGCTGAAAGTTATTAACTACTCTCTGTATCTAGATAGATTGAGCAAACTACAATTAGAATCTACACTGATATAGTACTGAGATATTTCAATAATTAGCTTACTCTTAGTTGGTGATAGTAATTATTTCTTCTATTACAGTATTCCTGATATATTTTAAAATAACCTATTTGCTCATGATTATGGAGCCTGTTACAGCCAGAACAATATCCTGACACAGTACCATCAGATGCTGAGGCTATATGGGGTAAGCAAAATGTCTATATTATAAAAAATGTATATCTAAATCACTAATAAGGGCAGTTATTTAGTATTAACAGTACAAAATATAATCAAAGATCTTAAAAATGTACAATCTTACATTAAAGGCAGATCCTTATACAGTTTGCAGAATATAGCTGGTAGATTTTGTTTAGTTTTGGAGTAGTTGATGAGGGAAGAAGAGGGAGGTAAGATAAATGGGTCCAATAGAATTTTTTTGTCTGAGTAGAGATAAATCAGGCTTTGCAGTTTGGGTAATGTAGGTAGTTTTTGAGTATGATGAGTGGATGTAATAAGAGTTGTAGATAGGAAATAGTAGTGTCCAGAGTATGGTACTGGTATGAGTAAGTGGAGAACTCAATCTTTTTCTTCATCAAACTACTTTTATTCATAGCTAATTACTCTATTTCTGATTTTTCTTATATTGCTGACTAAACCAGCAGGTCAGGTGACAGTGCATTTATCTTTTTTTTTCACACCATTCTAATTATAGGAGCCCTATACCACAATAACACTACTCAAATTTTATGGAGAATGTGAAATTTTGTGATATGATTGGGCTTCGCCCAACAAAACGTTCCTATGCAACAAGACTTTTCTCAGCCTTGTCCATAATTGCTTCCACTTTCTCCTAAGCTCTATACCTTCCCCCTGATCAACTCCTTCAAACTTCTCCTAAAACAGTTTCCCTTAGCACTAACAGTCTCTAACAGTCCTAATACTTTTCTGTTCCTTTTTGTGTTTCCTAACCGTCATGGTTGAGACACCGATTCGTCTCAGTCTCTTGCAAACTTTAACCTTCGACCCCATACATTTCTTAGGGCTAATTCCTGAAACTTCCCAAACAATCCTGCTACAGCTAAACACCGGTCCTTACATACTCATACTGTTTCTTACATCTTAGCGTGACACATCAAACAATCTACAAACGCACCTATCTGCAAACTTCCATGCTTCCCCGCCAAGTGATCACTATCGTTACAGCGTTATGGAAGCATCGTGATTTTCAACAGGGGAGGCCCTTTGGCGAGGAAGAGCAACTCGGCGGGTCCCGAGGAGTTGCTCGCGAATTATTCCCTCGCGATTGAAGGTGTGGTTCTTTTGTACGAGACCGTTTTTGCGTTGTGATAACTCGTGGTCCCGAGGGGGACATGGATTCCTCGGTGAGAAGCGAGGACCTCGAAAGGCAATCCGCAGTCGGACCAAGTAACTGGGGCAACCGCTGGAGGGTTGAGAGTGATAGAATGTTGAGGGAGAGTAGGAATAACAGGATAAGAAAAGCAAGAACTGGGTGGCCGTGACTCTGTCCCACTGTTCGTTTTACCTGGCCTAGCCGGTGGTGCCATTGGAGACTGTACGATTGTTGTTACCTGGGGAACTGCGTGCCATGTTGTTGATTTGTTTGAGACCCGCATGGCCGCCCTCATTAAAGCCAACAGCTACCCGTTTAGAGCCATGAGGGTGGGACACCCCCTGCCGTTTTGGGGGACAGTTGAAACCTCGCCGCGGGGTTTCTCAGATCGCAGGTTCTGTCTGGGAGGGCTGGAAGTAAGAGATGCAACACTCTCTTCCTCTGGATTCTCCTCGACCCAGCGGGTCCAGGCTCCGTTTCCAAATTCAGAATGCGATGTGGTTCTAGCAGAAATTCTAGGCACCAAGAAAGGGGAACGCGCTTCTTTTCGCTCCGCTTTAGCTTCCTTGGGAGTTGAAATTCTAACGCTCCTCATGATACGCATACGCTCCGCCTCCTTTTGAATAGAAGTATACCTGGATGCATCTCTCAGGTGAGGGGGGATTGCTGTAGTTAAGGTGCTCGGTAATACCAAGTTGAGGCCTGGTGGCAATCCTATGGAACATGGAAAAGAATGATTGGAGCCTCCGCCAGATGTAGAATCCATTGCATTGTCTTCCGAATCCATAAATAGGAGATCACCGACGAGGGGAGCTGGGTTTAAGCTCGTCGAAGTGGTGGTATGATTTAAATCCGGTGAAACCAGATCCCTTATGTAATCACAATCGAGATCTAAAATAGAGGTTCCACTAGGATTGCGCCGGGAGCTGGTAGGACAAGGCCGGAGGCAAACTGCCTAGAGAGCTTTCAACAACGAGTAAACCGGAAGCGATAGAATCATGTAGTTTCTTCAGCCTTCGGGAAGCTGAAGTGAGGCGGTCTGAGATATGACCTGTGGAGAAAATGGCACTGTCTATCCATGCAAAAAAACTCTTTTATTCTGCAATCCTCTCTGCCTCTTCCCCAATGTGAGGAAACAGAACCAGCGCCATAAAGCCCAAAGCGCTCTGAGATAGGAATGCCGAGAGAATTGTTTGGGGCTCCACTCCATTGATCAACTGATCTTCCCCAATAATGCAAGAATCCATACGAGATGTTTGGTGACAGCTTTTTTTCAAGCTGCGCAAGAACTTTCTCTTATACCTAATCCTAATGTTATTGGTAAACGATACCTTGATAGCCTTTCAGGCTCAAGAGCGGCTACGTGACAAAGATCATTTAGACAGTCAAAACTGTCCTCAAGTTCCAATTTCGGTTCTTGATCCACCAACTTCGATTTGTTCATGAAAAATTCTGTTGCAGTCTTTGGTATCCCAGGACATTTCGTAGGATTCGTTGTTGGTATCAATGCAGCGAACTTATACCCCACACATTCAACTTCCTCTGACGACACATGGTCAATCAAGGACAGTTCATGGCAACCTACAGAAATAGATTAGTCAAGGGCCAATACAAGTTGCGTGAATTCATTTTGATTATCATACTTTTTTGAGTTTCAGTTTTACCAACCAAACCAGTTGAGAAGTCTGGTAACGAAAGCATATCCTCATCAATCTCGGGGGGCAAAGGTTTTGGTGAATTCTTTCTTCACTTCAACAAGAGGAACCAAGGCATTGGTTTCAACACCAGAAGCTGGCAATTTTACTTCTTCTGCAGTAGCATCTCTACGACCGCATGTCTGGGTTGAGACCAAACAAGCGTCTCCATCGCGATGCTCGCCACGGGTGGGAGGGGTAGGATGGCTCAACAATCTATAACATGGAGAATGTGTCCGAGAAGGCGTATCCACATATTCTTGCAGAGAAAACTCTTTAACAATAACATCAGAAGGTTAGCATCCGGACATAAAATAGTTTTTCTTGAAACAAGAAATGACATACCAGTTAGAGTGTCTCCTGAGAGATCATGGTCTTAACCACAGCTTCTTTCAGACATTACTCTTAATGGCTAACAAAACATCCTATCTGAGAGTAAAGAACACTTGAAGTATTAAGTGGTAACCTAATTTTGTTGCTGAGGTTTTTGTTGACGTTGTTATTTTGGCGGAGATGGTTGCGGAGATAGTTGCGGAGGCGGTGGTTGCGGAGGTAGTGGCTGCGTTGGTGATTGTGGGGGAGCAGGGGAGAGACCAGGAATAGAGATCGAGGCTCAAAACTCGAGCTTCAAACACGTCGAGTATCGCGAACTCGAAGGGAAAAAAATATCTTTATCCAGAAAACAAAAAAAAAAGAAAAAAAAAACCCTCCCCAAAAGGTTAAATAGGTAGGAGTAGGACTTGGAGACCAAGTTGAGAGTTATCGATGGGTAAAAAAGACAGACAATGGTGTTGATTGATTGAGATGCAGGGAAGCTGTTTGAACGTGAAGTGTACCGGTGAAGATTTCTTCTGGAGCAATATGGTGAGACGATGGAAGAGGGAGCGACGGGTGCCGAAGCAGAAATCTTTACAAGACGATCTGGGGACTGTGTGTGGGCCCGGGGGGGCAGTCTTACAGGTAGGGTATGTTGGTTCGCGATCCCAGGTCTTGGAGATACAAGTACATGAGCAAACACTTAAGTTCACCACCGACGAGCATGGTCTGCGGTGTGTATTTCTGGGTTTCCCTTAGAAAACCCCCGACCCCCACCCCAATTCAGACACCTTTTTTTTTTTTTTTTTCTTTGCTAGGCCTATTTATCGCCTATCATTTTTTTTAATATTCAGTGATACGGGGAGTTGATCAATATGCATGATTTCTTCATCTGTATCATGGTTGTTGACTCGTGGCCGGAATAGTAGTCGAAGGTACGCCCAATACCTCTTCTATTGACAGGATATTTGATGTGAAGACAGCAAACAGTCAAGCAGAATAATAGTCCAGCTATTTATCAAGTGTATACTTACCATTTACACCATATATATCCGCCGCACCCCCGAAATACCGCTCGTGGCAATGGTTGTGAATATGTTTGCTGAGGAAAAAAGCAAGAAAGCAAGTAAGATGATCCAGGCTCAAAGCTCAATTTCAGAAACCTCAAATGTCAGCGGCTCGGTGGTAGAAACCGGTCGTGGGGGGTTGGTCGCCTGAGAAGGGTTTGACTGGTAATGAAAGGCCTTGAAGGCAATAGACTTGAAGTCACGAAGTCAGGTCTGATCGTTCATGGTAGGAAAAAAACCCCTTTGAAAAGAGGAACAAAGAAGTTGTAATTAGTGTCAAAGGCCGGTTTGAATAAAGGATAGAAGCAGAGTAGATTGACTACTCGCAGGAGCAAATAGAGCGAAAGACCGAAATGACAGACAGATAGTTGATCGGTGAAAGACAAGGTATAAACCGATATAATGATAGACTTCAGTGACAAAGAACAAAGTAAAAGAAATGCGGACATACAAGAGTATTTATGCAGCGGAAGGAATACAAAAGAAAAACTATCTAGAGTAACGAAAGTACATGAAAGAAAGATTTTCACAACAGATCCTCAAAAGTCCGAAACATTCCCCCAATACTAATACAGACTATCAGAATTTTCCCATACTAAATCCACCGATGTCCCATGTTGTGGTTTAGATTTAGAATGCTACCGCGTCAGTTTAGAAAGTCTTCTAGATCACGGAACAGAAGCCGCTCGCTACAAACTTCCAAAGATTAGTGAGTGAGATGAGGGACGATGGTTGGTAGTGAAGCGTGTTGGTGGAGAATTCTTCGGTAGATGTGCCACCTGGGAGATATTTTGATTTTAGGTCAATTCTGACAATCTTTAATTTTCCGATTTTCATCCATACGAGTTGATGGTCTGTGTTTTTCCTCTATTTCTAATATTCCATGATACATGAAATTGCTGATAATGTCCATGTTTCTTTTTATTTGTGGAAATAGGTATTATCTAGGGCCTTCGTTGGTACAAGAGCGGGAATATATATAGATATTTTCAGTCACCCAAGACATCCCAAAACCGTAATGATTCAAAACTTTGTTGATACATTGGATTTACCTCTCCTGGCAGGTCTTATGTCTTTCTGTTTAGCTCCCAGCTAAAGGCTGAAAGGAAATCCTTTCTTTGTGTTTTCTCTCCTTAATCGAGAAGGGGAAGGTTCTAGACCTCCTAGCCTGTTTCTAATCTGATTGAAATGGACTTATTGATATGTGGATGCCTCTATGCTCATCAAGGCTTTATTTTAGATACTTTGTCTATTTCAGGCCAGGCCTTACTAGTGAGACAGGTCATTGTTGTTTTTCTTGTTCTTCCTGGTTCTCTTGTATATTTCTTTATTAATTTTTATTTCCTGAATCATTTTTGAGGGTGTCCAGGAAACCCAGTAGGGATATGGCCTTCTCAGACCACTGTAATGAATAGATGTACTATTATTTTTCCTATTATGTATGGATCACTGTGTTGAATAAGTTTCTGATAGAATGTCTTTAACTTACCAAACAATCTACCTATCTCTATAGTATTGACTATTATTATCATTTCTCACACTTGATCAATCACACAGTACTATACAACTTATATGGGAATTTTCACATGATGCAAGGATTTCCCCATCCTGGCAAGCCCTTCTCTTCTGATCAAAGCTATTTCAGATCCGTAATAGATTCTAAATACCCCTCCACTCCATGGAATCATAAGTGCATCACACTAGTGCATCCTATTGCAGATATATCCAAGAACTATTGCAGCCACAGACTTGATTAATAACTTGTTGAAGGATAAGCCCACTATTTACCATATGCAAACAGATCATGACTCCACTTCTTGTACATATGAGCTATTACTTGATATTCCATGATATCTCTATTACACAATATAGAAGGTTCATACAATAACTATCTCAATAGGTTCTCTACATGAGTGACTGCGATATCTAAATCAATAATTCTCCATACTAAATACCCATATTTTCTCATAGTTGTCAATCCGAACCTCATGGCAAAAGAACAGCTCCATGATGTATCTTTCAAGCTCTTCTCTGACAGTACTATTATGGGTTGTAGATAATCCTGAAAGTATTAGTGAGTGGGACATAAGTAGTTAGTGAACTAGGCCTGTATTATATATAGAGATAACATATGTAGCATATGTTTATGGGGAGCTAGGGTGTGTGACCACTCATGGACTGGGATCGAGTGTGGTGGTTACCACCTGTCCATCCTACCTGGTTTAGTCTTTCTTCTGTAGATAGAACAATATAAAGAACACAATACACACTTCTCTATGGCTGATCCACTTCCATATCTAGACATCCATTCTGCACTATCATTCTACAGATTGTTTTTGTTTAATTTTACACTTTTTTGTTCCTTTTTATTTTTAAAAAAAAGCATAATCCAAACACTTCCACCCAAACAAGCAAACCTATCATATATGTAACCCAGGAACTAACTAGTAAACTGCAGGGGTCCGCAGGCCCTGAAGCACGGTGAATTGTAGGAGTAAAACGGTGATCGGCTCAAAAGGTTGTTGATGATAATAGTTGAGAGATGATCCCTCCATTTCGTCTTCTATCCTAGTATACCATCGAGGAGCCTCAAGGTCTAACACTTGCGCTATTTACCAATCCTCTAACTAAACTTGACACGATAGTCAAATCTTGTACAATTTAGATCACAGAAGTGAAAGTCTCCCTCTTGGTTTGCCCAGGAGTCCTCCTTCACGAGGGTCGTCGTGGAGATCTTTGGGCAAGGGGGGTAATGCGACGGGTAGCGAGCAGTTGCTCGCGAATTTTTCTTTGTGATTAAAGGAGGATGTCCTCTGGTGTGAGGCCGTTTTTGGGTTGTGATAATCTATGGTCCCTAGGGGAACATCGATTCCGCGGCAACAAGCGAGGCCTTTGGAAGGCAATCCCGATCCAGACAAGGTAACGGGGGGGAACCTCTGGAGGGACGAGGGGGACGACTTGTTGAGCGAGGATAGGGGTAACAGCCTGATTAGAAACAGCACGAACTGGTGTTGGATATCGCGGCGTTCATGCGTCAGATCGCATTACCGGTCGCGACGGTCATGGGCGAGCCGGCGAGGAAACGGATTGGTTGGAGGATGGCGAGATGTCGAGTGATATCCTATAACAACAATATGGGTGACTTGTCGATATGATAGCACTACATGACGGAAGTGACGGGATAAGGAGTTAAGGGTATAACGGATACAATATCTACAGGAGATAAGATAATGGAGTTAGTAAAAGGTGTGGATTGTGGGGAGATAAGGGACTTACCGGCATCCCGGTATTACAGGATTTAGGGATATAGGATTAGGGTTGATATTGGAATGTAAACGAGCATGCAAAGAAGTAGCTAGGACCATTGGTATATAAATCGTAGCTATTGCCCGTAGCTTTGCAATAAACAAACTCAACAGAAAGCTCGTAATTCACAACTGGATGGCCTTGAGTCAACCCTATTGTTAGTTTCACCTGGCTTGAGCCGCCGGTGCCATCGGACATGGTACGGTTGGTGCTCCCTGAGGAACTGCGAGCCATGTTCTTTACATGTTTAACACCCGCATAGCCGTCCCTTATTCAAGCCAACTGTTACCCGTTTGGAGCCCTTTGGATTGGCCACCCCCCTACCGCCTTGGGGGAGAGTTAGAATCCCGCCACGGGGTTTCTCAGAGCGTGGGTTCTCTCTGGGAGGGCTGGAAGTAAGAGATGCAACGGTGTCTTTGTCCGCATTTTCTTCTACTCAGAAGGTCCCGGTGCCGCTCCCAACCTCAGCACGCGATGCGATTCTAGCGGGAACGGTAGGGCCCGAGATAAGAGAACGCGCTTCTTTTCGCTCCGCTTCACCCCCCTTGGGAGCTGAAACTCTTGCCTCCACCATGATAAGCATACGCTCCACTTCTTTTGGATAGGAGGATACCCGGACCCATCTCTCAGGTGAGGGGGGGTTCCGGCAGTTAAGGTGCCCGATAGCGCCAAGTTGTGGCTTGGTGGTGATTCTATGAAACATGGAAGATAAGGATTAGGGCCTCCGCCAGAGGTAGAATCCATGGCATCGTCTTCCGAATCCATCAGTAACAGATCGCCAGTAGGAGCTGAGTTTAAGCTTGTAGTAATAATGCTATGTCTTAAATCTGGTAAAACCGAGGGGCCCGAATAGTCGCAATCAAGATCCAAAATTGAGATCCTGCTAAAATTGTGGGCCGGAAGCTGGTGGGACAAGGCTAAAGGTAAAACTCTTGGAGAACTCCTGATAACAAATAAATTGGTAGTGAAAAGATCAACCAAATCGTTAGTCACTCGAGGCTGCGGCATAAAGCCCGAAGCGTTGTGAGATGGGCATACCGAGGGCATCATTTGTTGCTCCACTCCATCCATCAACTGATCTCCTTCAACAATGCAAGAATCCATACCACATTTTTGGTGGCAGCTGTTTTTCGAGCTCTTGGAAGTATGTTCTTTTACACATGATCCTAGGACTGCTGGTATAAGATAGCTTGATAGCCCTTTCGGCTCGAGGGCGGCGACATCGCAAAGATCATTCAGACAGTCCAAACTCTCCTCAAATTCGAATTTTAGTCCTCCATCCACCACCTTAGAATCGTTCATCGTTAACCCAGACACAGTGTTTGTTATGCCAGAACCTCTGTTCAGGCTCTGGATTGGTATCAATGCGTTGAATTTATATCCAAAGCAATTAACTTCCTTTGAGGACATAAGATCAATCAAGGTCAGTTCATGACAACCTACAGAAATGAATTAGTAACGGACTGATAGAAGTTTTGTAAATTCAAACTGATTATGATACCATTTTGGGTTTCCGTTTTACCAACTAAAGCAGTTGAAAACTCTAGTAACAAAAGGATATCCTCACCAATATCAGAGGAGACAGAAATTTTGATAAACTCTATCTTCACCTCAACAAGAGGAACTATAGTACTGGTTTCACCGGAGGAAGCTGACTGTCTCACTGCTTCTGCAGTAGCATCTCCACCACTGGATCTTTCGGTTAAGACCAAACCAGAGCCTCCATTACTATGCACGCCACAAGTGGGAAGCGTAAGATTGTTCGACAAACTCTCATATGAGAAAGTGTCCGAGAAGGTGTATCCCCACCTTTTTGCAGAGAAAACTCTTTAACAATAATATCACAAAGTCAGCATCAGGAAATAAAAATAGTTTCGCTTGAGACAAGAGGTGACTTACCAGCTAAAGTGTCTCCTGAGAGATTAAGGTGGTCTTCACCACCATTGCTATTAATGGCTAACAAATAAGCCTATCTGAGAGTAAACAATACTTGGAGTATTTAGTGGTAAACCAATTCTCTCGTTGAGGGTTTTGATACAGAGGTTGTTGCAGCGGTGGTTGGCGGGGGAGAAGAGACGAGAAGAAAGCAAGAATAAAAATTGAGGCTCAAAACCCAGGCTTCAGACGCCTCGGGTGTCGCCGACCCAGAGGGAAAACGTTCTCCGAAAAAAAAGAAAAAAAAAAGAATTTAGCCTTTTAGAAAGGCTAAATAGGTAGGAGTAGGCATGGTAGGCTGGGTGGATAATTATCGATTTGAAACACTGGAAACAACGGCAGTGAGTTAGTAAGATGCAGGGAAATTGTTGGAAAGTAAAGTATCCTGGTGAAGATTTCTTCGAGAGCGGTGTGGTTCAAGAATGGAGGAAGGAACCACGCATGGCAGAGAAGAAACATTTATAAGGGGATCCCGGGACTGTTTGTGGACTCGGGAGACAGTCTCATATGTAGGGTAAAATGACGGCCAATTCTAGGGTTTGAAGATACTCTACATGTGCAACACACAAAGATTCGTCATCGACGCGCACTTTCTTCAATATGCATTTTCGGGTTGCCCTTAGGGAATCCCCGATCCTATGTCCATTCAGAGAATTTTCTTTTTTGTTCCTTCACTCGCGTCTTTTTTTTTTCTCTATTTTTGAATATTCGGTATGCTTTACGTGCAAGATTTCTTCGTATGTATTAAGTTTTGCTCGTTAGCTCGTAGCCGGAATACTAACACATAATTTGCCAGACCCTCTTTGTTAGGCAGCTTTTCTTTGACGTGACGATTGCAAAAATAAAGACATCAAGGACAATAGCCCCGCTATTCACCAAGATACTCCATATTTGCCTCACACCAAACCAGGACCTCCCCAGACATCTCAACTTCGGAACACCGAACAAAGTGCAACGCAGAAACATACAAAAGGCGCAATCATTAAAACTAATTCCACCAAGTACCTAGCAGAAACCAAAACAAAATCCCCAACAAAGAACTCGACCGCACTAACAAATCCTCGACTTCGCATCACAGCATATCAATCGACCAAATCATAAGCGGTGATGAGCCCCCGCGCAATACCGTAGCTGACGTGGGAGATGTTGAGTCGAGGTTAAACCGTTTATCGTCAACCTGACAGAAAAAAGAAAGGGAGGAAATTCCTTTCCTTTTGCTCTTCTGCGTGTTTCCGTCGTTTCTCTTTATCTGCAATTCTTCCCCGTCAAGAGTTGTTCGGGAAAGCCGGCAGTGTAGATAACATTCCCGGAACACCCAAAGAATAGCTATGTCGTTGATAATTTCTTATTCAACTAGTTTAGCTATCAAGCAAGTGTTTGCCAAGAGATAATTTTTGCACCTTCAAGTTTACTATTCTTATTCCTCCCACTGTTGGAATTCGTGTTGGCTCTCTGCTAGTCATTTATGTTGAAAATGTTGGAAATATACCGTAAAGGTAATGATTAATAACGGAGATTTACGCAGGGAAGTGGAGTTGGCTATTGTGGAGACACGATATTTGTACTTAGAGGAAAATGATAACTAGACTTGATAGAGATAAAGTGAAGACAAGGAAAGACGTAAAGAGATGATGTTGCAGTAATAGTCATGATGGTTGTTCAGGGGAAAGAGAGAAAATACGGACGAACTAAATAGGGGGTAGACAAACATCCCAAGCGTACGCGTCCTTCCTCTAGTGCGTACGCATGCCTCGACAACCACAAGTGTTGGTACATCCAGCAACAACAACTACCACCGTTCAACCACTGTTTTCAACAATTTAGTGTGTGCCGTCACGAGTGATACTATGTGGCTGCTTACGCCATCCTCTTGTCTTTAAGCTTATGTCATCTCTATCAAGGTTGTCGCTTCCTTTCGCTTCTTCTTCTTCTTCCGTTTTTCCCTTCCCTTCTTTTTTTTTTTATCTCGTTGATGATAAACAGCTTAACCTCGACTCAACATCTCCCGTGTCAACTATGGTATTGCGCAGTGGTTCATCACTGCTTATGATTCGGTCGATTGATATGCTGTGATGCGAAGTAGAGGATTTGTTAGTGTGGTCGGGTTCTTTGTTTGGGGTTTTATTTTGGTTTACGCTAGGTACTTGGAGGATAATAGCTCCACTATTTATCAAGATACAGTGCTCCATATTTGCCACACGCAAATGCAGGACCTCCCCAGACATCTCAACGTCGAAACACCAAACAAAGCGGAACGCAAAAACATACAAAAGGCGCAATCATTAAAACTGATTCCACCATGTCCTTAACTTGCTATCGTCACGTCAAAGAAAGGCTGGCTATCAAAGAGGGTCTGGCAAATTATCTATCAATATCCCGGCTATGGGCTAACAAGCATGATACATATGAAGAAATCATGCACGTAAAACATTATCGAATATTCAAAAATACAGTGGAAAAAAAAAACTCCGAGTGAAGGAACAAAAAGGGAAATCTTCTGAATTGACAAAGGATCATGGATTCCCCAAGGGCAACCCGAAAATGCATATTGAAGAAGGTGCGCGTCAATGACGAACCTTTGTGCGTTGAACATGTAGAGTATCTTCAAACCCTGGAATCGAGAGTCATTTCACCCTACATATGAGACTGCCTCCGAGTCCATAAACAGTACAGCAACCTCCTTATAAATGTTTCTTCTCCACAGCCATCCATAGTTCCTTCCTCCATTCCCCAACGACACCACTCCGGAAAATATCCTCAACAGGACACTGCACTTTTCAACAACTTCCCTGCATCTCACACACTCACCGCAATTGTTTCTCTTCTTTTCAAATCGGTAATTCACCATTCGGTCTTCAAGGCCTACTCCGACCTGGTCAACCGTCTTAAAAGGCTAATTTCCTTTCTCCGGAGAAAGTTTTTTTCCCTCTGAGTTGGCGGCACTCGGGTGTTTGAAGTTGATATTTTGAGCCTCGATCTTTATTCTTGCTTTCTCGTTTCTTCTCCACCGCAATCACAGGCGCAATAACCTCTGCAACAACCTCGTTATCAAAACCCTCAACAAAAAAAATTAATTTACCACTAAATACTCCAAGTGTTCCTTACTCTCAAATCGGCTTATTTGTTAACCATTAATAGCAATGTCTGGCAACAACAATGATGGTGAAGACCATCCCGATCTCTCAGGAGACACTTTAACTGGTAAGTCACCTCTTGTTCCAAGCAAAACTATTTTTATTTCCTGATACTAACTTTGTGATATTATTCCTAAGGAGTTTACTCTGTAAGGTGGGGATACACCTTCTCTGGCACTCTCTGTATGGGAGAGTTTGTCGAAAAAACTTACCCTTCCCACTTGTAGCGTGCACGGTGATTGAGGCGCTGGTTTGGGCTCAACCGCAAGACCCGATGGTAGAGATCCTGCTGCAGAAGCAGTGAAACGGTCAACTTCTAGCGCTGAAACCAGTGCCTTGATTCTTCTTGTTGAGGTAAAGAGAGAGTTCATCGAAACTTCTGCCTCCTCTGAGATTGATGAGGACATGCTTTTGTTACTAGATTTTTCAACTGATTCGAGTTGCGGAACCGTAACACGAAATGGTATCATAATCAGTTTGAATTTACACAACTTCTATCGGTCCGTTACTAATCCATTTCTGTAGGTTGTCATGAACTTAATTCCTTCCTCGCTATTGAACGTGGAGGTTCTCTTGTACGAGCTCGGTAACAAAAGAAACGTGCCCCCTAGTTTTCCATACAAAATACCCATTTTCAATTAGCTACCAGAAACAACCACAACAAATCCCGTCTTCCAAACTCTGATAATATGAGGGGCATCTACTGGGAGCTTAGCATTATGAATTTTTCAACCCCTATTGAGAGTCCCAAATCCAGATACAGAGACATGAAGCTGGCCCACTTCACTTCAAAGCAAAACCCCATACAAATTAGCGGTCTTGGCATGGATTTTGACCTCCTCTTCAGAACTAAGGATTTCAGTTTTTGTAGAACAATTCCTGTTCCCTGGCATTTGACTATCTGGATCTTTGGGTTAAACTCTCTGGAAACAATTACCGAATTTTTCTCGTTCTTTGCTGCTAGGTAGGTGTGTATTGAAAATTAGTGTTTTGTATGGAAAACTGGGGAGCACATTTCTTTTTTTTACCAAGCTTGCATGAGACAGTTTTTGGGCTGTGATAACCCATGGTCCCTAGGGGAACATCGATTCCGCGGCGAGAAGCGAGGCCATCCAAAGGCAATCCCGAGTCAGACCAAGTAACGGAGGCAACCTCTGAAGGGGCGAGGATGACGCCTCGTTGAGCGAGCGAGAATAGGAGGAACAGCCGGATTGAAAATATCACGAACTGGATGGCCGTGAGTCTGCCCTACTGTCAGTTTCACCTGGCTCGAGCCACTGGTGCCATTGGAGACAGTGCTGTTGTTGTCCCCTGAGGAACTGTGAGCCATGTTCTTTACATGTTTGACACCCACATGGCCACACTTATTCAAGCCAACAGTTACCTGTTTGGGGCCCTTTGGATTGAACCCCCCAGCGCTGTGGGGGAGAGTTAAAATCGCGCCGCGGGGTTTCTCGGACTGTGGGTTCTGTGTGGAGGGCTCGAAGAGATGCAACGCAGGCTTTCTCCGCACTCTCTTCGACCCAGCGGGACCAGGCGGCGTTTCCAACCTCAGCACGCGATGCGATTCTAGCGGGAATGACAGGGCCCGAGATAAGGGAACGCGCTTCTTTTCCCTCTGCTTCAGCTTCCTTGGGAGCTGAAACTCTTACCTTCACCACGGCACACATACGCTGCACTTCTTTTTGAACAGGAGGATACTCGGATCCATCTCTCAGGTGAGGGGGGTTGCGGTAGTTAAGGTACCAGATAGCGCCAAGTTGTGGCTTGGTGGTGATTCTATGAAACATGGAAAAAAAGGATTGGAGCCTCCAGCGCAGGTAGAATCCATGGCATCGTCGTCCGAATCCATCAGTCACAGATCACCGGTAAGAGCTGAGTTGAAGCTTGTCGCAATAGTGGTATGCTTTAAATCTGGTGAAACAGGAGGGCCCTAGTAGTCGCAATCGAAATCTAAAATTGGTATCCTGCTAGAATTGTGGGCCGGAAGCTGGTCGGTGAAGGCAAAAGGTAAAGGACTCGGAGAGCTCCTGACAACAAACAAATTGGTAATGAAAAGATCAATCAAACCGTTAGTCACAGGTAAAGTGGTAGTCATAGTTTCCAACATTTGACCTCCGGAGATAACGACAGCGTCTATCCAAGCAAAAGCACTTTTGTTCTTTTCAGTTCTTTCGGCCTCTTCTCCAGTGTCAGGAATCGGAGGTTGCGGCCTAATGTCAGAAGCGTCATCAGATGGGCATGCTGAGGGCATCATTTGTTGCTCCGCTCCATCCATCAACTGATCTTCAACAGTGCAAGAATCCATAAGTGACGTTTAGGGACAGCTGTTTTTCAGGCTCTTGAAAGTATTTTCTCACAAAAGATCCTCGGACTGCTGGTATAAGATAGCTCGATAGCCCTTCCGGCTCGAGGGTGGCCACGTCGCAAAGATCGTTCAGAAATTTGAAACTGTCCTCAAATTCCAATTTGGGTGCTCAATTTACAACCTTAGAATCGTTCATGATCAACTCAGACACAGAGCTTGTGATCCCAAAACCTCTCTTTGGGCTCTTGGTTCGGATCAATGCGTTGAATTTACATCTCATGCAATTGACTTCCTCAAGAGATATAAGATCAACCAAGGATAGTTCATGACAACCTACAGAAATGAGGTAGTAATGGACAGGTAGAAGTTGTGTGAATTCAAATGATTATGATACCATTTTTGGTTCCACCTTTAACCGAACTAGTTGAAAAATCAGGTATAGTGCAAGAAAACCAAAACATGCACCAGAATCACTGCCAAGATGCAACCGGATCAGTGCCAAGATTTCGAGTGAAGCTCTATGATTCCTATCGGTACCCTCAGTGACCAGGCTTGAGACATGTTTCACCCAATCAAACCCTGAGGTGCGGTTGAGATGGTGTTGCATTGTTTAATGTTTACCCGCAAAAACAAGGCCTTTTCAACCGTCAAAATCATCTTTATTAAGCAGTTACTAGATTCTAGTTAGCTTTCGCTTTCTGGCAGTGGTTTTTTTATCTTTATCAAGTGTTGGATGGAGCCGATTTTGAAGCGCAGAGAACATACAAATTCCGGTGCATGTTTTCTTTTTCTTGCACCATAACAAAAGCATATCATCATCAATCTCAGAGGAGGCAAAGGTTTTGATGAACCCTCTCTTCACCTAAGCAAGAGGAATCAAGGCACTGGTTTCAGCGCAAGAAACCAACTGTTTCACTGCTTCTGCAGTAGCATCTCTACCACCGGATCATTCGGTTGAGACCAAACCAGAGCCTCCATTGCTATGCACGCCACGAGTAGGAAGGGTAAGATTATGCGACAAAATCTCCCATGCAGAAAGTGTCCGAGAAGGTGTATCCCCCACCTTCTTGCAGAGAAAACTCTTTAACAATAACATCAGAAAGTTAGCATCCAGACATAAAAATAGTTTTGCTTGAAACAAGAAATGACTTACCAGTTAAAGTGTCTCCTGAGAGATCAGGGTGGTCTTCACCGCCATCGCTTCTATCAGGCATCGTTATTAATGGCCAACAAATAAACCAATCTGAGAGTAAAGAACACTTGGAGTATTTAGTATGGTGCAAGAAAACCAAAAACATGCACCGGAATTTGTATGGTCACTGCGGATACCGATAGGAATCATAGAGCTTCACTCGAAATCTTGGCAGTGATCCGGTTGCATCTTGGCGGTGATTCTCGTGCAATTTTTGGTTTTCTTGCACTATAGTAAACCAACTTTCTTATTGAGGGGTTTGATGCGGATGTTGTTGCGGAGGTTGTTGGGGCGGTGATTAGCGGGAGAAGAGACGAGAAGAAAGCAAGAATGTAGATCGAGGCTCAAAACCCGAACTTGAAACACATCGGGTGTCGCCAACTCAGAGGGAAAAAAAACTTTTTCCGGAGAAAGGAAATTAGCCTTTTAGAAAGGCTAAATAGGTAGGAGTAGGCCTGGAAGACCAGGTGGATAATTATCCAATGGAAAAAGGAGAAACAATTGTAGTGAGTTAGTAAGATGCAGGGAAGTTATTGGAAAGTGTAGTGTCCTGGTGAAGATTTCGTCGGGAGCGGTGTGGTTGGGGAATGGAGGAAGTAACCATGTATGGCTGGGAAGAAATATTTATAAGGAGATCCCGGGACTGTTTGTGGACTCGGGAGACAGTCTCACACGTAGGGTAAAATGACTACCGATTCCAGGGTTTGGGGATACTCTATATGTGCAACAGACAAAAGTTCGTCACCGACGCGCACTTTCTTCAATATTCATTTTCGGATCGCCCTTAGGGAATCCCCGATCCTATGTCCATTCAGAGAATTTCCGTTTTTGTGCCTTCACTCCCTTCTTTTTTTTTTTTCGGTAACGCTTTACGTGCATGATTTCTTCATATATATCATGCTTGTCATCTCGTAGCCGGAATACTGATAGCTAATTTACCAGCCCCTCTTTTATAGGCAGCCTTTCTTTGACGTGACGATAGCAAAAATAAAGACATGGGGGATAATAGCTCCGCTATTTATTATTTGCCACACACCAAACCAGGACATCCCCAGACATCTCAACTTCGGAACACCGAGCAAAGCGCAACGCAGAAACATACAAACAGCGCAAGCATTAAAACTAATTCCACCAAGTACCTAGCGTAGACCAAAATAAAACCCCAAGCAAAGAACCAGACCACACTAACAAATTCTCTACCTCGTATCACATCATAGTATGAAGGCAGCGAGTGGCTTACCCATGGTAAGGACAGGAATAAGGGGAGCGGTGAGAGAAACTGGTGGCGGACCATTATTCTTCTAACTTTGTGGCGGCGATTGAGTCTTATAAGTGTTGATGGGGAGGTGGTAGTTGTCGGTCAAGGCGAGTGTGATGGTGGGTGTGGACACTGTGGAGAGGGAATTTATATGGTCGAGAGGAAGGCGCTTGGTCAAGAAATGTTGAGAGGATATTATATTGATAGAGAATGTCCGGAATCAGGGTTAAAATCCTGTGAAACATGGCTAATACTTGACGTCGACAATGATGACAGTGCCGGTAATGCTTCAGGGCTCTTGCCGACAGGAGTAAAAGCCATTGCATCCCAGTGCAATTCTCAAACAATTGATATTATGAAATAAAGAGCACTATCGGCAAAGCCAAAGAGTAGTTATCAGGACATTGTAAGCTTTCCTGCCCCCGCAGAGGACACCTTGTTGAGTCACCAGAAATCACTCGGTGAAAATTTGGCGTTCGAGCGGAACCGATATGTTCCAGGATAGGAGAACCACCTCCTTTCTCTCCGCTCTAGCTTCCCTGGGAGCTGAAATAATCATTCCCAGAGTAATTGTGTGCACAACTTCCTCTTGAATAGCTTTGAACTGAGGATCTTATTCTTCTCAGTCTGGTCTTCTCGACATACACAGGAATAATCAGACTTTAAATACAAACACAATCTCTCAATTTACACCATAACCCCAAAGCCCGGCCCGCATCCGCCAAAAAAAATCTCGGTATCCCCCAACACCCAAAAATATCGATCAAACTATTGGCAACTTTCCGTGGCCTTGTCCATCCTGAGGGATACGTCTCACACCACTGGACCACAATCCATAAAGTTGCATTCGGGCCGATTTGGGTTGACCGACCTCTGAGTAATATCGAGCATATCATCACAATAACCGATCATCTCAACCAATAGAAGGAGACTCAGTTCCATCTCCGGTGAGGGGCGATTGCGGGAAGTGAGATACCCGGCAGTGCCAACTTGAGGCTCGGTGGCGATTCTATGGGATATGGGAAAGAAGGATCGGGACCTTCGCCGCGGTAGAATAGAAAGTCTCCTCGTCTAAGTCCATTAATAACACATCACTGGTAGAGCCGACTGAATATAAGCTTATCCTGCGCGCTTGAAGCTCATGGGCCCAAGCCGAAGGCAAATTAGTTATAGAGCTTCCAATAACCAACAAATCCGTATTAACAAATTAAATTAAATTTCTAGTTACAAGCCACGTAGTGATTCTGTACGAGAGATGAGCTGCACGGGAAATAACGGCATCTACCCCAATGGAAACACGTTTGTTCTTCTGAACCCTCTCAGCCACTTCTCTCGTGTGACGAACAGAAACCTGCCGCATAAAGCCCGAAGCGGTGTCCGACTTAGGCGCCGATGGAATCATTCTTGGCTTCTTCCCATCAATCAAGAGATATGCATCACCGGTGCGAGAAGGCATAAAAACTATTGGCGCTAATCAGCTTTCAAGCTATCAACCCTATTTTCCTTCACATCCCATCCCAAGATTGATGGTGTGTTTTAAATAAATAGTTTTGTAGGCTTGAGCGGTGTCATTGGCAAGTATCACTTAGATCAAACTTTCCTTAAAGTCCAATTTTGGGGCTTGATCCACCAATTTTGAATCATTCATGATATATTGAACGAAGTCTTCGTTATTCCAGAATCTCTCTTCGGGATCTTGGTTGGTATCAAAGCGGTGAATTCATACCAGAGAATTGACTTCCTCCGAAAACATATGATCAATCAAGGACAGCTCACGACAACCTACGAAAATTAATTAGCAAAGGACCAATAGAAGTTGTGTAAACTGATCCTGATTATACCATTTTCGAGTTTCAATTTTACAGCACCAACCAAACCAGATGAAAGGTCTGGGAACAAAATCACATCTCCAATGGATGTTGGAGGAGAGAGAAGCTCTGTTATCCTATTTCTTCACCTCAACAAGAGGAATCAAGTAACCAGATTCAGCACTGGAAGCTGGCAATTTTGCTTCTTCTGCCATAGCATCTCCCCAAGTGCAACCTTTGATTGAGATCACACCAGCGTTTCCATCGCTGGGCACGCCACCAGCAGGAGGAGCAAGATTCCTGGAGGATCTATAATGTGGCGAAAGTTTACGAGAAGGTGTATTCCCATCTTCTTCCAAAGAAACCTCTTTAACAATAACACCACTAAATTAGTATTAGGAAATCAAATTAGTTGTCTGTGGAACAAGCAAAGTCTTACCAATTAAAGCGTCTCCTGAGAGATCACGGTGGTCTCCACCACCATCGCTTCTTTCACACATTGTTCTCAAAAGTTGATAAAAAATAATTTTTGATGGTGAAGAACACTGAGAGTATTTTTTAGTAGTAAGCTGATGTTATTGCGGTGATGGAGGTTGGTGGTTGCGGAGGTTGCGGAAGTTGTTGTGCTGGAGGAAAGCCAGAAGAAAGGATTGAGGCTCAGAACTCAAGATTCAGATACCTCAATTATCAACAGCTCAGAAGGAAAGAGTAAATGTTAGGAAAAAAAGAGAAGAAAACTCTTTTCAAACTATTCGATAGGCGAGGCTAGGCCTTAGAGACTATTTCGACAATGATTGATGGAAAAAAATAAATACAATCGTGGTGCGTACTTGAGGTGGAGGGAAACTAATGGCAAGTTAAGTGCGTTGCCGATGATTTCTTCGGGAGCGGTGTGGATGGAGGAGGGAAGAGGCATGCCGAAGAAGGATCTTTAGAACCAAAGATCACGGGACTCCTTGTGGGCCAGGAAGTCAGTCGCATACCTAGGGTAAGATAATCCGCGACCCCAGGGCTTGAAGATACCTGAGCAAACACGAAGGTTCGTCAGCCTAAAGTGAAGCTAAAATGTTGTAGTTCAAGTTTTATGCTACAGTAAGCCTCAGTGCGCACCCCGCTAACAAAATTACCATTGGCACACCCAATCCCCTCGGCTCGCTCGATATTCATTTTATCTTTTTTTCCGCTTCAAGAAATTTCAAATGACAGTTGAGTTCTGGTTTGTGACTCGCATGTTTGTGTGTGAGAGCTTGTGATGTGGCAGGAATCCCATATTGAACTGGTCCCCGACTGGATTAGACTTGGCCTCACCAAAGTTTCAGTCAAGTCTAGTCTCATGGACAAAATTCGACTGACTAGTCAGTCCTCTCTCTAGGACTTGACCGGTCGGACCATCCGGAACACTGC
Source organism: Choiromyces venosus 120613-1 (assembly GCA_003788595.2). Taxonomy (NCBI): domain Eukaryota; kingdom Fungi; phylum Ascomycota; class Pezizomycetes; order Pezizales; family Tuberaceae; genus Choiromyces; species Choiromyces venosus. The sequence goes on from ML120365.1 coordinate 903,720, forward strand.
AACCCCGAGCCAGACCAAATAACGGGAGCAACCATTGGAGCGGTGAGGGTGATGTGATGTTGAGCCAAGGTAGGGATGTGGACTTCAGGAGGTACCTGACAGAGAGGGCGTCCAAATGGCTGCTTCACCGGGATCTCGGATTGCGAGTAGTCGGCGCCGGGGTAGATCATACGGCTGTTGTCCCCTAAGGAACTGCCAGCCGTGGGGTTTCGATGTTTGACACCGGTATTGCAGGCCTTGTTAAAGCGAAACATCACGCCGTAACCTCTACCCCCGGCATCCGTTTTCTTCCGCGCAATTGCCGAGTAGGAGGAGATGAAGGAAATCGCTCCAATGATATATGATCGAATCTTTCAACATATCCTCTGTCGTTGCTGAAATACGGGAGGAGTTAATTATTTATTTCCATTCCCTCCCCCCAAATAAATAACCTCGGGGGGGGACCAATAGGAGGATGTATTTGCTGGGTGAAACAATTAGTAGTCTCGAACCACCATTTAACTCTCAGCGCTTAGGACCCCCTCCGCACCACAACGCTCCACTTCCGCCTCACGCATCTCTAAAAGTAGAAACATTCAATGTCAAGCGCGTGACATAACTCTTCACTCGTACTCCCGGGAAGCTGACTTGCGAGAAAAATGTTGACATGATACGAGTATCCCTATCCTTACAAACTCTTCGCTCGCGATCGACGCAATTTCAAATCCCCAATACTTGCGCGCAAGCTAAGTTATGGCGCAACCGGGCTCGGGTTTTTTGGTGTTTCTCCGTTGATCAGCACCAAAACCCAATCTGAACCCAAGTGGGTCCTAACCTTTTTAGGACTAGTTGTTCTTGTTCCTATTTTTGATTTTGAATGTCTCTTCCTTATTCCTACGTCTTTGTAGCGCTTGCCGGTGGATCTCAACGTTGAGAAAACCGCCCGTCTACAAATCACGACATCAGGAGGCACTATCTCTGGCAAGATTTGGTTGTGGGATAACCATGTTAGTCGCGGTGGTAGTGCGTTTTCTATCATTGATTTTTATATCCCCATATTGTCGGCAATCACCTACCGAGCTCGTTGTTTAGATTCCAACGCTGCACCTTCAACCCCAAAAGAGTACCGTAAGAACTCGAATAATTGGACCTCGCGCTAGGACGTCCAAAATTCCCTCTCCTGGACAGGGGGGAAAAAACACTGCAAAAATTGACCCCCTCAGCCCCAGCTTAAGACAGAAAAAAACAAAAAAGTGCCAGACCTTACCTGCAAAGGCAACTCCAACGTCCTAGCGCGAGGTCCAATTATTCGAGTTCTTACGGTAGGGTAACATTGGTGAATACTGCACTTCTCGCTACGGCCGGGATCAAATTTGCAAGGAGGGTAATCTGCAACATAGCCGGGAATGTCGAAGCCGTATATCGCTAGTACAGCAGTGTGAGTTCATGAAGCCAACAAAGTAACAACTCTCTCCCGGTGCTATGAACGATAACTTCAAAAGTGGTATAATGGGATTTTTACTATTATTAACCATTCACCTGTATCTATCTACACGCGGGAGACGTAATTTATACACAGTACCGAGGACAAAAGAAAAACAATCCCAACATGGATCCTGATGATATTCCATATTATCTAGCAAGTAACGGTACAGGCCCTGTCAAGCACGTGACATCATGCAAGTTCCCCTCCGAGCGATCCTCTATTCTACTGTCCCCTACAAAGAGAATTTGTACAATCCGATCAACTGATAGACAGTCTAATCTGATAACTTTCTTCCTTCCTTCTGCTCGAACCCCCGCGCCCGGCAACCACGGGACATCGCTGGCATGCCATGATCAAGAATTGAAAAGACTGGAAGTGACTTGAGCTGCCTCACAACTAACTTTACCATCGGTTTCTCCGAGTGAGCGACAACGATTTCCCAACAGATAATTCTCGGAGGTAACAATTCTCACAGCAGTCAATCCTAACCTGAATCCAAAGGACCAGCAGGCCAAGTTCTCTCATTTTTATCATTTTTTGGCGGTTGTTTTTTAATTTTACATTTTTTTTTGCCTTTTTTTGCTTTTTTTTTTTCCCAAGCACGACCCAAACATTTTCCACCGAAAAAAAAGAAAACCTATCACGTATCTAACTAACTCAGTACATAGTAAACTCAGATGGGCCCGCTGGCTTAGAGGCACGGAGAAAGTCCGCCTCCTGGCTTTCCCAAAGGTCCTCTTTGATTAGAGAGGACGGGGATACCTTGGAGCGAGGAGGCGCAACATCGCGAGTTCCGCCGAGTTGCTCGCGGATCTTTTGCTGGCGATTGAGCACCGAAGTCCTCTTGTACGAGACCGTTTTTGGGTTATGGTAACCCATGGCCCCCAGGGGGGCGTCGATTCCGTGACGAGATGCGAGGCCCTCGAAGGGCAATCCCGAGCCAGACCAAGTAACGGGGACAACGGTTTGAGCGGCGAGGTCGGCGCCGGTGTAGATCGCACGGCTGCTGTTCCCTGAGGAACTTCCAGCCGTGTCGTTTCGATGTCTGGCACCGGTATGGCCCGCCTTGTGGTAGGGACCAGTTACCTGCTTGGAGTTCTTTGGATTCACCACCCCCCTACCGTTTTTGGCGACCTTTGAGATATCGCTGCGTGTATTCTCAGATCTTGGGTTTCGTCTGGGAGGGCTGGAAGCAGGAGATGAAACACTGGCTCTCTCCTCATTTTCTTGAACCCAGCGAGCCCAGGCGGCGTTCCCAACTTCAGAACGAGATGCAGTTCTGGCAGAAAATATAGGGCCTGATATAGGGGAACGCGCTTCTTTTCGCTCCGCTTGAACTCCCTTGGGAGCTGAAATCACAACCTTCACCACCGTGCGCATCCGCTCCACTCCTTTGCGAGGAGAAGGATACCCGGTTCCATCTCTCAGGTGAGGGGCGGTTGCGGCAGTTAAGCTACCCGGCAGAGACAAGTTGAGGCTTGGTGGCGACTCTCCAGGACGTGGAACAAAAGGGCCGGGACCTCCGCCTGGGGTAGGATCTGAAGCATCGCCAAAATCCATCAGCAGCAGATGACCGGAAGAGGAAGATGAATTTAAGCTCATCCTAGTAGTTGTATGTATAACCGGAGGACTTGAGTCATCGCAATCGAGGTCTAAAATTGAGATCCCACTATGATTGCGCGCCGAAGGTGGATGGACCGAGGCCGAAGGAGAACGGCTTTGGGAGTTCCCAACAACCAACAAACCGGTATCGCCCAAATCAAACACATTGTTAGATGCCGGAGACGCCGGTGTGATGTTGTCCGGTGTATGACCTGCGGGGAAGATCACGTCGTCTATCCACGCGAAAACACTTTTGTTTTTCTCAAGCCTTTCGGCCTCTTCTCTTGTGGGAGGAACTGGAACCTGCGCCACAAAGTCATAAGTGCTGCGAGATTGGGATGCCGAGGGAATCGTTTGCGGCTCCACTTCGTCAATCAACAGATCTTCTTCGACGATGCAAGAATCCATCAAAGATAATTTGTGGCAATCAGTTTTGAAGCTACTAAAACCATATTCCTTCATATCTGATCCTAGGACTAGTGGTTTGGTACAGATTGGTGACTTTGTAGGCTCGAGCTGCGCCACATCGCAAACATCATTCAAACCGTCGAAACGGTTCTCGAATTCGAATTGTGGGGCTTGACCCGCCAACTTAGAATCATGATTGATTGATTCAGATCCAGTCTTCGTTATCCCAGGATCTCTCTTGGTCTTCTGGGTTGGTATCAAAACGGAGAATTGATACCCTATCCAATCGACTTCTTCCGAAGACATACGATCAATCAAGGATAGCTTCTGACTACCTACAAAATTATATTAGCAAAGGACCAATCGAGGTTGTGTAAATTGAATTTGATTGTCATACCATTGTTGGTTTCAGTTTTACCAACCATACCAGAAGAATCAGATAACAAAAACCTATCCTTATCATACTCAGAGGAGGGAGAGGTTTTGGCATTCTCTTTCTTCACCTCCACTAGAGGGACCAATGCGCTGGATCCAGCGCCCGAAGCTGACAATTTTGCTGCTCCTGCCATAGCATATCTATGAGAGCAACCTTTAGTTGAGACGAAACCGGTATTTTCATCACTGTGCAAACCATGAGAGGGAAGAATGGGATTGCTCGACAATCTATAACATGGAAAAAGTGTGTGAGAAGGAGTATCCCCATTTTTCACAGAAATCTCTTTAAAAACAGCATCACAAAGTTAGTATCAGTATATAAAAATAGATTTCCATGAAACAGGAAATCCCTTACCAGTTAAGGAAGCACCTGAGATATCAGGGTTGTCTTCACCACCAGGGTGTTTTTCAGACATTGTACTTCTGACTTGCCAGACAAAGTCTTTTTGAGGTTAAATACTTAGAGTATTTAGCCGTAGATTGATGTGTGGTGGCTGCGGAGATGGTTGCGGAGATGGTTGCGGAGATGGTTGCGGTGGTGGTGCAGTGGTGGTGCGGTGGTGGCGGGGATGGTGCGGGGATGGTGCAGGGTAGGTATAGGGTAGGTGTAGGGTAGGTTGCCGAGGAAGGAAAAATGCAAGAAAGAAGATCGAGGCTCAAAGCTCAAACTCCAGGGACCTCGAGGTTAGGCAACGCCGACAATTTTTGATTTTTTTTCCTCCCCTTCATACGGGTTTCTTGTCTGTAATTTTTAAATATTCTGCGGCACCTGAAGTTCATGAATATCCATGGTTTCTTCATTTGTAGCAATGCTTGTTACCAAGTAGAATGATAAGCAACAGTTTGTCCCAAAACTTTGACAAACACGCTTTTGTGATATAATAGACAGAAAGGATGACAGCTCAGTTATTTATCCAGGTTCTCTGGGCTTGCCACACTTGTATACTCGACTGGCATTCCCAAACACCCTCCATAACGAACCCCCGAACAAAGGCCAACCAGGCACCGTATATGAGTAGTTAGATGGAGAAAGTCCAGTCCTAATAAAAACGTAGTTCAAACCAACAATAAATTCCCAAACAAAGAACTCGACCACATTAAGCCCCACATCTCCCAATCACAGCATATCAATCGGCCGAATGATAAATCATGATTTCCTCAGGGAGACCTTTCCTTCGCACAAGACTAGAAATATATATTTATTTTTAGCCATTTAACATTGCATAAAAACTGTAATACAGTAACTCAGAATCTCCCTGGTTCGTTGGATTTGCCTCTTCTGGCAGGAGCTCTTTTTTTCCTTTTTTATTTATTTGTCTCTGCTAAAGGCTGAAACGAAATCTGTTCATTGTGTTTTCTCCCCTTAATCCAAAGGGGGAAATTCTAGCCGCCGCCGCCTGGTCTCCAATTATCTCGGTTTTTGTATTAGAAATTTCAAGCAAAACAACACAATAGTGCGCAAATTCAATGTATACACTACCTTCTGAAATCTAGAGGGTACTGACTTGTCTCGACACGCAAGCCTGGTTATGATACCTTCATTTTTCTCTTTTATACCATTTTTTCCAAGGAAAAGACCGGCATCGTGGTCCTTTTCCCAAGAACACCCAACTCCCCACCAACCCTAAATTTTACTCATACTACAAAATAAGCGCCATGTACTGTGCATTGCGCAGCAAACCAAGTATACTGCACAGCAGTTATTCCGAAAACGTGCCCAATTCGCCGCCCGGAAGTTCTACATACAGTTATGAAAAAAAAACGACAGTTGCACACAAATTCTGTCAGTACTGCTTGTTTATCACATAGGTAGCCTAACCACTTCCATTCCCCAGCCGATGCACTTGCGCATGTGCGATCTTGCCACGGTTGCTTACACAATGGCTGGGTTATTAATGGTACTACCACCTTTTCGAGTACTGATATTGATTTTCACAACTCCCTAATCCGGGGCAAACATTTACAAAGCAGGTATTTCAGATACAAGCCCCCCCCCTCAACCTACCACAGGAATAATATAACTATGGAAAATTCAGGACATATCACTCCTGCCGGCGATAAAATCACATGAGGGGATATCCGAGACGACCGAGAATTTCAAGTTAGTATATGGCGGTGTGGAGTTCAGCTCACAATCTTTGGACGAAACACCCATCACTTGGCCTCACACTTGCGTTACTCTAACTCAAGAATTGCAATACTCTATAGGGCACACAGATCTGAAGGTAATAGCGTTATGAGGCCTAGGAATGGGTATGATATAACGGAACTATTGATTATTCTCCGCCCCCGTCTCTCCATCCACGTAGTAACGATGTAGTTCCTAAGGACAAAAAAAAAAGTAATCTAGACCTCGAGTCTGATGATTCCAGCGAATATCAATACAGGCCCTGTCCATTCTGCAATTTCCGCATCGGATCGATAATGCTCACTCCATTGACAATCCGAAATATTGGAAATAATTAAATGTGGCAACGCGTGATACTTTAAGATGGAGAAATAGTAATAGTAAGCCGCGAAACAGATTGTTCAGTAATACGTTATCCGGTACAAAGACAGCAATGAACAGCAAGGATAATATCTCAGCTAGATAGCAAGGTATTCTATGCTTGCCATCTCAACGGCATTCCCGGACACCGTGATAATAAAACAGGAAAAACCCACAAACAGGAAAAATAGAAGATGAAGAGGAGTAAAAAACGACTACCTCTTATAAAGACACAAACGCTTTGGGAACATAAAGCAATCTCATATCATCACTTCCAGTAAGAAGACATCGAGAAGAAAGGTAGATTGCGTAACAGAATTCAATCCTTCTTAGGACCAAAATCGTCTTCCATAGGTCCAAAGATGGAAGATGGCTCTTCCTTTGCCTCTTCTCCAGCTTCCTTGGGAGCTGCAATCATCGTCTTGTCCACGGTGGACTTGCGCTCCGCTTGATTCTGAATAGATGAATACTTTGCCGCATCTCGCTGGTGAGGGGTTGTTATAAACGAGACACCTGTTAGCGCCAGGTTGAGAGTTGGCGGCGATTCCATAAAACTAGGAGATGAATAACCGAGACCTCGGACTGCGGGAGAATCCAAAAGATCGTCGCCTAAATCCAGGAATAGCGCATCACCGGTAGAGCAAGCTGAATTTGGGCTCATCGTGGCAGTGGTATGTTTGAAATCGGGCGACCCCGGAGGGTTAGGGTAATCGCGATTGAGGTCTGGACTGGAGGTCCCTATAGGATTGAGCACCAGGGCCTGAGGGGGAAATACCGAAACCGAATCTCTTGGAGTACTCCCAGCAGTCAACAAATTGGAAGGAGGAAAGTCGATTAAATCATCCCTTGTTGGGGTAGTATTGGCGATGCTCTCAGGGTTATGTGCCGCGGAGGAAATGACGCCGTCTATCCAAGCAAAAACATTTTTGTTCCTCTCAATCCTTCCCCCCTCTTCTTGGGGGTGGAGAAAAGGAGCCCGTGGTATGAAGCCCGGTGGCTTCAGAATTTTGGAGGCCGAGGGAATTACTCTCGGCTCCAGGCCACCCATCAACGGTTCTTTATTGACGCAAGAACCCATCAAAGTTGATTGGTAACAGCCATTTTTCGAGTTGTTGAAAGTGTTTCCCTCCACAATTGATCCTTGAACTGGTGGTGTACGAGAGCTTAATAGCCTTACAGGCTCGAGGGGTGCCACCTTGCAGGAACCATCGAGGCTGTTGAAACTGTCCTCAAATTCCGATTTTGGTGCTTGATCCACCAGTTTAGAATCATTCATGACAGATCCAGACGCAGTGTCCATTATCCCATCACCTCCCTTTAGACTTTGGGTTGGTGTCAAAGTGGAGAATACGCGGTCTACACTATCCCCGGATTCCCAGGACAGATGATCCACCAGATAACGCTCAGGACAACCTACCGAATGAAATTAACAAATGAGCAATAGAAGTCGCGGCATAAATTCAAATTGATTATCATACCATTTCGCCTTTCCAATTCACCAACCAAACCAGAGGAAAAATCTGGCAACAAACGCATATCCCCATGAGTCTCGGAGGAGGAAGAGGTTTCGATAACCTCTTTCTTCACCTCAACAACAGGAACCAAGGCACTGGAGTCCGCACCGGCAGCCAACACTTTCGCAGCCTCTAGCTTAGCCTTTCTACGACTGCGCCTTCTTGAACTTCTTGTCGGGACAATATCGGAGTTTGTATCACCTAGCAATCCGCTGGTAGGAGGAGTGAAGGTGTTGGAGAATCCAGAAGATTGAACCGATCTATTGCCGTCTTCTTGCTGAGATAATTCTAAAAAAAAGAAAAGAAAAAACAAAGTTAGCATCAGCAGATAAAAATGGTTTTGCTTGAAACAAGAAAAGCCTTACCAGTTAAAGTGCCACCTGACAGGGCACAGTTGCCTTCACCATTGCTTTTTTCGGACATTGTGCGTAACAGTTCATAAAAAAGTTCTTTCGAGAGTAAAGAGCGCAAGTACCATGTAGTATAATCAACGTCCGTTTGTGGGTACAGTTGTAGTAACTGTAGTGGCGGCGGTGGTTGTAGTAGTGCTTGCAGTTGTTAACTTATGATGTTAGTCTGGTTGCGGAGGAAGAAATAAAGATAAAAGATGAGGGTTAAATTTCAAAGTTTAGACACACCTCAAATCTCGGGAACTCGAAAAAAGCAACACCCTTAAACAAAATTAAGAGAATAGACTTAAAGCCACTAAATTAAAAAAATGCTCTGTTGAAATTAACAGAAAATCGTAGTAAGTGAGTGAAGTGAGGAGGAGATGATGGAAAGTGAGATGTGTTATCGAAGAGTTCTTGGGGAGTGGTGTGGGTGAAGGATGGGGGGAGCGTGGCGAAGAAGGATCATCCGTCTTCGACATCCTAGACTATTTATGCACAGGAGAGGTAGTCTCGAATGTAGGTTAAGGTTAACTGGGCTTCCCTGGCCTCTTAGGGTACATGAGCCGGCACAGAGGCTCGTCACCGACGTCCACATCCTGTATTCTGAGTAGTCGGGTTTCTTCCTGGAAAACCTTCCCCGCTCCCTCACTAACCTATGATGCTTTTATCTGTCAATTTAGAGTAGTCCTTTTTTTATTCTACTAACCAAAGCCAACCGTGTTAACTTAGTGATTTTTTCGACCTCAAACTTTAGTCATTGAGGAAGTTGTTGAATCTGCAAGGCTCTGCTATCACATTTGACCGTACACGGCACTCCGGATGGTGAGTAATAACAATCGATTACCTGATGAAGATATATCCGATGGGCGACTTAGTTGATGCAAGTCAGTACAGCAAAGGGAGGATAATAGCCCTGCCATTTATCCAGGTAGGCCTGGCTTGCCATGCACACCACCGGGTTCCCCGGACACCCTTACCAACAAAACACCAAACATTGAGAATCGAAGAAATATATCCAGGAGGTGGCATGAAGCAGGGAGAAAGCCCTGAACCAATAATTCGACCGCATAAAGAAATCCCCTCAGTAGTCAACATCACAGCTTATCAATCGGCCGAACCATCGGTTGTGATTCTGACTCCAATGCCTTTTGCCGGCTGAACAGAAAAGAGCAGTAATTTTATTTCTAGCTATGATATTAGGATTGGCTTCCAGGAGTGCTCCAGCCTTTATCCGCTATTGTATCAATGACGTTCCACGACAACCGCACATAAAGAAGGAAATCAAACATGCGGACGAGTGCTTGCTTGTCCTATATCTAGACCAGGTAACGAACTACAAGAGCAGAAGCAGTTACATAACGATCGTTTGTGTGGTAATGAGCGCGAAGTGTATTATCCCATCTGTGGTTACCAACTCCTACCCCCTGTGCTACATTTATTCCTCAGCACAGAATAACCAAGGTCAAGAAAACAAAGGAAAGGAAAAGCAGGACACATACTGCTTCATTAACTTGATATACTCAAGTGAGTGGTTCTCGTATTTGTCCACAGGATGGCGCGGGTACGATTTGCTCTAGCAGGTGATTTTTTATCCCCCAGACAGCGCTGAAGCTAGTGATAGCCGTGGGAGCAGCTATGAAGAGGACATACTTGAGCTGTAAAAGTTCGCGAGTTTAGTGATAACTAAAGTCGGAGTTTGAAAGCGTATGAGTCCCGTTACCACAGAGAAGCCTGCGCGTGGATATCGCATTTTTCATAGCTCTAAAGTTGTCCCCACTAATGGTGCCCATTTCTTAGTATTTCAGGGGAAGAAATTCAATCACTCTTCTGTCCTCGCGGTGGTAGCAAGGAGTGTTATATCCAACCCATACCGAGTCGACGTGGCGGACTTGGTCCCATGGTCCATCTGACATTACTAAGGCAAGGCGCATGTACACAGTGTCTTATTTCAAGCAGAAAGAACTCCGGTTCTACGATTCCTAAATAGAAACTCGGAAACAGAACTATTGAGCCACAGCGAGCCTGTCTAGGGCTCACTAACCATGTAGTAATTCTGAGAGCGTGCTCTCCAAAGATATCCATCGCTAGAGCGTTTATTACATTACACATTCGGTACTTGTAGGCGCTACCAGCACTCTTGGAGTACGGTCAACCTCTCACTCCATACCACATGCTAGCAGGGAATTCAGAGGACAAGCTGCAAACCGCAGGGCAATCGAGATTTTTCCAAGACGCGATAATCCGCACGGTTGAATTTTTTTATCGGAGGTAAGTTATGCCAAAATTCCGGGGATCAGTCACCAGTTGAAAACCTTGTTCGGCCGTCCCCTACAGTACTAACAGCTCCAGCACTAACAAACAAACAGTTATTCTGTTCTACCGATTTTTGGGATTGAAAATCCTCCCAAGCAGTGTCTCCCGGCTCCTAGGACTCCATGATAAATGGATATTCAACCAACGAGTTTATCTTTTGCGGCATGAGTGCTTGGGACTCGGTACCGGTAGTCCTGAGAATCTGGTGACCGATACCTCCGCCTCCAATAGTAGCCACAGCACTGTTACACCCCCATGACTCTTTGCGAGAGAGAATCTGCAGCTCTTTTTTTTTTGTCATAGCAAGTACTAGTAACGATAAAAGTGAGGTGAAATTTTGGTTAGGACACAAACATGTAGTTCCCACGCATCCAACATGCTTGAGATAAAATTTTACCTGTGTGCCTTACTGTAGGTATCACCCGATTTCCTATTTCTACCCCGATGTCAGCGACCGCTAGCTTTGATAAAGGGGGTTTGGCGGGATTGAGACGCCGTTATGTATTTGTATTCTCGTTAATTCTGCGAATCCTGTAATTCAAATACCTACAACAGTTTATGGTTTCTTATTTCGATGTTGGGGTTACTATTCATGGTCGGCGTAGTATTGGGTTAGGGTTGGCTTTCGTTGCCGAGACTGAAAGATGAGGCTCATCTGACTTACTTGTACTGTACCGTACTCGAGTGGAGTACGATTCGGGTGTGTGAGTGCTAACTTAAGCGGTATGATACATCAACCTACCTCTTGGCAATGCCCAACACTACCGAAAAGCGTTACCCGCCCTTCGACTCCCCTAATCCACAGAAGCCATCAAGGTAACGGCCAACCGACGTTATCGGTGCCCCTAATCGGCCTGCATAACCAACTAGCTCCAGGAGCAGGATTCTACTACCAAAGCTCGGCACTCATTATCTGAGTAATCCTATTTTTCCTCGTTTTACCCTCCTGATCAGCCACCTACCATCACCCCCTTTCCTAGCTGACAATCAGGGCAATGACCACCGCGCAATACGCCGCCGTTCCGGCGAACGCCGCACCCGACATCTTCTCGGAGTCCTCGGACGACGAAGGTAGCTGTGCCGATCACGAAGTTCTCAAAGAAGAGGAAGAGCGGGAGAAGCTGCTGGCGGGCGGAAATGGTCTGTTTGGATCTATCGGCGGCAAGTCTGGTGTGAAGATTGGGAAGAAAGTGCGCGGCGCGCGGGGAAAGAAGAAGGGTGTTCACGACGTTGTTCAGATGATGGGTGGAAAGCGGCTCGGTATGGAAGAAGGGGGGGAGTTTGGGCTTGGGGCTAATAGCGGTGATGAGGCCGACAGTGAAGATGGTGAGGAGGTTGATTTATTAATGGAGAAGGAGGTTTTTGAACGGAAGGTTTGTATCAACTTGGCTTGGTTGTTTGGTCAAGTAGGGCGTTAACTGGTTGAGTGATAGCCAAGGAAACCCACCGTTAGAAGGGTCCTGCTGTATACGGTTTCGCTGTTGACGTTTTTGCTGCTACTCATTTCGGCGTCGTTATCGTTATCGTACGGACGTCATCCCCGGACCGCCCCGGTTAGGATTGCGAAGGACACTCGGTTGTCCAACGGGACACACGATTATAAACCTACTACGCTCCTGATTTCGCTGGACGGATTCCGTGCAGATTTTCTCGATAGATCTGTGAGTCCTCAACTTACGGCGATCGCACACTCTGGACTATCGCCGCGATGGCTCACACCTGCTTTTCCCTCCGTTACCTTCCCAAATCATTGGACTATAGTGACGGGATTGTACCCTGAGTCGCATGGTATTGTTGGGAATAGCTTCTGGGACCCTGCCTTCGAGAAAGAGTTTTTCTACACTGACCCTGCCCGCTCCATGCAAGGCGAGTGGTGGGGCGGTGAGCCTCTCTGGGTTACTGCTGAGCGTCAGGGTGTGAAATCAGCAGTACACATGTGGCCTGGATCAGAAGCCAACGGCGGCTGGAACATCAGCTATCTAGATCACTTTAACGGCACCGAATCCCTCAAGAAAAAGACCGCAAGGATCCTTGACTGGTTAGACCTCCCCCTTCCGGACCGGCCGCAATTCATCGCAGCGTACGTCCCCAATATAGACGTGGTTGGCCACAAATTTGGCCCGAACACCACTGAACTCGACCTTGTTGTCCGAGAAGTAGACTCTATGCTCACAGATCTCCTCGGCGGTCTAGACGCCCGCAATCTCACCGATATCATCAACATAGTCATAGTCTCCGACCATGGCATGGCCAGCACTTCCCACGAAAGGCTAGTTTACATTGACGAAATAATCGACATGTCACTAATCGAGCACACAGACGGCTGGCCACTCTACGGCCTCCGCCCACATGCAGACGTGAACATAACCGCTCTTTACGAATCGCTTCTCGCGGAAACCCTCACGGATGAAACAAAGGGCAAGAAACACTGGGACGTGTACCTACGTGACAAAAACATGCCCGCTCGCTGGCACTTTTCGAACAACGATAGGATAGCGCCACTTTGGGTGGTTCCCGAGACAGGATACGCTATCGTTACCAGAGAGGAATACGACGTTGATGCACCGTTCTCGGGGAGATATGAGCCTGCGGGGCTACACGGGTATGACAATTTACATCCGTTGATGAGAGCGATTTTCGTTGCGAAGGGTCCCGCGTTTAGACACATGTACGAGAAGGGACGGGGAAACGTTATGAGCGTGGATGAGGAGAATATGGGAGTTCTTGTGGAGGAATTCGGCAACTGGGAGGTACACAAAATCGTTTGCGAGAGTCTAGGCATTAGCGAAGCCCTCGGCGGTACAAACGCCACCATCAAAGATCTTTCAGCATTCAAAGTCGTTAACGACTGGCTTGTTGCCGAAGATGAAAAAGAGGAGGAAGAAACCGACAGTTCAGAACCCACTGCCACCGATACCATCCCCACGAGCGCAAACGAAGGCATAGTCTCTATCCAAACCGTCCCTTCAGATCCCAACCCCCCACAACCAAACCCCGAAACCACCCCATCGCCAGAACAAAAAGAACCTCCTGCCGCCGAGAACCCCAGCGAGGGAGAAGAAGAAAAGCCAGAGGAGAAAAAACCGGAAGACATGAACCCGTGGGAATACGCAAAGTGGAAAGCAGAGAAGTTGAGGATCGCCCTGGAGAAGTGGTGGGAGGGGGTTTGGGTCGGTGACGACGATTAAGCGAAACTAGCCTGGAGGTTTGTTTATTTTTTCTATCTAATTGTTGGGGTTGTGATGTGTTGGGTTAGATGGGTTAATGGGCGTTTTTTTCACTTTTTCTGAATGTATTTATGTTTAGTTTTCGGGCGGTATTTGGGTGGGCAGGTTGGTTGGAGCGGGGCTCTTGAAGGGAGGGAAGGCGGGAAGAGAGGAATGCAGGGGTGCTTCTTTTTTTGTCATATCCATTTTCTTTGAAAGGTTAGGTGTAGTGCATAGGGATTATTGGATCGTATAACGCGATGGAACTGACTAGCGAATAAATACCTGTTTATCATTAAAATAATTGGAGGGTATAGCACTGGTAGAAAGAAGCAGCGTATCGCATAATCTACCTTGGCCCGGAGGGTAGTTTTTAACTTTCATTCCACGTGATTTTGTGTCATGTCGTGAATCGCGACGATTGAATCTGACCCTTCGCACCCGGCCACGAAAACCTTACCATCACGGAACTACGGATACCTGCCTACACCCAAAAAAAAGGTTAACAAAACTTGGTAAATTGAACCGCTGAGCGTCGTCTTTCTCTGATCACTACCGTAAAGGTTGGTTTTTTCTTTCCATTTTGAAATGTATTGGGCCTTGTTGCGGGACTAGGTTGTGCGACGTTGGAGTCATGGGGTAGCACTCGGATTGTGATTGGAAGTTGAGGAGTAAAGTTGTCGGTTATTGCGATGGAATGGGGGGTAAGTGTGAAGCTTTCTTTACTTTTTGGTATCGTAGAGATACTTTTTTCTTCTGTCGTTGGATGGCTGGTTGCGGTGGGGGTTGGGATGCTTCTGGGTCTCTCTTCCGGCTGTAGGATAATCAGGATGGTTTCTTGATAGTCCAGAGTTCTAGCGGTGGTAGGAATAATTTCCAAGCTATTCTGATAGAACTTTTCTGCTCAACTAACTCCCAGGGGAATTCCTAGCTGTGCACATGCTACTACCCTCCCCTCCGCGTTGGAAAAAGTCAAATGTTCGAGTGACACCCTGTGACAAGCTACAACCCCCCTACCTCCTCCGCCCCCCCATTCGCCAACCTCTGAAAAACCTGCGCAGGGTCATGCTTCAAACTGACAGCCTTCAACTTTGCTCTTTCCATAGGAGGATAACGGGTCCTGCTCCTGCGAGGCATCATTCAGATACACATGGGCAAATACAACCCTTTCTCTTCGGCGAGTTCCTTCCATTCTTTACGCAGTTGCTGCTCTGTTGCGTATATGTATGCGTCGTTGGAGGGTTTGTCCAGTCGAGGACGTAGCCGATCCCTTTCCTGATTAGTCTATTAATGCGACTTGGGAGGGGGGGAAAGGGGTGTACGTTGTTGGGGTTGGTCAGATAGGCCCAGTGCGTTCCCGCCGTTGCGGGAGCCGTACTCGATTGCAGACTTGGAAAGTGTCTGCGTTACGAAGGATATTTTTGCATTTGCGCGGGTGGCGAGATCGGATTGGATGGATTCGTAGCAGGCGTAGAGGGATTTGTAGAAGGATAGGTCAATGCCCATTGCTACGACGCTGATTGTGTCTGTTATTGGTGGGTTTTGTATCTGCTGGGGTATTTGGGGGGTGAGAGTACCTTCTCGCCGGCCCAGGGGATAGTGGTGCGAATGCTTGAGTCAATCCCGGTAACGCCAGTTCAACCAGTGGGTCAATTCCCGGTACTTTATAGAACGGCCGCCCATTCGTACTACCACCCGCATACACCAACGCTGTCAAGGAAACCTCTGAATTAAGCAACTGCATAACCCGGGATTTCGTATCCAATTCTCCAATCCGCTGATATTCTTCCAGCGCCTCCACCAAAATTTCGTTGTGGGCCCCCGAGTAGCGAAGCACTTCGTACTGGAAGTTCCCCAGTTTCGGGAACGTCGCCAGGTCGAACCTAGTTATGATGTCGAAATTCCCAGACCCGCCCTTGAGACCCCAGAATAAGTCTCGGTTTTCGTCCGCGTTTGCGTTCACGATTTCGCAGGTGGATGGTACGGGTTGGATGTTCTTGACGTTGTCGCAGGCGAAGCCGAGGCCATTTGTGAAGTCGAAGAGGCCGCCTGGGTACTTTCAGCCTACTACTTGCACAGAGAGAGACGGGGTGTTTACCACCAAGGATTAATTTCGCGACTCCAACGGTATGAATTCTCCCGCCAACGACACCCGCTCCATGCGGTGCCAGCGCTTCATATTCTGTGCCCCACCAGTTCCCAGGTCCAATACTTGCCACAGACTTACCTGCGCTGAGCGAAACCTCCGTTAATTCGTTCAACGAGATCAAGATCCCACAATCGGTATTTGCGAAACCGTGATTGGCGGAATGCCCGCCGCTGCGCACGGAGAATGGAGTCTCCAGGGAGGAAATAAGCTTAACCGCGGTGGAAACTTCCTTGGCGTGACATGCAGGAGGGACGGAGACGGCACGATTGGGACTAATTGATGTCTGCGAGAGTGGTGTATGTGCTACTATCGGTTGTCGCGTCGGAATGTG
Source organism: Choiromyces venosus 120613-1 (assembly GCA_003788595.2). Classification (NCBI taxonomy): domain Eukaryota; kingdom Fungi; phylum Ascomycota; class Pezizomycetes; order Pezizales; family Tuberaceae; genus Choiromyces; species Choiromyces venosus. The sequence goes on from ML120365.1 coordinate 920,023, forward strand.
GAGAGCCGGAGATTGGACTGGTGATTTGGCGGGCGAGGTCTATGTTGCCTTCAGTAGGCTTTGTCGCTTGTTGGAAGTGTGCGGGTATATCTGCGCTGAGAGAGCTGCTCACGTTGAGGGATTGGATGAACGCCGGGACGTCATCGTGTACATCCCTCTTGGGGACGGAGTGAGCAGTGACCATTGGAAGAGCGGAGAGGATTGCTGTAAAGAACTTCATTTGCTTGAAAGTGGGTGCGATTGAAGCCGTACTACCGGCGGGGGATCAGGAATATATACCCTCCCTCTCCAACTTCATTCAAGTATCGGTGCTACTACCCCTCATGCAGAAAGTGACATATCTCCGCAAACCACAAACAAAGCACACCTCACCCGTCCTCGGTCGGTCGACAAGACAATTTGACAGCGGGCTGAACAAAATTGAAAAGCATACCCCCTCTCCCCCTGCCCACGCCAGGTCTCGCCTGTTATCCCGAGCGGGAATGTTTACCTGACTCCACTGATCCCCAATCGACATTTGATCCTGGAATCTTTTCCCTACTGACCCGTCAAACTTCTTGCCTCCCAGCGTACATCCCGCGCTTAATTTAATGTTTTGCTAGTGAGTGTCTACCTAGGATGGCGCAGTCAGCGGATATGCAGGGTGCCTGCCCGCATACTCCCTTCCCCTTCCTCGGATTTGCCAGCTCCCTGATAATGCCGTAAGGCGAATAATGCCTTACCCCATCCCCCAAAACCAGGATATATCACCTATTATCCTCCCCCTGGCGGGTGGTCGGCCACACAATCACACCATATAAAGCATTCTGAACGTCCACGATCTCATACCCCCCTGGAAACAGTCCTGATGTCATCACGCACCAAATCCCACCCTTACCACTCCCGAGAGAGAAAACCGGGACCAGGGATTTAGAAAATAAGCTTCCGCCTTCACGAACTCCTTGCACGCTACTCAAATATTGAATAAACAACTAACCCTTCGGGTAAGTTGACCCGTTCATTACCAATAGAGAATTTGCTGCGAGAGGGATTATTTCGGGTTGGTTGATTTTGTCAGCGCGTGCCACAGGTGGATAATATCATGTGGGTATGGTAGGGCGTGGAATGAAGTGAACCCGCCGTGGTCATGTTTTGTCACTCGGTGGGGAATGCGGGTGGGATGAAGGGGGACGGAGGAATGGGCGTGCCGTCGGGGCATGGGGAGATTTTTTAATGGGTGCGGGGGAGAGATTACGGGCAGAGATTTTTTTTTTTTTGTTGCAGAGTCTGTTTTTCTACTGCTTTGTGTTTTCCCTATAGGGGGGTCCCTGTTCCTTTTTTGGGGGGATTGAAGGTTGCAGGTTAAGATCTTAATATTCATATACATATCCATGTCGTTACTATTACTACTCTTGCGAACACTGCATTTGACATCTGCTGCTTTGTAGTGTGCCTGCAGGAGGTCTGGTTGTATCATGCATTTGCCATAGACATACTCGCGTGCTCGAGCACGGAGCTACAGATTTAACCCTAACCCTAAGGATGTAATAGAGCTGTAGCAAATTTTTATGTAAGACTGGGATACCGGTATTTGAGGATTGGATTTGGAGTTTTTATTCTTTATTATGGTGTCATTGTTGGGTATCATGATTAGTTGTACTGTAATGTACACGCTCCCGTTCTTGTCTCCCGAATTTGCTGGTTTCTGGACATTGTTGTTGTAAGAATGGGTCTGGTCAATTACTTTTTTTGACTTTTTTATGGACGTATAGTATCATACGCGAGTGCACACTCGTGAACAAAGCGCCCAAGATCACTTTGTAAAACCTCGATTCAAGTCGAGTCAGCCAGGGCGCTAAGCAACATTTTCACAAATGGCTTTCGCTACCTAAAACCCAAAAATTCCCAGGGTTCATCAAATCAATCAATCATGAACGAAATCATCCGAGTCTATATACAAATTCTGGAGACGTGAAACAATAACAACAATGGTGATAACTAGAGAGGGGGGGGAAGATTTTGTCTATGAGCAAACAGCTGGTGCGTACAGGCACTGTATAATAAAAACTAGCTATGATGATAATGATAAAAATAAAAATAAAAAGAGAAAGGAAAAAAAAGGTGGATAATTGCTCAATTCGATCCAATCCAGTCTGTCAATAACATGCGAAGTCTACCAGACATCCAAGCCCATGTAAAGAAAACTTGAAGAAAATAGTAACCGAGAACCCCCACCCCCTTCTCATTACCGAAGAAAAGATAAGAGAAAAAAAAAGATCAAGCCCACTTCCCCAACAACCCCATAAGCACCATCCCCGCAACCAACGCCCCCATGGCAATCGTGGTCTTCCAAACCCCCGAATTCTTAAGATCGCCATAGAGCCAATCCGCAACCCACATTTCCACCAGCGCAACCCAAACGAGCACGCCAGCGCTGAGCGCATCAAGCGTAGCAAGCGCGATGATGGTAGCTTTATCATTCCCGTTAAATTCATTGCGGACGCCAATTCCGATTGCCATTCCGATGGGGGTTATGGTGGCAAAGGCGAGGCCCATGAAGAGCTTTGTTAGGAGTCGCGTGTCGGTGGGTAAGGAGGCTATGCGTGCGCCTAGGGCTAGGCCTTCGAACATTTGGTGGAAGATTATTACTATGAAGAGGGTTGTGAAGCCCGAGTCGCCGGCTACGACAAGGGTGATTCCGATTACTAGGGCTTGTTGTTAGTATGCTATTAATGAGGGAGGGGGCTATTGGGGGGGTTACGAATTGAGTGGAAGATGATTCCGATTTCCATCACGGCAACGCTGAGTTTGTCCTCTTTTCCACCGGGCGTGACACCCCCGTGTGCGTGTCCAGCGTGTGCGATGGCGGTGTCGTCGTCTTCAGCCCCTTTACCATCTACAACTGATGCGCTGGGGCTAGCAGCGAGAGGATTCTTGGCCCGTCTTCGAGCAATGAAGCGTGCGCCGAGGTACTCCAACGAGAACGACAGGAACGCCCCAGCCATGGCGATTGCAGTAGCCGTACCCTCATAGTCCAAGTCGCCAACACAGTCCGAGCCAAAGAGCAGCTGAGCGTGGGTTAGTAAATGCACGTATGCCGTCGCAATGATAACACCAGTGCCGAATTGCTTGATGATGGTGAAAGTGGTGGAGGTGGTGGATATCTTGGTGAATTGCTTCAGGAAGATGGGCCCAAAGACTGCGATTGCGGAGGCTATGAGAATGGTGAAGGTGGCGCCTATTCGGAGGGGGATGTTGTAGTCTCGTTGACGGCGCGCACAACTTAGACCTGATGTTGAGGCACCAGCGGAGCTACCGGTGCAATGCTCTACACCAGCGTGGAAGTGGCAGTTTTCTTTGCTCCCTTTGTGCTCGTCATGCTCGTCGCCATGTTCGTCGCCATGTTCGTCGTGCTCGTCGTTGGGGGATAGAGCCTTGATTAGAAGGTCCTCGCCGTTAGGCCCCACACAGAAACTATTGATTTTCTTAGTTAAAATATGTGTGTATTTGAGGTCCATATAAACTTACGTTTCTTCACCATGAGTGTGACAGCCAGTGTATGACCCTGGAAGCGATGCACCAGCAGATGCTGTCGCAACCGGTACAGCTGGGATGCTGTACTGCGGCGTGCAGTATCTGAATAATCCGTCAGACTCGCTTATATACTAAACGAATTGACGGATAGGAAGGGGAAAAATTCCAGAAGCTTACTGAACGCTATCTTGAATTGTACAGCTTGTCATCCCAGTAATCGCAGGTTCATAGCTGCCATGTGAGCCCGTGGCATGAGTATGAGCACCAGTGCTGCTGGCGCCGTGGGTGGTAGATTCATCCTCGCAATGCCTTCATTCATTCGCACGTTCCAATTAGCAAACCACTCTCTTCACAATCAATCCACATCAAGGAAATACTAACTCGACATCACCGTCCATATGGCGGTTGCTCTGAGCCTGGACAACACATGCTGCCGCAGCTACGAGCAATATCGAATATCTCATTATGAGTGATTACGCTCGTGTGCGAACCTTTTCTTCACGACAGCCGGCTCGACCTGGAAGATAATAATAAAAGAAAAAGCGAAACACAGCCAACGCGACCAATAGGAGTAAGGTAGGGGAACCCGGTACCGGTGAGAGGGGAAACAAGGCCGGTTATAAGTACTTGCAATATCTGCAGGGCCAAGATTGGAGATTGCAAATTGGTGATCTCGGTACTTGCCTTGCTTGGATTGCGATAGGGTAAAGACTGACTGGAAAGGGTGGAGTGGGGGTTTGCTATCGCAGGTACGGGGGGGGAGAGAAGGGGGGTAGATGTTGATTTTTTTCAGGACAAGAAGTGGGGGGTATTCGGAAAGTATTATCACTAGGGAAAAGTATCCACCAAGGTGCCTACCAGGAATCTCTCCCCCTCCCCCTGGTGGGGGTGTATTTGTGTTGGCGATGGTTCCATGATTTTTCCAATGAAGCGGAGACGACGCTGTGTACGACGTTTTTGTACCTGGCAATTGGGATTCTTTTTTTGCACTTTGTACCGTTCATAATGTCTTCATTATGAAGCCGCACCACCCTCAAGAACAAAATTTAATATCCAAAACACCCTCACCATGATCCAGCGATTACAGAATGCAAAACCCTCAGAAAATATCATTAACAGTGCACGCACCTATATTTCCTGCATTATTATCCCCCTCTCGCCCAATACCAATGGTTCTGCTCGAGGGGTAGACTAAATAATGGAAACCCACTCCCGCAGATCCCATACAAATATTTATGGAGACAAGGATCATGTTTTCCGTTTTTTTAATGACCCCTCCGAGTACCATTCTAGCCACTCGCCGATAGACATCCAAGGAAAGAAAGGAAGGAAAAAGTTCGCAAGGTTAATCTCGCAGAAAAGGCGCGTCAGATAATTAGCCACCAAGGTGTCTGGTCTAAGAATGGCCAAGGCATTAACCAACCTCTCTCTGGCGCGCCAGTCCGAGAATTGTGGTATCCAAGACTGATGACAGTTTTAGATGTGCTACCCTATCCCTTCGTTCGTTTTCGAGCCCACACCCAAGTTATTACTCGAGTAACTCGGTAGTGAGGGCGAGCGTGGGTCGTCGATGGCCCGGTCACGGCTGACTTGACCTTTCTTTACCTATTCTCGTTAGACTAACATCTTATCTACACACCGTTTGAGGTGTGCCTGAGCCTGAAAAAAGCAGACGAACGAAGGGATCCTTTCGTAAGAGTCGGATTGGAGCTAGGGGCAACCGAGCCAACGAGAGAGCACAAAGACCCTCAAATCGCCACACTTTAAGCAAAAGTGAAAGAGCGATTGGACAGAGCCTCCGCGAGCATGAATCCCGCTTTTGCAAAAGGATACGGTATTATAGTTGGCTTTTTGAACTTTTACCATTCTCCGAGACTTGGCTCGATCCTGCTGCTTAGTTATCCAATTTGCCATTTTTGGTCGGATTTTGATTGCGGTTGAGTGTTTGTTGTGAAGGTTGGGAGCCGCTGGGCTAAGGTGGTTTTAGTTAGGTGAGTTGATGTCGTGATGTTTATGTTGTCATGGAGGGAGGAGGTTGGCGGTTTCTAGTGCCGGAAGCTTGAACTTGGTGTAGATATTTTTGGAGACGGAGTAGAGACTGGGTTTTTGAGGCTAGATTGGGCTACGCCAAAGAGCTTCTTGACTCGCTTTAAATATTTTGTGACTTTTTAGAGTGACCCATGTGTTCACGCCCGGATTCCTAAAAATTTATCCCAAGTTTTACTGTGGGAGATTTGTCTGTCGTCGGGATAAGCTATCTTCGGTCTAGGAATCGAAATCTCGACCCCATTTCAATATTGAACAACCCAATATTGCTGGTGTATTATTGGCCACCTACAACACTTGTACTACGCTTGATGTTTTTGTGTCTACCCGAAAGAGTATCCTGCGCTGAATTGGTCTTGGTATAATATGCGGTATTACTGCGGGGCCTCCAGTAATGTGAGTCCCATGTATTGAATATTCCTTTTGGCATCTGGGATAACCGTCTGGACACGGCTTATTCAGCGTCACCGGTGGCACAGCTTCTTGCCTTGCAGATAATTAACAGCGCTGATAGTCAAATTGGGATATAATTCGTGTGTAAAAAGTATTACCGCGGTTGCTTGCACAAGTGTTGGAAGAGATGGATATTTGGGCCGAAGCGCCACGGGTAGGGGAGTAAACAATCATGTGTTGTAAGGACTGCTGCATTAGAAAATTATGTAGAACTAGGAGCTAGGAATTCTTGCTAGGCGTGTAATTGAGAGAGAACTATCCGGTATCAGTCTCACACTGTGTCCATCTAACTGATCTATCCTAGTAATTGCCAGTGAGTGTCATACCCTTGGAGAAATGATTTGCTTGTAAAGTAATCCTCAGAGTTCTCTAGCACACTTCTAGCCGTCTTGCATACAGTAATGAAATCTATCAGTGGATTTCGCAGAAACTAACCTCCACTAGTTACTTCGAGACTTTCCGCCAAACTTTGATCACGGTAGCCTGAAGAACACGATATCGGTAGAACATCATTTAGCTTGGATTCTTTTTGATATACAGTAGCATATGGCCTATGAGACCAGCTGCCTCACTGACGTACCGGAAAGCTATTTCAAGGCAATCAAACAAAAAAAAAAAAATCCATTTAGCAGAGCTCTAACAGACAGCTGCTGAATCTTATGAAGAGCGTGAAACGAGTGACGCACCATGATGGTTTCCCCACAAGTTGATGTATGATTAGAATTCACCAGCTCTGACAAGCGGAGCGTAGTGAATAAAAGTTGCATCTTGATTTTTTGTTTTTGCCTTATAAAAAGACAGTCCAGGATGCGTGCGTTGACCATGGACGCGTGGCTTACAAAACATCACCTCTCATTTTCTTTCCTAACCCCCCACACTCTCTCTTATCAACAACGTCCACAAACAAACATTCATCCCTTCCCAACACAACAAATTACCACCACATCCCGTCCCCGCAAAATTGAGTCAAAAACGACAAGAAATCATCCCTTGATCAAGACAGTCAGCTCTGTCTATAATGAAAGTGATGAGTTCAAACAACCCCTCCCCATCCGACCGGTCATTTCCGTTGTCTAGCACCACTACTGTCGTTCAGCCTGTTCAGGGGAATAATGTCACCGTCAAGAAAGTTCTTACCAGGGATGAGTGCCGGTTGGCCAAAATGGCTATGGAAGCTAGAAACGCCAATCGTGATCTCACCGCTAGGATCAAAATGGACTCAGCTTTTATGAGTTACAAGGATGCGGAAATCAATGTTCTCAGAGTGAAGGTAGAGAGCTTGGAGCATGAGAACAAACAGTTGAAAAGGGTGCTAGAGGCACTGCAAGCAGAGGCTGGGAGGAAAAAAGAAGAGGCCGCCAAAAAGCGAGGCGGTAGAGAGGCTCGCGAGGATGTGGCTTTTCTATCCAAGTGTGTTGAAGAGTTGGATAAACTATCTGACGTGTCTGATGCCTCTGAGTCACTTCTCTCGGGACTTCCGGAGGATCCGGAAGCTGCGAAAACCTACGTCCCAAGGGATTTAGGTCCAATGTTGGGTTTGTCAACTGGTTTGGATATTCGTCATCAGTCTGGAAATTGGGGTAAGAACCATTCCTGCTACACGTGCATGCAAACCTTTAACATTTTTAGTTGCCAAACGTCTACAAGTACGAAAGTCTTCCAATATCGCTATAGTCGATAACCCTATTGGAGAGGATCCCATAGCAAACCGACCTTCAAAAACAAAAACCGCCGGTGAATCCTCAAAAAACAACACTACGGGGGGAGTCAATTCACCAGGAAGCCAGAACAAGTTTACGAACGGCCAAAATTTAGGAACTGTGGGCCTGATTGAAACTGGTATGACCGTAGTGTCCGGTACCCACTATCCCGTTGGTCCGATTGTTTCAGGTAATGGGCAGACGACTAGTATGTTTCGGCACTCACATCCCCTATTATTGAATGCGTTCTGACATTTGATTTTGGTATAGGTGAGTTGACGAACTTTCTTGGAGATCTGATCGAGGATCTTCCAGAAGTGACCAATGAGCAGCCTGACAAAAAGAAACAAAATCAAGAGATTTCTCTGAACCTGCCGAAGCAACAATCACGACAGTTTGGGGTGGTTGGCAATAATATTGCTACATTGCCCACCAAGACGGCTAGTCCTAAGTCTGCACAGGATAATATTCTTGAACGAAGGCAGTTTGAACTTTGCAAATCGTTTCTCAATGATGTCAAGAAATCCCGAATTCAACAATCCGCTCTTGACTCCTCTGCACTGACTTCCCCTCAGCTATCACCTAAAGCATTCACCGTGTTGCACAGTGTTCCTCTTGAAACAGAGGAACATCAAGGTTGTGCTAAGCCGGGGAAGGATCAGATTGAGAGAAGAATCGGCCCATCTGAGGAAGCTCGCTTGTCGTATAACTACGAGCACATTCGGGAAGTCGTTCTTTACAATCTGCCGGCAGATATAAACTACAATAGGCTTTTTTCTTGCATTCGCGGCGGTGTGGTGGAGGCCGTCATGATAAATATGCCAACTCAAGAAGCCAAGATTGTATTTATGGAGCCGGAAGCAGCGAGACGTTTCTACAAGAAGCTGGGAGAGGATGGGGTTTGGATGCCGGGGGAGATTGGTGGAAACCGTCCACGTAGAAAGGATGGGATGGTTCGATGTGGTCTAGGAAAATTTCTCTGGACTCCGAGGTCAGCCGTTCCATCGCCGGAAATGATCGCAAATGTTTGGGATCATAGAAAAACCCGGTGCTTGGAATTTATAAATCTCACATGCATGACTGTGGAGGCCATTGCGAAGGATGTCATCGGATACCTCAAGCTAGGACCTGCTCGCGGTGATGTTATAGAATCCATTTTCGCGAGAAATGCCGAAATAGATGGCCAATATAAGGTGGTCGTTAGGTTCACAGCCATTAACTACGCTATCGCTGCTCATAAAAAAATGGTTATGGACAAGAGATATATGGGTTGCAATTGCATATTCTTGCCAGACACCTGTGGGGAGCTGACCGAGAGTAGGCCACCAGATATTTGGTTTGACAAGCCAAAGTCACTGAGAGCTCCAAACGGGGGCGCTGTGGGAAAGGCCAAAGAGAGTCTCATCCCCGAACTAGAGGAAGTAGTCCGACTCACTCCTAAGCCTGGCTTGAGGAATTGGAGCAAGCGCTCCAGTCAGCCTAATTTTCTCGGAAAACCGGGTAATCCTAGAGTCCACAGCCAGAACGTTCCCAACGGTGGTTCAGCTAAGGAAATGACGTGTCAAATTGATGTCAATATCCACGATATGGAGCGTAGCGTCCTTATTACAAATCTCCCCCGAGATATCAGATACTCGGCTCTCTTCAGCAAAATTAGAGGTGGGCGAGTTGAACATTTGCAGATCTTTGAACCCGTAACTATCACAGATTCTTTTTCGGCATTGATAATATTCGTAACCCCGAGAGGAGCAAAAACTTACCGGGATTTCATCCTTGAATGGAATTTGATGTTTGGAGAAAGACGCATAATTCGCAAAGATCATATCCCTACTGGCTTGTTCAACATCATGAATATACTTCCGGCATCTACCACCGAGGCTGGTGTCACCAGATGTATATGCATTTATAACATGAGGGAAATGATAACTGGAGAAGACGTCAAAGAAGACTTAAGGAAAGCGGGAATGAGCGAGAAATTGGTGCAGTGGGAGAACTCAAACGTCGAACGTTCCGAGGGCGATGGTGGGGTCTTGAACATATACTTACGCTTCACCAGTATCGCTGGGGCGCTCTGGGCAAGGAAGACTCTCCAGAAGCTGGAACGCTACGAAGGATGCGTTTTTAGGCACGCACGCGATCCTTGTGCTAATGGTGTGGACGAACTTGTCGAAGCGAGGGATCCCGTTCGTAAATAAACCTAAGGCGCTAGGTGTATGCCGTCCCCTTCGTTTGCCCATCTGATCTTGAATTTTGCATTTTCTTTTCTCCATTTCTCTGGTGTGCGTATCTAGGGGAATTTAGCCAAGTTTTTGAGGAAGGGTGGAGTTTTACGGTTGATGGTTTGGAGTCATGGTCGTAGTCAGTGCTAATGCGAATAAAATGTCTTTTCTTTTGTTTTTTCTTTCTTGAAATACTGAGTGCATTTGAGCTGTGATAGTGAGGAGGCTCCTTCGGGACCATCAAGTATGCCAATGGTAATGAACATGTTTTAAAATTTGAAGTACGGATCATGGGGATTTCGGCACCCGGGTGAGAACAACGATAATGAGGCTTTTTACATGATTGAAGCGTGTTGAAATTCGTCACAAAGTTCTTTACAGTATTTTCTTCCCCCCCCACTATGCATTTTCACCGTTATATAGTCACTAGACAAAGGTGTTGGTGAAAGGACATTGGTCTCTTGGCAGGAGATTACGGTGGCCTAATGCGAGGGAGTATTGCGAAATTGAGGTCTGTGCAGGAGAGGAGCCCGTCCCACAAGCAAGGAGAAATCCGTTTCCCCAAGGCTTTTGTCTACTGACTCTATCATACACTACTATAGTGCAAACAGTCTCACTCGTGGCACGAGAAATAAGAAACCCAAGGGCAAAAAAAACATCAGTATGGGCCGGGCGCTTGAAATCAACATTCATACTCAGGCGCGAATTAAGTACTCGAAATGTGTGGTGGCAGTCACTACCTCCAATATCGGGCGCCCTATTGACTCGAATACAAGAGAATTGCAATAGAATGTGGAAATTCCGTTTCTCGGCTAGACTATATAGAAACACTCCAAACTTAGGGTTCAAAACTAAGCGCTTTACTAGGTGAGGGAGCTGAAAAGCCCTCGCGCGGTTCTCTGGTGTACGATACTTAATTTGCGCGTGAGTAGGTAGAGTAATTCACGCCCCTTGCTCACCTAACGAATGCAAAATAATTTGGAAATAGAGCACACGTTACATACCCGCGCAGCTGAAATAAAGCCGGGCACGTCTGAATTCCGCTGTCGGCGGATATTGCTTTGTCTGGGGTTGAACAGGAGTGCGTTTTGGTGTCTATTCGCTTTTGCAAATTGATAGACTGGCGGGTCGCAACTCTTTTCTCATTGCTCTTCTGCGTGTTTGCGTCGTTGCTTTTTATTCGCGATTTTTCCTCGTGAGGGATTGTCCGGAGAAGGCGGTGGTGTATATAGGTGACATTCCCCGAACGCCCTAAGCTGTGAAGTTGATAATTGGTTATTCAACAGGTTTGCCAAGAGATGATTTTTGCACCTTCGGGTTCGCAGTTCTTATTGCTCCCTCTGTTGGAATTCGTGTTCGCCCTCTCTTTCCGTTGAAAGTATCACTGGGCGAGAGTACGGAAGTGATTGCAGGGATGGATAGCTGGTTGGTTATTGTTATTTAGGACAGAGAGAGCTTAGACAGAAAAGAGAATGAAAGAGGAAAGTTAAGTGACAGGACGTAAAAGGCAAACTAAGGAGGGTAACCTTGTAGTAACGTGACATAGGGGAACTACGACGACTAGTACCATAGGATGCGCAATCACTATTTCTAACACTTTATTTTAGTATCTGCCGTCATGAGTGATACTGTGTGATTGCTTACGTCATCCTCTTGTATATAAGGCATCACTATCATGGGTATCGCTTTCTTTCGATTCTTCTCCTTCTCTGTTTTCGCTTCCACTCTTTTTTTTGTCTGGTGGATGATAAACGGCTTAACGTCGATTCAACATCTCCCACGTCAGCTACGGTATGGCGCTGTGCACCATCACCGCTTGTGATTCGGACGATTGATATGCTGTGATGTGAAGCAGAGGTTTTGTTAGTGGGGTCGGGTTCTTTGTTTGGGGTTTTATTTTTGGTTTAGGCTAGGCACTTGGTGGAATTGGGTTTAACTCTTGCGCCTTTTTGTATGTTTCTGCGCTGCGCTTTGTTTCGTGTTTCGACGTTGAGATGTATGGAGAGGTCCTGCCCGGGTGTGTGGCAAATATGGAGTATCTTGATAAGTAGCTGAGCTGTTATCCTTCGTGTCCGTACTGTATTATCGTCACATCAAAGAAAGGCTGGATGTCAAAGAGGGTCTGGCAAATTATCTATCAATATTCCGGCTACGGGTTAACGGGCATGATATATATGAAGAAATCATGCATGTAAAGCATTACCAAATATTCAAAAATACGGAAAAAAAGAAAAAAAGGAAGCTCCCAGGGGGGGAGCGAAAAAGAAGATTCTCGGAATTGACATGACCATGGATTCCTAAGGGCAACCCGGGAATGCATATTGAAGAAAGTGTGCGTCGATGACGAATCTTTGTATGTTGCACATGTAGAGTTTTTTCCAAACCCTTGAATCAGCAGTCATTTTACCCTACATATGAGACTGCCTCCCGAGTCCACAAACAGTCCAGGGATCTTCTCATAAATGTTTCTTCTTCTCAGCCATCCATGGTTCCTTCCTCCATTCTCCAACCACACCGCTCCTGAAGAAACCTTCACCAGGACACTTCACTTTCAAATAACTTCCGGGCATCTTACACACTCAATACCATTGTTTCTCTTTTTTCAAATCTGTAATTCTCCACTTGGTCTTTGGGGCCTAAGTACTCCTACATATTCAACCTTTTTAAAAGGCTAATTTCTTTTTCAGAATTTCTTTTCCCTATGAGTTGGCGATACTCTAGGTGTTTGAAGTTGGGGTTTTGAGCCTCTTCTCTTTATTCTTGTTTTCTTCTCGTCTCTTCCCGCCCCGCAATCACCGCCGCAACAACCTCTGCAATAACATCAACAATAACGTCTACAGTAACCTCTACAACAACCTCTGCAACAAAACTCTGAACAACGAACTTAGTTTGGCACTAAATACTCCAAGTGTTCTTTACTCTCAGATAGGCTTATTTGTTAACCATTAATAGCCATGTCTGACAGAAACTATAGTGGTGAAGACTACTCTGATCTCTCAGGAGACACTTTAACTGGTAAGACATTTCTTGTTTCAAGCAAAAATACTTTTATTTCCGGAAGCTAACTTTCTGATGTTATTGTTTAAGAATTTTCTCTGCAAGAGGGTGGGGATACATGTTCTCGAGCACTTTCTCCATGTGAGAGTTTATCGAACAATCTTACCCCTCCCACTCATGGCGTGCACAGTGATGAAAGCGCTGTTTTGGTCTCAACCGAAAGATCCGGTGGTAGAGATGCTACTGCAGAAGTAGTGAAAGGGTCAGCTTCTGGCGCTGAAGTCAGTTTCGAAGGTCCTCTTGTTGAGGTGAAGAGAGAGTTCATCAAAACTTCTGCCTCCCTTGAGATTGATGAGGATATGCTTTTGTTACCTGATTTTTCAACTGGTTTAGTTGGTAAAACTAAAACCCAAAATGGTATCATAATCAGTTTGAATTTTCACAATTTCTATCGATCAGTTATTGACTGGTTTCTGTAGGTTGTCATGAACTGTCCTTGATTGATCTTATGTCTCCAGAGGAAGTCAATTGCTTGGGATATAAATTCAATGCATTGATACCAACCCAGAGCCCAAAGAAAGGTTCTGGGATAACAAATTCTGTGTCTGTGTTGATCATGAACAATTCTAAGGTGGTGGATGGAGAACCAAAATTGAAATTTGAGGACAGTTTTGACTGTCTGAATGATCTGTGCGATGTGGCCGCCCTCGAGCCAAAAGGACTATCAACCTATCTTATACCAGGAGTCCTAGGATCTTGTGTACAAGAAAAAGCTTACACGAGCTTGAAAAACATCTGTCACCAAACATCTCTTATGGATTCTTGCATTGTTGAAGGAGATCAGTTGATGGATGGAGTGGAGCAACAAATGATTCTCTCGACATCCCCGTCGGACGAAACCTGGGGCTTTACGCAGCAGGTTCCTGCTCTTCCCACCAAAGAAGAGGCGGAGAGAATTGAAAGGAACAAAAGTGTTTTTGCTTGGATAGACGCCGTCGTTATCTCCGCAGGTCATATCACGGAAGGCATTACTACGGCATCAACCGTGACTAACGATTTGATTGATCTTTTCGACACCGGTTCGTTGCTTGCCAAAAGCTCTCCCAGAATTTCCCCCTTGGCCTTGGCTCACCAGCATCCGGCCCACAGTCTTAGTGGAATCTCAATTCTAGATCTCCATTGCGACTACGCGGGCCCTCCAGTTTCACGAGGTTTAAAAAATACTACTATTACTACAAGCTTAAACTCAACTCCTACTGGTGATCTGTTACTGATGGATTTGGACAACAGTGCTTTGGATTCTGCCAATGGCGGGGGTCCCAATCCTTGTTTTCCGTGTATCATAGAATCACCACCAAGCCACAACTTGGCACTATCGGGCACCTTAACTACCACAATCCCCCCTCAGCTGAGAGGTGCATCCGAGTATCCTCCTATTCAAAAGGAAGTGGAGCGTATGCATACCGTGGTAAAGGTTGTGATTTCAGTTCCTAAGGAAGCTAAAGAGGAGCGAAAGGAAGCGTCTTCTCTTATCTCAGGACCTATCATTTCCGCTAGAACCGCATCGCTTGCTGAGGTTGGAAACGCCGCCTGGACCCGCTGGGTCGAAGCGAATGCGGAGAAAGACAGCGTTGCATCTCCTACTTCGAGCCCTCCCAGACAGAACCCACGCTCTGAGAAACCCCGTGGCGGTATTCCAACTGTCCCCAAAAGCGCTGGAGGTGGTGTAAATCCAAAGCGCTCCAAATGGGTAACTGTTGGCTTGAATAAGGGCGGCCATGCGGGTGTCAACCATGTAAAGAACATGGCCCGAAGTTCCTCGGGGAACAACAACAGTACCGCCTCCAATGGCACTAACGGCTCGAGCCAGGTGAAACTGACAGTAGGGCAGACTCACCGCCATCCAATTCGCGCTGTTTCTAGTCCGGCTGGTGCTCCTTCTCTCGCTCAACGTGCCATCACCCTCGCCCCTCCAGAGGTCACCCCCGTCACCTGGTCCGGCTCGGGATTGCCTTTCGAGGGCCTCGCTTCTCGCCGCGGAATGGATGTTCCCTTAGGGGCCATGGGTTACCACAACCCAAAAAGGGTCTCATACAAGAGAACCTCCACCTATAATCGCGAGGAAAAAGTCCGCGAGCAACTCCGTGGAACGCGCCGAGTTGCCCCTCCTCGTCCAAAAGTTTCCCCGCCGACCCCCGTGAAGCAGAACTCCTGGGAAAGCCAAGAGGCAGACTTTCTCCGTGCCTCGGGGCCTGCGGACCCCTGCGCCTTACTAAATAGTTCCTGGATTAGATAGATGATACATTTGCTTGTTTGTGTGGAGATGTTTGTATTGTGTTGTTTTTTTTTTTTTAAAAAAAGTAAAAAGCAACGGCAAAAACAAACAAAAACAAAAACAAAATGTACAATAAAAAAAAACTATCCCCAAAAAAAAAAACCAAAAAAAAAACCAAAAAATACTTCAATGAGTTGTGCTTTTGCCTTGAGATTCGGATTTGCCTACTCTGAGAAAATGTGTTTATTTAGCGTAGAGAATTCTGAATTTGGATATCACTGTCACTCACGCGGATAACCTATTGGGTATAGAGTTCAAATATACGATTTCCTTTCATGTATATGACTCATACATATGAGTCACGTGTTAAACCTATAGATATATTTCATTAGTATGGAATGGTTGTGTGGTTGCTTGTGTAACGGTATATATAGAGGAAGTTTTCTCCTTCGTTTACACTTGGAATGATTAGCACAAGTATATAATATCTTTTTAAGTTTCTACTATATTTGTTCACTTCTCACTGCCAACTCTCTCACAAGCGCAAGCGTTCGAATCACAATTATTTTCATATAGTCATTGGATGCACCTTCCATATCCCGTCCAGAGATATCATAGAATATTGAGTGATAACTCGTGTACACGAGAAGTGGAGTCACTAGTGAGTTTGTATAGTTTAAGCAGTCGGCTTATCACCAGACAAGCCGTTAATCAAGTCTCGCTGCTGCTGTAACAGTTATTGGATATATCCGCACTAGTGTCACGCATGTGTAATTCCTGAGCATGGATGGAGTATTTTGTCTTGTGCTCAGTTATACTCCGTGGTATCTCAAAATCCAAAATGACGGTAATATCTCCTGTTCCTCTATACTTTGCTATTGCATCTGCAATTGATATTATGATATTTGTCTGAGTGGAGGTATTCCGCTTTGTAAAATTATTGTCCTGCAAACAAGTTTAGAAATTCTTTTCTTTGTAACAATTTATTTCCTTGTATTACTTACTTGATTTATGTTTGTTGGGTTGGTGGACTAGCACTAGTGTACCTATTAGCTATGTGGCTGATGACTGAGTTAGGAATATATTCTGGGTAGTAGTTGTAAGTAGCAAGTTACCAATATTATGCTACCCTTGTGGGGTTTCTAATAATGATAGATTGTATCTCAATAACAAACTTAGTAGATATTTGCTGGGAATATTAGTGAGACAAAAATAGATAATAGGAAAGCTGTGCCTAACTCAAGCTTATCAGTGATGAATAAACTGTATATTCATCAGGGTTGCAATCCATACAAGTAGGTTTCTTGAACACCCCTACAAGCAAGTATAATACTATGTTACTCAGACTTTAGGTCATGAAAGACATGAAAAAGCAGAAATAAAAACTAGAACAAATCATCCTAAAAATGATAGAATCTGGTAGAGATCTGAAATAGCTTCAATTGGAACAGATGAGCTTACTAGCATGGAGAAATACTTGTATTATGCCAAGATCCCCATGCAAGCTGTATAGTATTATGTGATTCATCAGGTGTGAGGGAGGATAATAGTCAACAGTACAAAGATAGATAAATTCTTTGGTAAAAACATTTGATGGGAAACTTGTTTGATGAGGAAAAGATATGTCAAATTGATATTAATATCTACAATGTAGAGTATAGTATCCTTATTACAAATCTCCCCTGAGATATCAGATACTCAGCTCTCTCCAGTCAAATTACTCACTGGTTCAGTTGCTGTAAGGATACTTGATAACTTTAAGCTACAGGGTACTGGCCATTATCCACAATACTATACAGTTCACCACAAAGTACAAACTTAGGTGTATAAGTTATTCAAGTGCCTTTAAAATGTATACAATATTAGGTAGTATCTAGAAAACAACAAACCCTCCTATCTTCACATGTTTAGCCATACCTTATCTTGTTCAACTATCATACAATCCATAAATACAATAAACTAGTGAAAATAGTTTATCCTGAAATTGTCAGAAGTAGAAATTGTAATTATATTGGGTAAACAAATGAGAGGTAGAAGAGGAAGCTAGTACAAGTAGTAAGACTTGACAGAAATTAAATGGAAAAAGAAGGAGGTAAGTTATCTAACCTCTTAGGTATTTAAAGAAAGAGTTAACAAGATAAAAGCTCATCTTGTGATTATATTATAACAACTTGTCTATTTACATGAGTAAGGTATACTTATACCTATACTATTTAATCTATACTAATACCTAACTGAATCACAACTCTTCATAAACCCTTTCCAACATATCCAACATCAAAGTAAAAACTAACTCAGATTTGACAGAGTAATAACTTCAGCTCAAGGACATCCACAATAAATGCAAAAGTCCTTGTTGCTTGGATCTTCAGCTACCCGAACATGTGAATAGTAGTTCAGTAATTGATTTGTCGGAAGCAATCACCCCAACCCATCTCAATACTGTACTTCTATAACTGCTAATATAGTAACTCTAAGTTATAGAGCTATTGAGACTAATACAAGACTAGAAAGAAGATAAGAAATAGTAATAGTTATGACTTGATAGAAACAGAAAAGTGATAGGGTGGGGAGATTTCATTAGTGTCAAGAAAGCAATAGTAACTCTGACAATGACAGAAACTAAACAAATAATCTAATAGTGATAATAAGAGACTAGTAGTGAACACAGAAAATCAATAGAAATAATACTTCAAGTATGATATGAGAGAGTTTCTTATTTGTGATATTTAAGTCAGTTAATATTATGAATTAAAAAAGGGAAAATAATTACACTAACATGTAGAGGAGCACTTCTGGCACTTGATTACTTTTGTAACTTGAATTCACAGAAACCATCTAGTATATACCAAAAATTAGACTAATTATAAGTTTCCAAATCAGTAGTTTATGGGATTTTTGGATATACTATAAGAACACCATGCCAGCAACACTGAATCACAGTCATCATATTATCTACAACTACCTTAGGCACTGAACAAGCTGGTGATACAAATACTGAATAAGTAGAGGTTGGGATTGATGAGAAAGATGCAAGAGAGGTTGACTTCTATATATAGGGGAGTTTTCTTTATTGCAGCTCCATAGGATATCAGGTCCTTAAAAACAGGAAAAAGGACAGAGAAGCAAACTATTGTAGACAAGGACTATCTTATTGGGGTGGTAAAATGAAGCTGGACAATATTTTATATGAGCCTGGTTAATTTGCAGTGGGAAGCTGAGTTCAGTTATATCTATTTTAATAGTATCTTGACAACTGCAATAGGGGTACCCTAAGGGAAGATAGATCCCTAGTTTGCAACCACACTCAAGTGACTCAAAGATCAAAAAGTGATAATCAACAGTAGAGTAAGAAGAACCAAAATAGTAAAACTTAATATCATTAAGCCACAGCTTCACTTAGTAAGTTTCTTGAGAGGTAGGTGATTGCTAGAGTAGAGTGGGACTCACAATAGCTTAAGTAGAATATCATATCCTGCCAGTTCTCACCCAGCACTACTCTAACTTATTATGAACACACCCATCTACCATGGGTTAGCCAACATACATGATTAAGGACATTATTGTAACAGGTGGTAACCTGTATAAACTGAATACAATAAGGATTAGTGGTAGGCCAGGTAGCATTCGATTCCTAGGGGAGACTAGAGAGGTAAAGACAAGAAGGTCTTAGAAGAAGCAAAGGGGAAAGGGAGCAAGAGAATCACTGTTCAACCAAGTATATTTCTTATCTAGGTTCTGTCTGAAGTCTGAAGTCTGGCAGTTCCTTCTAGTCAAGAAGACTGTCTCAAATACTAATTTCTGCCATGCCAGGTAGAGGTTCCTGAAAACCTTTAACCACTGCCATTACTGGTAAGTGCAAACTAGCAGAATCTTATGATTCTACTGGAATCCTGAAAGCCCAAGGCAATCCTTCACCCAAGCCTTATCTCTACTACCAGTATACATGACTATTCCTTCTCTTGGAATCCCTAGGACAAAACCTTGCCAGTACAAAAGCATAACTAATACAAATATAAACAAGTTACCGGAATCCTAATGATACCAGTAGTGAAACAACCAATCAATCAACATAAGCAAGAACAAATAAAATAACATAACAAAGGAAAACATAAGCGTAACCAATATACAGTTGCTAGAACCTGTACACATATTACAATCAGCATGTACATGAGAGTGGTTGTTATGTTTTCTAGATACATAGAAGTAGATTGTTGAAGTTCCATTAGGACCTTTGGAGTATTAGACAACATGTTTACATTCCTCAAGCCAGTACTCTGGAAGATGAAAAACAGTTCCTGTTGAGTACAAGGCATGGTTTGAGGGCCCCAGTAGTAGCAACTGGATCCTAGAAATTGACAATGCTGACAACCATAACTTCCTTAACAACAACAGTCTTATCACAAAGTTTATACTGTTGGCCAACAATGGGACCATTCTATTAATGACAAGATCTCTACAAGTTTCAAGCCAGCAAGAGTTTACTATTATTAAGGTCAGGAAAACAGTGATGGATGAAGCAGGAGAGTTATTTTCAACATGTTTTCACAACTGGGATAGTTTGGAAGATGAAGAACATGAAATTGTTCCCATGATCCTGGAGTCACTGGATTACCTGCTACTAGTTGTGGTAGGTGCAACAGTGTTTATGATGGAGACTATGACACATCCTTCAGAATAATAGTAGATTTTTCAGATGGACAATACAGGAATGAAAATATTACTTTCCAGGGAGTTTTGCTACATCTGACAGGAGGTTAATGTGAACAAGAGTATATTGAGCATGTCCCTCATTGTGTTTCAGCTAATAAGAAAGTAGATAGCTACAGCAGTGCACCTTCTCTGCTTGATTACCTTCTTTGATCATCAAAATATAGCAGAGGTATTAGTAAGTTAATGAGGCTTGGGAGGGATAGATGATTCTATTGAATTTTGTGAGGCCATTGGAAGGCTATGGGGGTTCTCGTTAGCTACAAATGTCAAGGACAAAGGCAAGAGGTTTTACAAGCTTCATCATTTGGTCTAACTTTCTATATATACATACTTATCACTGAATGAACTAGATCAATGGAAGGTGATGGCAATGAGCATGGTTCATAACTGTTCCCCCATGATGACATTGAGTGGTAATATGGTAGTATTGCTGCTGCATATACTTGGCATGCACTTACAGTAGTAAAAGAGTCAATTGATTTGATTGCTAAATACCTTATATTTTGGGTGAGGGCGTGCCTCTTATATATTCATATTTACAATGAGACAGAGATAATGTTCTAGCATGCTTATGTACTATACAATTGTGTAGAATAATGAAATGTGATAAATGAATAATAGTACTAGTTATATTAATCTCTTGCAATCATTTCCTTGTATCTATCTTCACTACCAACAATCAAGCTAACTCCATCATGCATATACTTTACCACACGATTTGTCAGCTGTTGATTAATTTGTGTACTACTACTATATTGTGTGAATCCTTCTGCATAACTACCAGAAACTATCCCATAAACATGCTTTGGCCCTAACCAAATTTGTTCTATAACACCATCTATGATTGAATAGTCAATCAGTATCATATAATCTACAACATAGAAAAATCTGCCCACTTGATTATATCCTTGTACAAAACTAGTATGTTCATCAGTTTGCATGTTGATAGCTGCATTGATACTATGTATGAATATTGAGCTGTTATTGTCACAATGTCCAACATTTTCAAACCCACCTATCTCAATTTTAAAAGTTCACCATTAATTGCAACTACTATAAGATTTGAGGAAATTAAAGAAATGTTATTTACCATAGGTATAAGCTACATTTAAGCAAAATGCATAATCATCTCCTGGTGTTAAGGAGTAGTTACTACCAAGTGTGGGAACTTGTAGACTATGGTGTTGATTTAGCTGCTGGAGGTATAGTGATGGGGAAAGTGAAAAAAAAAAAACTCTTAGTATATAGCTTGTATATTTTCTGAATCTCTTGATAATGTAACAGCCATTATTCTAGATCTTTATGGCCCTTAACTGAGGGAGCATAGGTTTCAAAGGATTGCCTAACCTCTATCACAATATACCAGCCAACTGCTCACATCTGACCTACTTGCAAGGTATTATTGCATTTCACTGCTT
Organism: Choiromyces venosus 120613-1; assembly: GCA_003788595.2. Taxonomy (NCBI): domain Eukaryota; kingdom Fungi; phylum Ascomycota; class Pezizomycetes; order Pezizales; family Tuberaceae; genus Choiromyces; species Choiromyces venosus. Next base: position 941,357 of record ML120365.1, read on the forward strand.
GGTGTTGGTCTTTATCAGCATGAAAAAAACCAAATATTTGATGGAAGGTTTGAAGTTGTGTTGGAGTGAGATTTGTAAAAGTGTAATTTTGGTAGTAAAATCAATATCACTAGTTCTATCATTCAGAATATAAATTAACCCCATCTCCTTACTACCAATACAGAGAAACCTGGTTGTATCATGGGTGAAAAAGGGGCCATCAAAGGTCCGATGTTGTTGAAGCAAAGTGGTACTGATATCAGCGTGATATGGGCACTGAATAACTGTGATATTGCATTTTGCATGAAGTTAGTGATCATGCCCCACTGCACTCAAGAAAAATATCCACCAATTTTCTGCCTCAGCATGATACCATATATGCCAATTATTGTGTCTTTATTCCTTTGCTGTCTGGGGTACTGAGATGGGTGTGCTAGCACTTGGGTGATTGCTACCTTCCTCTTGCTCAATTATGTCCTCATTATCACCTTATCCACTTATATTTAGCTTTACTACCAATATGAACATGACTAGTAAGATATCTCTACTTACTTTTACTACAAATATAGCTTGCCTGACTTGTAATTTCGTTGATTTCTGTAGAAGTATCGATCTTGTAAAAAAAAAGATGAAAAATGAGGAATAACTTAATGTATTGACAAAGAAGAACTAGTGAGGTAAAGTGACTGATTAATATGCTAGATATTTTTCATAGTTCCCTATTTAACATATTCTATACTACATGTAATATGTGGAATTCAAGGCCATCTGCTAGTTTGATAGTGGTAATTGTACTATAGTCATACCCTTCTAGTCCAGATAGTGCTGAACTGGATACCTTGCCTAATGGCCATAACTCTACAGTATCTCCCCATTCCCACATAAATGCACTCATTGATCCAAAAAAATAGTGGCACCTAGATTCAAATACACTTTGGATATAAGTTACCCCTTTTCTTATATTATTCCCTTCTGCTCAATAGTTTTTTGATAGTAAAATAAGAGAGATGATTGTGAGAGGAGGTAGGAGACAGGTGGCAGAGAGGGTGAAAATCATAATCAATATATACTTAATGATTTATTTTGATTGCAAGGTAGAACTTTACTATCCACACTCTTTTTGATGGATCATATACGATTCTCTGATAATATGTGATATAATTTGAAATGAGGACCAAAAACATAGTACATGAATCAGGCAATACCTTAAATCCACTCTGGACAGTTTTAGATAAAAGTTAATAATATTAGTGAAAGTTACCAATCTTTATAGTAAAAACTTCTTTTATGCTACTTGTAGAGAACTTTCTTCCTCCATTGGCCTATATTACCTGACTTATGAGATAAAACTTCCCGAATGTAGCCATATAGAGTAGCAGAGTATAACCATAATAACTGTAAGGGATGAAATCTCCCTTATTATTTTTAACTGTAAGATTGTTATTTTCGTCCAATCTGAATCATGATTTCTGAAGAAACTTTAGTTTATCGAGAAATTAAGAAATACACAGCTTTTGTACATAGATCCAGGACATACCATAGTTCATTGCCAAGTTTATTTGTTAGCTTCTACGGCCTATAACAAAAAGCCTATATAAAAAGGTGATTCCTTACTTCCCTCCTCAGAAAAACAATAGGAGATGGGAAGCAGAAAAGAAATAACAGAAACAAGTGAGCAAATATTTATAAGAGAATAATGTGAACAGATTAGGGAAACATTGAGCTAGTTGTTAGATAGTTTTGGCATAGATAGTAGGACAGCCAAGACAGGTTACCTTATTAATTACCTATAAGTAGAAGAAGAAATCATAATTTTTACAAAAATACAGAAGTTGTAGGAGATATGAAACGGAACAAAAATGGTAAAAGTGTAGTATTAGCAATATGTTTAATTTTATAGAAAACTCTCAGAATATCCCCCTCAGATAGGGACAAGGGTCTAATGTACCTCTCGTAACTACAATATCCTCTGAAACTAAGAAGTGTATTTTTTCTTTCTTTGCCTTCAATAGCAATATCCTATATCTAGTGACCCCTTATATATGAAATAGTCCCCAAGACTACTAGTCTAAAGATCTTAGATGTATTGGAGGTAATTGAAATACTTTCCACCAGGAGCATTTGACTAATGTTGTACTGAATTCAGGGTAGATAAAGGTTGGAATAGATTTTGGTTGAGGTAAGTACACTCACACCACACTGTCCCAAATCTCAATAATCCGGATACCTCACTGTCCCATATGAATATCTGTGAATTCTAAATTTTTTTAGAACACAACCCAACCTGTTGTCCCAGATCACCCTCTGTACTGGACAGATTCTTTGGATTTTGGCCATCCAGGATAGTGGGGCGCAAGTATACATGTATACTGGTACTACTCATTTATAAAAACAGTTGAAAAGTGGCATTCTAGTTTGTGAAAGGTATTTTACAGCCTTGTCCCTATCTGAAGGTGCATTCTGGGAGTTTTCCATTGATTTTAATGTACCAGAGGGATGGTTGAAGAAATATATCATGCAGAGTATATAGACTCAAGTGTAAATAAAGGAATAGTGGGGAGGTATTTTTGATAACAAGGTTTATACATAGTGGAATAGGTTCAGAGGTAACAATGTAAACTGATGGAATGTGTATTGGATACCACTAAAAATAACAAGAGTAATGAACTAGAAGAATAAAAGATAACAGAAATAAATAAGAGATAGATAGTGACAGATAGGGAATCGACGGATGAACTGATTATCAACTCATGAACAACTAATGAGCAATTAATGACTAATAAAGACCAAAACCAAACAGAAATGAACAGGACTTATAAAGACATCTGAGTAGATGATAAAACTACATGCTAAAGGAAACTCTTCCATTCCATTCTCACTAGGAGAAAAGGGTACATCTCATAAAATCTTCATCAGAAATACTTCTATCAATGATACAGCCTTATCAGTGATGCTAATATTTGACCAACATTCTGAGTGTTTGACTAATGTTCCATGTATTTGATGAATGTTTCATGTATTTGACCAATGTTCTGAATATTTTGTGATATATAGTGAGCAGGCTAAGTAAGTTAATTCCAACAAGGTAGAGGTTTAATAAAAGAGGAATAGGAAAATATTATGTAAGGATATCATGATGTGAAAGGGTGAGGTTCTAGTTCTTATTTGTAAATATGAAGTTATTGTTGAAGGCAATTAGAATACATTAATCAATCTCCTTGTTGATTTAGTTTTAAAAAAAAAAAAAACAATGATGTTTATGGGGATGCATAGTGGGAAATATTGGATAAAAATAAAAATAACAATAGTAATATCCTTACTTGAGCTAGATTTCTACCATGTAAGGATTTATACAGTTGGACCCTGTTCACCAGGGTTGCAATCCTGTAGAAAACTCTATCAAGATTGGAAATAAGTGATCAGGATCAGAAGAGAAAGAAAGAGACTATGAAAGGAAACAAATAGTATTTGAATTCATGAGGAAAAGTTAGTTTATAAATTAGGAGAATTGTGAAAAGGGGGTGCCGTATAGTAGAAACTTATTATACCACTTACTATACTTACACCAAATATGGCTCAGTATGCACGGGTAGGGATAATATACATTTGAGCTGTGCACTAGTGCCCAAAAGATGCAACAATGACAATAAGCACTAAGGAGCCCCATTCTGAGAAGCAACTCTCACAGTGTATTTAGAAGACCAGGATGTGTACAGGTAGACTGGAGAAAATATACCAGCGTACCTTGAGTCCTGCTATCCAAAATAGTATGCCATGCAGGGGGTCTGTACTATGAAGGGAAAAATCTGATTTTGCATTTTTATGCACAGGGTAGTTAGTTTGCTGGAACCGAATAATTATTTGTGAAGGAAGTCTTTTTAGCTAGAAATTGGGGGGATTATGTGGCCTATGTATATAGACTGGGGATGCATCATCATTTGCTTATTAGGTTGTTTGTTAGCTTACGCAGCCTATGAGGACAGGCCTATATAAGGGGCTTATCCCCACACCTCACTTAGAAAAGACAACAATAGACTGCTAGAGGAATGAACCCTACAGAACAGGTACATGAAGACAACGTGAAAGTTGTACTTAGAGGAATTCAGCATAGATAGTTGGACAACTGGGATCAGTTGGACTTTCTTTAGTTTGGATTGATTTTTCTTTTCAGGGTTTTCATTGTAGCTTTCAGACTTGTTGTTAGGAGATTATTCCCTACAGAATTGATTGAGGCTTGGCTATTTTCTTTTACATTGAGTGAACCTGTTTGCTATGTATATTTTTGTTTGGTGGTTGGTGGTGATCGAGAAGCCAGACCTGACCTATCCTTTTATTTTCATTTGGTACTCTGAACCTGACTGTTGACAATTTGTTATTCCAGTACCACTTGTCTTTTCTGGTGCAGCCCTTTTCATACTAATACAAGTAATAACCTGTGTGCGAACTACACACCATCCTCCATCTCCACTATAACTCTGGTTATTGAAATTTATTTCCTATTTGGGAATAACTCAACACTGAGAAAACATCACAAACTCTTTCATCCTCCCTCCTATCTTGGGGGGGAAGGAGAGCATACTTTCTATCTCTTGTTTGTATTTCAGCATCTACTATCTTCTTTCCTCAGGAGGTCTACCCTCTTGAGGTGTCCCTCCCCTGCCGATGTCATCTCACAATGTTGGCTACCTCCCCCTTACCCTGCTTTCACTTTGCCTCACTTAGCAATCTGAAAGTTGGGATCACTCTGTCGGTCTTTCTACAGATGGCCAAGATAACAGTTTGCAGTAGGAGGAAACTTATCAACAGGCTACAGTCGATTTCTCCACTGTCCTTTTTCATAGGAGGCTGCCTAGTCAGACACAAATGCGACAACTGATAGTAGCTCCCGCCTTCAGAGCTGTCCCCTCCTCCCTTCCCCCGATGGATGATTGACTGGTACCCTACTGCTACCTTCCCCTCGCCTTCCTGCCTCTGGGCTCCTTTCCAGTAGTGATGCTATCTCTTGTATTACAAGGGACTACATGAGAGATGTCATAATATGGTTGGTTGGCTACCTAGCTGGTACGTTACTACCACCCCAACCCGAGTCGAGTGATGCTCCTTGTCTGCCATGCCTCTGCCCAACCATTCCTGCCTCCAGGGGTCTACCCCCCCAAGGCCCTCACTCTGAGCTCCCCTCCATTAGGGGACACAACACCCAGCCTATTCTGGCTTCGCAGCCTGCCTAGCCTCACCTGAGGTCAGCTTGCCCACCCTTCAACACTCAGCCACCAACCAGGGAACAGCTTCGCTGTCCGCTGTCCCCTTGGCGTTGATTGGCTAAGACTTGGTCTATCCCCTCTGCTGACTCCGGTCGGCTACACTCACCCTGGGGGCCATGCCCTCAGCTTTCCAGGCCCAGGACCACTCTTTCAGCTTTCCGTTTCTTTCCTTTAGTTTATTTTTTCATTTCTAGCTTTGTGTTTCTCTTAGGTTCACTTGGGGGTTTCATGAGTTCTTTCCTTGCTTTATAGTTTTCTTAAGTTCACTTAAGGATTTCATAAGTTTCTTTCCTTTAGGATCAGTCACCATGAGTGGTGCATATGACATTATGTCGGAATGGGGATCAGGACCGAGATTTCTTTTGTTTTGTTTTTTTGATTTATGGTTTTGTTTTTGTCATAGCCCTTAAGGCTCTACACAGATTCTTGTACCTTAACAACGAATATATGAGACAAAAAAAAATAAAAAAAATAAAAAAAGAAAATAAAAAAAAAAGTGCGAACCATACATCCTTGCTAGTGAGTGTCCTTTGCCCTAAAATCTATTTCCCTTTTTTCTGTTTTTTTTTTTTTTGCTCTGTCCGTTGTTAGAGGGACCCACCATTATAGAATAGTATTTATTGCTATTGCTTGGTTGTCTTTTGTAGAAGTTGAATCTTTTTACTTTAAATTTTGATTTATTTCTCTATACTCTAAACATTGTTTCTGTTTTTTTCTGTTTTTTTAAAAAATTGTTTTAATTGCCAGTTCTACTTCACCCACCATTATTAGTATAGTATATAATGTTGGGTGCAGTACAACAGGCGAGTAAAACAATGTTTAAAAAAAAACAGAAAAAAACAGAAACAGGATTTAGGGTATAGAGAAATAAATCAAAATTTAACAATAGTGATGAATAGTAATCTATAACGTATCATACGGCGATCCCGCTCATGACAGGGATCCCGCTCAATGCCAAGAGGTTACCCCGCCCTGTGAATATATCAATGTAGAAGCGAAGAAATACTATGTAGACTTACTTTGTACTACACAATGCCTCGCCTAAATGAACGCCAACCTGATCTGAAGGAAGACAATATCCAGAAAGCCCTGAAATAGTATGAGGAGAGCGATGAACCCTCTATTAGAGCTACTGCGGAGCAATTTGGGATTCCCTACTCAACTTTCCGTGGAAGATTAGCAGGAGTAAAGGACCGGGTTGGAGGCCACTGGGCGATGCAGGTATTGACTGAGTTTGAAGAAAACTCAATGGTTCGGTGGTGCGAGAAATTAGATGAGTGGGGGCATCCGCCCCACTTAGAGCTGGTAAAATCTATGGCCCAGGTCCTACTACAGAAACGGGTAAATGCCCATACCTTAGGAAAGCACTGGCTGACCAGGTTTCTTAATCGAAACCCTACGCTTGCCTCAAGACTTAGTAGCCGTTTGGACCAGCAGCGCGCACGTGCTGATGATCCTAGAGTAATTAAAGACTATTTTCAAAAGGTTGAAGTGCCCTATACGATATTTGAAAATCCTGCTAATCTAACATATGATATAGTTAAAGAAAACTCTTAAATTCTATGCGATCGATCCTCAGAATATGTACAACATGGATGAAAAAGGATTCATGATGGGAGTGGCTCTCCGTTGCAAAGTGATCTGCAAGTGTGGAAGACGATCACCAAAATTAACTCAAGATGGTATCCGGGAGTGGGTAACTATTGTGGAAACTGTGAGTGGAGATGGAGAGGTGCTTAGGCCAATGATAATCAATAAGGGTACGGCTCACTATATGGGCTGGTATGCTGGATTAAAAAAAAAAGACTTGACTAGCTTTGGAATCTCTGAAAAGGGATGGAATACGGAGAAAACAGGCCTAATATGGCTTAAAGAAACCTTTGATATGGAGACCAGAGAAAAGTAAGCGATCTTCAGCTTATTGCTAGGCTATGAATCTGTTACTTGGAAATTCAGACAACTAATATCACATTGTAAGTAAGCTAGAGCCAGGACTGGATTTCGACTCTTGCTGCTTGATGGGCACGCTTCGCACTTTAATTGGGAGTTTTTTGACTACTGCCTATCAAATAGAATTATTCCGCTCTGTCTACCTGCACATTCTACACACCTGCTCCAACCATTAGATGGTGGTCTGTTCTCCCCTCTACAACGCTACTACTCTAATGGGCTTGATGAATGGATACGCCGGGGGAACCATGGCCCCTGCTTTACCAAGGGGGACTTTCTGTCATAAGAATTTATACTTATACTATCATAATCTTTTACTAACTTCATTGAACTCTGGAGTACTAATGCCAGCCCGTCAACTTGCCTTTTCAAGAAAAAATATCCTTAGCACTTGGGAGGCAGCAGGCGCCATTCCTTTGAACCCTCGCCGGGTTCAGAAAGATCGTACGGAGGTCTCACATCACGGATCCTCCCATCCTTTCACTGCCACCAACTCAGTTCCCAAAACCCCACGGGCAGTTAGTCGTCAGACTAGATCTGCGATAGCCTCGATTTCCCAAAATACTCCCAGTTCCAAAAAACTCAAGGAGCTTTTGTCCGGCCTTTCCGAGGGGTTTCAGCAAGCAATAGCGGACTGGGCCTTAGAGGAGGAAAGCCACCGGCAGTATCGTGAGGTGGTTTGCAAGAGTCGGCGGATCAAAACCTCGGATCGCCGAAAGCTTACGGAGGCTACAGTTGTGACTACAGAAACTGTATTACACCTACGAGAGAATTGGGAATGGCTAGATGCAGAAAAAGCAGCCAAACAAGCTCGCAAGCTCACTAAAGCCTTAGATTCCTTGTCTCTAAACACTCGTCCATCTAAGTCAATTCCAAAGGGCAAAAAGAAGGTTCGCCTTGCCTCCCAGAATATTGTTCACACTATCAGCTCTGGGGCAGAGTCTACTGACTGGGAGGATGGTGGCGATAGTGATGGTAGTGTGTATAAGGGGCCCTCCCGGGCCCTACAACAGACTAATAGAACTGACAATGGGGGCATAGAGGAGGATAATACAGCCCAGTCAATTAGGATTGATGGAAGGAATGTACATCAAAACATTCGGAGGTCTTCAAGGCTTTTAAAATCATCGGATTAATGTATGTAAGACACGGGATTGCGCAATGTAGGGACTGAGCGGGATCTGCGTCCTGAGCGGGATCCCCGTGCAGTACGTTAATGGTGGGTCCCCCTAAAAATGGACAGAGCAAAAAAAAAACGGAAACAATGGGAATAGGTTTTAGGGCAAAGGGCACTCACAGGTAGTAATGTATGGTTCGCATACAGGTTATTATTTGTTTCTTAATAGCAGTACCACAACAAAAGATACACTACCATGTTCAAAATAATACATGTCCCCATCACAACTATTGTCATTTTTAATTCACCTTTTAATCTTCTTTCTCTACACCCACAGTTTCTCACCTGAAATCACCCAACTACATCACCTTACAATTTACTTTCTACTGCCATCATTCCACATATTCAATCTTCATTTAATCTTATTACCAGTCATCTTTTGGATTATACAAAGAGGGAGAACTTTAGATTGTACCCTTGAATTTAGCTCTATCAAGGTTGAACTAGCATCTGTATTATTTCCACATCCAAAATACTTATTTGATGTCAGTATTCTAATTTGGTAATACCTGATATGATGGTATTCATAGAAGGAGAATATTAATATCAGTTATCCCCTTAAGCATGTGGAGTTAATATTTTGCAAGTGAACAAAACCAACATCAACTTACACAATGCCTCTATGTGGATGACTGACTAAATATTTAACTGAAGGTGAATGAAATACTACATGTCAGAAAGTACAGTAGAAATACAATTTTTTATAAAAGCAAAGGAAGCCCACAATTCATCATAATCATAGCTTGGAAAATCATACCCTCAAGCACATTCACACACCTTCAATACATACCAATACCAGTATAGACTGCAGTAGAACTAGCTACCTTTAACATAATACACTATGAACCAGAACCTTCTACCACTCCTTGTCCTGTGCCAGGTATTGACCGAAGTACTGATTTAGGTTTGACACCATATTTCAAGATAAGCCTCTAACTATCATATTGTTGTGGAGTCAGACTAATAAATTAGAACTACTAGTTGAAGAACTTACTAATGCACCATTGAGGAGAGTTATGTATCATTCTCCACCTTCAGTTCCAGATCTATACCAGTCAAGTACAAATGCAGCATCAATCCTTGTTCACTCCATTCCCACAATTTCACATTATCTAGTGAGATTTACACTCAACTACTACCTGACTGTAAGTTTAAACTTCAATTCTATCATAACTTATTCAGATATCTAAATAGCAATCATCATTCATAATTCTGAAACTGAATCACTCTTCACACTGATTTGTGCTGCACAGAAAATTCCATTCTCAAACTCACAATATATACTAATATCTCCTCCTTCTTATTCTAGTTGTATGTATTTTTTATTATTTCCTCTATTATTGACAAATTTCTAAGCATGTTATTAGTAACTAATAATTAATGACAATGAAATATAGTTACTCAATCTGTACCAAGTCAGTCAGAACAACCTAGATTCAGCAATACAAGGGGAACTGAGTCTCCAATAAAAGGAGAGGAAGATACTTGTATTATTATTGTATTGACTAAAAGAGACATTGTTCGTATCACCAGCACAGCAAGTGTAGTGACTAATAGATCACTTACCTTAATGCCTAATCCTATATCTGCTGAAACATGCTCAAGTAGTGGACAACCCTACTGTAACCCTTCTAGCATAGATACAGAATTTGAAAGTGATGATGACTCCTCTGTGGTAGATACAACACTATCTATTGTGACCATGAACAGTAGTGATGAATCAATACTATCTTCCTTCTCAATAACTACTGGAACAAATGCCAATGTTGAGAACCTCATTCAAATTGCTACTACAAAAAAAACTCAGGCACTAGTACACTTTCTTGCATACAAGATATTGTGTTCTGACAGATGCACCACTGACCACCACCAAGATATGACAGCTAGGTTCATTTAAGTCCATAGTACTGCAGATCCCAGCAAAATACCTCTGACAAACATGCAACCCACCCACTCCTGGGATAGCAAAAGTGTCCAAGCTAGTACTGAGACAATCTCCTTAGTCCTGGAAGCCGACAGGTTCCTATCCCCCAATGCATATAATCTGACACAAGATGTTGCAAACCTTTGATTTTGCAGTATTGTTAAAGCTGACCAGTATAGATATACATAATTACTATCATTTATGCAAAAGCAATAGCAAGTTGCAAAGCATATTATACTGGCAACATATTTTGATATCCACAGTGTTTGAGTATTTCTTATAAGCCTTGCAGTTGCACGATTGGAAATCAAGGTTGCCTTTTTACCTAGCCAACATATGAACATTGAGGCTGATCTTCATATCCCAGTCCCTCTTTATCATTACCACAACAACCATGCTTATATCATACAAGCTGCAATTTCCAATATACCATTTTCAACTCAGTCACCTATATGGGGCAGATGATTATAAAATCATCCTACTATTTCCCAATTTATACAGTAAAAACTGTAAAACCAATTACCTGCAAGACTATGAACTTGAATGTTTCATGGACAAAATATTTCTCCCTATACTACATACTCTTCATAACTCTTTTGCAACACATCTGACATCAAATAAAAACTAACTCAGATTATGATAGAGTAATAACTTCAGTGCTGGGATATTCACAATAAATCCAAAAGCCCTTGTTGCTTGGATCTTCAGCTACCTAAATATGAAGATAGTAGTTCAGTAATTAATTTGTGTGAAGCAACCACCCCAACCTATCTCAATGCTGTACTTCTATAATTGCTAATATAGTAACTCTGAGTTCTAGAGCTATTGAAACTAATACAAGATTAGGCAGAAGATAAGAAATAGTAATGATTCGGACTTGATACAAAGGAGATAGTGATAGGACAAGGAGATTGCATCAGTGTCAGGAAAGTAATAGTAACTCTGGAATGAGAGAAACTAAACAAATAAATTAACAGTGATAATAAGAGACTAGTATTGAATGCAGAAAATCAGTAGAAATAATACTTCAACTATGTTATAAGAGAGTTTCTTATTTATGATATTTAAGTTAGTTAATATTATGAATTAAAAAAGAGAAAATAATTAAACTAATATGTAGAGGAGTACTTTGTTACTTTTGTAATTCACAGAAACCATCTAGTATACACCAAGAAGTAGATCAATTATAAGTTTCCAAATCAGTAGCCTGAGTTTATGGGATTTATAGATATACTATCCCTTGATCTACTGAGATACCTGTAAAATCTCTCGCATATATTAGTGCAAGGAATTTAGCCTGATGTAGCTAGCAACTCATGTGACTTTAGATGTTACGATCTGCTATAAGATCTCTCCTATCTTATATCTCGCAACAAGCAACAAGTCTGTAGTTAGCATTTCTTAGAGGTACTCTTACCTTCTATTGTATTCTTTTTTCTTCAAGAATTCTAATACTCGTTGTCTTACACTATGTCTTAGATATCAACCTTTGCTGATACTAAGTCCTTATAGCGCCAACTCATATTTAGTCTTGGTCCTCCTTTCTTGTTGTCTGACTTGTGTATAAAGAGCATAAAGGTGTTTTATTCTTAATATAATAGATAGGAAATAACTTAGGTGGTTGTGTGAAGAACTAACTATCAGGTCCTACTGACCTCTTTATACAGTTCTTCCAGCAACCCACTTACCAATCAAATGAGTCACAACTGTGACTCATACACTCGTGTAATATATAATCTCATGACCATACTTGGTCATGTGTGAAAGTCCCATGACCTTAAAGGGGTCATGTGCGAAACCTCATGACTCGTATGAACGAAGTCATGCCTCTTAATCCTTATGACTCATATGCATACATATGAGTCAATGCTCAACATACCAATCAAATTCAAACATAAATAACTATGACTCATAACTGTGAGTCATGTGAGACCCTATGACTCGTATGTGAGTCATAGTGTGAAAATATATCATTATATGACTCAACTGAGTCATGTGCAAAACCTTAAACAAATGAAATACTATGACATATGATCATATGTCATGTGAAATCATTACAAACCATACCAGGTTTGTAATATTAGACTACATTATTTAAGCAGTCAGCTCCAATCTCAATAGATTCCTTCAGCCCTCTCTCATGATAATAGAGATCATGTCAGCAAAATGATCCCACAAGCCTCTTTCTGTATATGGTCCAAATGTCAAACCTACTACAAAATGAGTCCAAACAGCAGATAGTTCTAGGTCTACTGTCAATGATCCTCCAACCTTTTGACCCTATAAGATATACTGAGTATGTAATGGACCTCCAAGTACCACCCAATATCAGCCTAACACTGGCAGCTATTTTTGGCTTATTTTGGAACAATACAATAATTACAAAACTTGTTCAAGTAACAAATGCTTATGCAAGGTGCAAAAAGGCTTCCTAACAGCAATGACCTTATTCTACCACAGTACCAGAGTTTCAGTGATTCCTAGGAATCACAATCCTGATGGATCTTACTCAGCTAGGTAGAATCAATCACTATTGGTTCTATAGTATAGTTCCAGCCAAGAGTTCAATGAGCTATAACTTTTATTATTAAATTAAGCAATTTATTCATATCTCAATACCTTAGGATACAGTCTCTTTATCCAGAAACAACTGGTGAAAAAAATTCAAGCCTCTTTGTAGCTATATTTGACTTCAAAGTCTGCATTTTGTACTCCCAGGTACTCATCTATTAATAGATAAAATGATGGTACCATTTACTGGCTGAAGCCTTCTTACAGTTTGCATACAAAGCAAGCTGATTCTGGTAGGCTATAAAGTGATAACTTTATACTGCAGTGAATATATGATTGATTGGATGCTTTCATTATAGACTGAATTTTTTGTTCAACTATAAAGGAAATTGGATCTCTCACCAACTAGCTCAGCAGTTTTACAACTTTATTGCTCTCTAGATACTAATAAATATAACTTTATAGTATATACAGATAATGGATTTTCAACAATTCTATAATATCAGACTTTGCAAGAAAAAAGAATTGGTACTTGTGGTACGACTAGGGTTAATAGAGTTGACTACCCTTCAGCCCTTCAGGAAAACAGCCTACCAGAATGGAATTCAATTGATGACTATGCTGTCAGTTTACCTCCCAATCAGGTTTTATGTTTCTACTGGATGGATAATAACATTATAAGAATGCTTACTACAGTATATCTATAGAATGAAGTTATACACAGCATTTGGCAAAAACCTCAAAAAACCAGCAGTAATACTTCTCTTGTCTGAAAAGCCTTTGGAAATCATGACCAAGCTACCTTCTTTATTCTTACAATAATTGATGACTATAATCACCATATAGGTAGTGTCGATATTGTTGATCAATACTGTGCAGGTAGTATACCTACTATAAAGACCATGACAGGACAATGTTACCAACAGGATAATGCAACATCTCTAGAAAGATTAAGTATAATAATAGGTAAATAGGATTTATTCCATGTGGCCACCACTAAGTTTACCAATTATGACATTGTCTTATTAGAGACATTTTTGAATCAGGCTCTTTAAGGATTCATGATTAAAATAATATATTAACTATTACATCCTAAGATTTACAACATACCAGCATGCCCAATGCAATTGGATAACCTTTTTCCATTTTTTCCTTCATACATCAGTGTACTGTTCTGATCTACTTTAATTGGAACTTTACTAAATATATTTTATAATAGTGGATGAAGTCAATTTAGTTCTCATCAATTCTTATACTCCCTTGAGTATACATTACTATCTATTTTAAACATCATCATGTTCCCAGCCTCATAATACTTGATGGAACTTTATGTCTTTGTTTAAGTATTTACACATAAGATATAAAGGTATTCATAGTAGAGAAATAAAAGGTAATAGTATAAATAGACTTATTACTGAGATGGTTGCATGAAGAACTAACTACAATGTCATATACTCCTTATATAGTAGCTCCCACAATGTAATTATGAATTAATAACTATTATGAGTCACAGCTGTGACTCATTCACTTTGTGTAACATATAAGTACTTGACTCTTAACTTATTCATGTGGGAAACTCGCATAGCTTCTGAATAAGTCATGTGCACAAAATATTCTAACATCATATGACTCAAATGAGTCATTACATAATCAAAATTCATATAATAACTATGACTCACAAGTGTGAGTCATGTGTGAAACTCACATAACCTCTAAGGAAGTCATGTACACAAAAGGCTTATGAACCTATGACCTCATAACTATGAGTCATGTGAAAACGTTTATTCCATTCTAGGTTTGTAACAATTAGCTATGAATGTACATATCTTGATAAATCACACTTGAACTAAACAACTTAATCAATTGCTACTAGATTCAGATCAATTGAGGAAGTATGATATACTATCCTACCAACTGGTCTGGCCAATCCCAGCAACAGAGCTTAGACATGCACTACTCAAAAACCTTTTTGGTACTGGTCTAAAGGTGTGGTCTCAATACTTAAGTTTTTTTTTTTCACAGGATAAAACTTAAAGTGGTACTATTGATTAAAAACTTCCTGTATCTATTTTACAAAAAAGAGAACTGCATACACACACTGTAAGTAAGTGAAGTAGTTATATGATGCCAATCTAATTGTATAGGCATACATCATCTGGAGTGCCTGGAAAAGTGTTGCAAGTGTTCTATCTGCCAATATAATTTTCAAAATGGTAAAAAAAATAGTTGTTGTCACCCTAAACTTACACAGTTTGAGTGTCATACCTACTCACTACCAAGTGCACTATGCAGAAGTGATATGCCATACTTTTCTCACTGGTATAATTTGCTAGAGCTCTGCTAGACAGTATCACACTCTCTCCTGTTTAGGGTATAAGCTGCTAGCTATTAGATAAGATTATTCATCCTTTGGAAACTACAACTATCTAAGAGAATAATGGTAGGTTCCTACAATTCTCTCCAGATGGGTAACTGCTCAATGGTACCTGGAGATTTCCCCAGCTATGGGCAGTTCATACTGATTCCACTTCTCTGCAGTTTATACTAGCTATCTATCATCTTTACCTGTTATCTATGACTCCTACATCCCCTCCATCCTTACTCATTATATAGACAGCAAGGTGGTTACCTCTTAAATTGCTGATTGGGCATGTAGTTAGGCAGTTGTGTGAATATGCAGATTTACAAGTATGTGCTTAGAAGATATATGATTATAGGGCATTTGTTTTTCTGTATTTAGTTACTTGTTTTATGGACTTTTTTTCTCTTCTTTTTTTACTTTCATATTGTAAATAATTATGTGCAGAATTATTAACATACAGTTCAGGCTTCAGAGAGCATAGTTTATCAGAATTGTTCAGGATTGTTTGAGGCCATAGAACAATGTTATTTGTTGACACCTACTTGTCTAACTTCACATATGCAGAATTGAGAATTCTAGTATAAATATCAGCATACATACCTTTGATATCACTCAAATGCCAAGCAGCTAGTTGAGGGTGCTAATGCACAAGAGAGATTTTAAGAGTGTCTCAGTAGACCAAGAGATAAGGACAGCATGCCATCAACACTGAATTACAGTCATCACATTATCTACAACTAGTTTTGTTGAAAAATCACCAGCGATCACTCTGCACTACAGAATATTCCCTTGGTACCTTTTTCATATTTACTTTGTCACTCATTAGTAACTTTATTGGTCACTTGTTATCAATCATGTAGGAGGAATGGGTATACCTGGTATGTATACTATATCTGAGTATTTGCATGGATGGTTGGAGGGTTGGCAGAGAGCAGAGTGCAGGATGAATTGGAATACTAGGTACAAAGGAGACTGTATCCCCTTTATTGTATGAGTATCACTGGACTGGTTCTCATGAGTATGGAAGTTAGGCAGGTCTTTGAGTTGTTTATATAATCTCTCCATTCTACAGTAGATAGAAAAGATGAGCAAGCCAGATATGAATCTGAAGAGTACATTGTTATTTCCTCCTTGACTGCACTTTTCTTCCTTCTTTACGTAGTTTGTCCTTTCACAATCAAAACTGATAACAATAACCTTAGGCACTGAACAAGCTAGTTATACAAATATCAAATAGGTAGAGGTTGGGATTGATGAGGAAGATGCAATAGGGGTTGACCCCTATATGTAAGGCAGTTTTCTCTATTGGAGCTCCATAGGATATCAGGTTCTGAAAAACAGGAAAAAGACCAGAAAAGCTAACTATTGCAGGCAAGGACTATTTTGTTGGAGTTGTAAAATAAAGTCAGGCAATATGTTATATGAGCCTAGTTAATTTGCAGTGGGAAGCTGAGTTCAGTTATATCTATCTTAATACACTCTTGAAGGCATTGTACGAGCACAATATCAGAAGGTATTAAGAGGAATAGAAATTTATACTCAAGCAAGAGAATAAAGTAAAAAGGCTAGCATATTGTGAAGTAAGGAAGGACTAGAAGGCAGAGATTTAATGGGCCCATTATGGGTTTATAGATGAGATGAGTATCAAGGTTAGTAGAACCTTTAGTGTATTACTTGTATGGTAGAGCTGGGAAGAGCAGTGGGAAGCAGATTGTCATAGGGTAATGGAAAAGACAAAAGTTACAGTCACCTATCAGGTAATGATAAAATAGAACTATAAAGGTTCATTTTACATATGGGAGTCAGAGAATGATAGTGAGTGAGAGGAGGCCAGAAAACAAGTTGGTGAATTGAATAGAAGGGTAATTACATAGTCAGAAAGGTTGAATAGAGAATGGAACATATCAGAGAAGTGGAAAGATCTACAGGAGTGAGAACTGGTAGTTACCCAGTAACTTTGAGTTGTGCAAAAGCTGCAACCCTGAAGCCACCTGAAGTACTAATATTATACTAAGGAAAGAAATTCTCTATTGAAGAAAATTAAAAAGAGAGAGGGAAGAGAAGTTGATACATAGCAATATATAAAATACATATACTAACCAATCCTATTGCTGGTATGCAAGCAACTCCTTGTTGAGGATTCTGAGTTTATTCTCATAATGGATAATGTACCAGGTCATGATTGCTGGTACACAAATCAGGAAAGAGAGAAAGAAAGAGTTAAGAAGGTGAATTGACCTCCCAATTTACCAGACGTTAACCCTATTGGGAGGATTTGGTACCTATTAAAATCATGGATTCAGACTCACTGTAGCAGTGAGTGAGTAACAACTATTACTCATATGAAGGAGGTACTTTATGAAGAGTAGGATAAGATCACAATGGAGGAGATAAACAAGGAGATTCTTAGTCTTCCAAAGGTAATGCAGTATTGTGTAAATGTCCAGGGAGGAAACAATTATCATAGTTAAATCTAGTGTTATTTGGTTTTCTATGACTATTTTATTTCTTTCCCTATTTCACTTTTCTTATAGTACGTAAACCTGTTCTCTATCAATTCCCTGATTCTGTAGACTCCCAGCTTTTATTTCATACTGGTTAGACCTTTGTAGCAGTAAAGTCCATATACTTATTGGCTTTTGAAAACTACCCGTTCATCAACTTCCTGGGAGAACCCGGTGGCATATAAGACAACGATGGTTGCTCCCTGGGTTAGGGTTGCCAAGTGTCCGCATAGCAACTGAACCAGCGAGTAGAGGTGGACGAGTTGAACACTTGAAGATCTTTGGACCCCGTGACTATCGCGGATTCTTTTTCGGCATTGGTAGCATTCGTAACCCCGAAAGGATCAAAACCCTCCCGGGATTCATCCTTGAATGTAATTTGATGTTTGGAGAAAGATGCATAATTCGCAAAGATCATATCCTTACTGGCTTGTCCAACATCATGAATATACTTCCGGCATCTACCACCGAGGCTAGTGTCACCAGATGTATATGCATTTATAACATGAAGGAAATGATAACTGGAGAAGACGTCAAAGAAGACTTAAGAAAAGCGGGAATGAGCGAGAAATTGGTGCAGTGGGAGAACTCAAACGTCGAACGTTCCGAGGGCGATGGTGGGGTCTTGAACATATACTTACGCTTCACCAGTATCGCTGGGGCGCTCTGGGCAAGGAAGACTCTTCAGAAGCTGGAATGCTACGAAGGTGCGTTTTTAGGCACTCACGCGATCCTTGTGCTAATGGTGTGGACGAACTTGTCGAAGCGAGGGATCCCGTTCGTAAATAAACCTAAGGCGCTACGTGTATGCCGTCCCCTTCGTTTGCCCATCTGATCTTGAATTTTGCATTTTCTTTCCTCCATTTCTCTGGTGTGCGTATCTAGGGGAATTTAGCCAAGTTTTTGAGGAAGGGTGGAGTTTTACGGTTGATGGTTTGGAGTCATGGTCATAGTCAGTGCTAATGCGAATAAAATGTCTTTTCTTTTGTTTTTTCTTTCTTGAAATACCAAGTGCATTTGAGCTGTGATAGTGAGGAGGCTCCTTCGGGACCATCAAGTATGCCAATGATAATGAACATGTTTTAAAATTTGAAGTACGGATCATGGGGATTTAGGCACCCGGGTGAGAACAACGATAATGAGGCTTTTTACATGATTGAAGCGTGTTGAAATTCGTCACAAAGTTCTTTACAGTATTTTCTTTCCCCCCGCTATGCGTTTTCGCCGTTGTGTGGTCGCTGGACAAAGGTGTTGGTGAAAGGACATTGGTCTCTTGGCAGGAGATTACGGTGGCCTAAGGCGAGAGGGTATTTGCAAATTGAGGTCTGTGCAGGAGAGGAGCCCGTCCCACAAGCAAAGGGAAATCCGTTTCCCCAAGGCCTTGGTCTACTGACTCTATCATACACTAATATACTGCAAACCGTCTCACTCGTGGCACAGGAAATGAGAAACTCAAGGGCAACAAAAACATCAGTATAGGCTAGGCGCTTGAAGTCAACACTCATACTCAGGTGCGAATTAAGTACTCGAAATGTGTGGTGGCAGTTACTACCTCCAATATCGAGCGCCCTATTGACTCGAATACAAGAATTGCAATAGAACGTGGAAATTCTGTTTCTCGGCTAGACTATATAGAAACACTCCAAACTTAGGGTTCAAAACTAAGGGAATATACACGGCGCTTTACTAGGTGACGGAGCAAGAAAGCCCTAGCGCGGTTCGCTAGTATTCGAGTAGTACACGATACTTAATTTGCGAATGAGGAGGTGGAGTATATATATAATTCATGTCTCTCGCTTACCTAATGAATGCAAAATAATTTGGAAATAGACCATACGCTACATACTTGTGCAGCTGAATTGAAGCCGGGCACGTCTGAATTCCGCTGTCGGCGGATATTGATTTGTCGGGGGTTAAACAGGAGTGCGTTTTGGTGTCGCTATCTATTCGCTTTGGAAAATTAATTGACTGGCGGGTGGGAATTCCTTTCTCATTGCTCTTTTGAGTGTTTCCGTCGTTGCTTTTTATTTGCGATTTTTCCTCGTGGGGGGTTGTCTGGGGGAGGCGGGAGTGTGGATAACATTCCTGGAGCATCCCAAGAGTAGCTGGGTCGTGGATAACTTGTTATTAAGCGGGTTTACCAATCGAGCGAGTGTTTTCCAGGAGATGATTTTTGCATCTTCGGGTTCGTTCTTGTTTCTCCCGCTGTTGGAATTCGTGTTCGCCCTCTGGTAGTCTTTTGTTGTGATCTGGCTGTAGTTGTTGGGGCTTCCAGATAACCTCGTGCCAATGATTGGATGGCTGGATGTCGAGAATGGCATGGGAATGTCTGGAATGGAATGGCTTGGGGGTGAATGGAATGGAATGGATCGAGCACATCGAGGGATATATACGAGGTTGTGTTCTTTGTAGTATATAGTTGAACCCGCTCTGGTGTCAAGAAGAGAGAAGACGAAAAAGAAAACTCTTTCTATCGTCAATTACTCTCACCCAATTGCATGAAAACTCTTTACAAAATCCTTTTATTACTTCATCTTTTAGTATCTGCCATCATGAGTGATACGATGTGATTGCATACGTCATCGTCTTGTATATAAGGCATCTCAACTATGGGTATCGCTTTCATTCGCTTCTCCTCCTTCCCCTTTTTCTCTTCCATTTCTTTTTTTTTGTCTGGTTGATGATCAACTGCTTAACGTCAATTCAACATCTCCCACGTCAGCAACGGTATCGTGCAGTGCTTCATCATCGCTTTTGATTCGGTCAATTGATATGTTGTGATGCGAAGCAGGGGATTTGTTAGTGTGGTCGGGTTCTTTGTTGGGGGTTTTATTTTTAGTTTACGCTAGGTACTTAAGTACTTGGTGGAATTGGGTTTAACTCTTGCGCCTTTTGTATGTTTCTGCGCTGCGCTTTGTTTCGTGTTTCGACGTTGAGATGTGCTGGGAGGTCCTGGTGTGGTGTGGCAAATATGGAGTATTTTGATAAGTGGCGGAGTTAGTATCCTCCGTATCCTTATTTTGCTATCGTCACGTAAAAGAAAGGCTGGCTGCAGAAGAGGGTCTGGCAAATTGTCTATTAGTATTCCAGCTATGAGCTAACGAGCATGATACATGTGAAGAAATCATACATGTAAAGCATTACCGGATATTCAAAAATACGGAAGGGAGAAAACAAACTCCGAGTTAAGGAACAAAAAAAGAATTCTCGGAATTGACACATGATCATGGATTCCATACGGGCAGCCCGGCAATGCATATCGAAGAAAGTACGCGTCGATGACAAACTTTTGTTTTGGCACATGTGGGGTGTCTTCAAACCCTGGAATCTGGGGTCTCTTACCCTACATGTGAGACTGTCTCCCGAGTCCACAGAAAGTAACGGGATCTCGGTATGAAAGTTTGTTTTCTTCTCCGCCATCTATGGTTCCTTCCTCCATTCTCCAACCACACCGCTCCCGAAGAAACCTTCACCAAGACACTTCACTTTCCAATAACTTTGCTGCACCTTACACACTCAATACCAGATAATTCTCCACTTGGTCTCCAAGGCCTACTCCTACCTATTTAACCTATTTAAAAGGCTAATTTCTTTTTCGGAGAAAGTTTCTTCCCTCTGAGTTGGCGACACTCGAGGTGCTTGAAGTTTGGGGTTTGAGCCTTGATCTTTATTCTTTCTTTCTTCTCGTCTCTTCTCACCTGCAATCACCGCCGCAAAAAACTCTGCAACAAACTCTGTAACAATCTCTACAACAATCTCTACAATAACCACTACAATAACCTCTACAATAACCTCTACAATAACCTCTACAATAACCTCTACAATAACCTCTACAATAACCTCTACAACAAACCCCTGAACAACGAACTTAGTTTACTACTAAATACCCCAAGTGTTCTTTACTCACAGATAGGCTTATTTGTTAACCATTAATAGCCATGTCTGACAGAAACTATAGTGGTGAAGACTACCCTGATCTCTCAGGAGACACTTTAACTGGTAAGACATTTCTTGTTTCAAGCAAAACTATTTTTATTTCCGGATGCTGACTTTCTGATGTTATTGTTAAAGAGTTCTCTCTGGAAGAGGGTGGGGATACACCTTCTCAGATGCTTTCTCCGTGTGATAGTTCGTCGAACAATCTTACCATTCCCACTCGTGGCGTGCACAGTAATGGAGGCGCTGGTTTGGTCTCAACTGAAAGATCCAGTGGTAGAGATGCTATTGCAGAAGCAGTGAAACAGTCAGCTTCTGGCACTGAAGCTAGTTCTATAGGTCCTCTTGTTGAGGTGAAGAGAGAGTTCATCAAAACTTCTGCCTCCCTTGAGATTGATGAGGATATGCTTTTTTTACCTGATTTTTCAACTGGCTTAGTTGGTAAAACTGAAACCCAAGATAGTATCATAATCAGTTTGAATTTCACAACTTCTATCGATCAGTTATTGACTGGTTTCTGTAGGTTGTCATGAACTGTCCTTGATTGATCTTATGTCTCCAGAGGAAGTCAATTGCTTGGGATATAAATTCAACGCATTGATACCAATCCAGAGCCCAAAGAAGGGTTCCGGGATAACAAACACTGTGTCTGTTTTGATCATGAACGATTCTAAGGGGTTGGGTCGAGCACCAAAATTGGAATTTGAGGACAGTTTCGGCAGTCTGAATGATCTGTGCGACGTGGCCGCTCACGAGCCGGAAGGGCTATCAAGCTATCCTATACCCGCAGTCCTAGGATCTTGTGTACAAGAAAATACTTCCACGGGCTTGGAAAACATCTGTCACCAAACATCTCTTATGGATTCTTGCATTGTTGAAGAAGATTCACCGCCATCCAGTTCGCGCTGTTTCTAGTCCGGCTGTTGCTCCTGCTCTTGCTCAACGTGCCATCACCCTCGCCCCTCCAGAGGTCGCCCCCGTCACCTGGTCTGACTCGGGATTGCCTTTTGAGGGCCTCGCTTCTCGCCGCGGACTCGATGTTCCCCTAGGGGCCATGGGTTATCACAACCCAGAAACGGTCTCGTACAAGAGAACCTCCACCTTTAATCGTGTGGACAAAATCCGTGAGCAACTCCGCGTGACGCGTCGAGTTGCCCCTCCTCGTCCAAAAGTCTCCCCGACGACCCTCGTGAAGGTGAACTCCTGGGAAAGCCAAGAGGCGCACTTTCTCCGTGCCTCGGTGCCTGCGGGCCCCTGCGCTTTACTAAATAGTTTCTGGATTAGATAGATGATACATTTGTTTGTTTGTGTGGAGGTGTTTGTATTGTGCTTTTTTTTTTAAAAAAAAAAGCTAAAAAGCAAAAACAAACAAAAACAAAAAATGTAAAATAAGATAATTTACCGTAAAACGAATCATCACAGGGATTCCAGTCACCATTATTGCGCAATAAATGTCTTACTTTTGAGGCCTGAGGACTCACCCAGAGGCCTCACTAGGCATATCTACAGTACCACTTCCTCCCCAAACATCATCAGAGACCTCTCCAGGATCCTGAAAACCATCATGATCACTTTACACCCAATCTGATTTATCCATGCCATCCTGATCCCCAATATTTTCCTCCCATATATCCTTCTCTTCCTCATCACTTGTGATTGTATGTATAGCCACAACTTTCACTATTCGAACAGTTTTTTTTCTTTTCCCCTTCCCTGAACCCATTTTGCCACCATCCTTATCAGCTTCCATTCCCTTTCCCTTGCCTTTTCCACTACTGCCCCTCCCAGGCACGCTGCTTCCAGTAGATCCAGAAAGTGAATCTAAAACCTTTGAAAGCTGTTTTGCTTTCTTGGATGCTTTTACTGCATCCAAAGCTTCTCTTTTGTCCTGGAGCTCTAAAGTAAGTTTAGTAGTAACTACTATTACATCAGTAAGCTTTCTCCTATCTGATATTTTTATTTTCTTATCCTCAGCAACAAGAATTCTGTATCACAGGTGAGCTTTTTGAGCCAAAGCTTTCTCTGCAATTACCTGCAGGAAGCCCTCTGATAGTCCAACAAGGAGAGCTTTTAATTTTTGTGAACTGGCAGTAGATTGCGTCACCAGTGAAATAGCAGTTCTAGCAGTGTAGCTGATGGCTTGTGGGGTTGTAGGAACTATGTTGTGGGCTGAGTCAGTGGGCTATAATGAGAGTATACTAATGTTAGGATCACCTATGAGATCACTTCTGTTATATAACTGTGCAACAGGCAATGACACTATATAATTATTATATTAGATATCTCAATAGGGTATAAATACTCAGAGTCATATTTATTAATCTCTACTTAGTCTTCTTAAGACTAAGTTCTTGTAGCGGGTCTTATATCTACTCAGCCTTCTTAAGACTAAGTTTCTTCATTCACTTCTCCCTTATCTCATAAGGAAGATATTATAGGGTTTCTTTCTTAGTAAAGAGTATAAAGGTGTTTTATATTTATAAAGTCGTAAAGTTATATCTTAGGAAATAACTTAGGTAGTTGTGTGAAGAACTAACTACAACGTCATATCCTCCTCTGTATATAGTTCTTCCCACAACCTACTTATAAATCAATAACTATTATGAGTCACAACTGTGACTCATACACTTGCATAACATAACTATCACATGATCTAAATCAATCATGTGTGAAACTCACATGACTTTAATTAAGTCAGGTGTGTGAAACATAAAACTAATTATAACAACTATGATTCACAATTGTGAGTCATATGCAAAACTCACATGACTTTAACTAGTCATGTACGCAAAAGATTACAAACCTATGACCTCATAATCATGAGTCATGTGAAAACCCTTTTTCCATGCTAGGTTTATAATACTAGCTCCCCCTTCCTTATGGTCTAAGTCCTATTAGGCCAATAGTCCTTCATCCTTTTTCTCTGTCAATTTGTTCAATCGTGTTGCCAACTTCCTTAGCTCCCGATTGTTCCTTTGCATCATTTCTTTTCACAATTTGTTCTCTCTCTCTTTTATTTCCAATTTCTTTGCTGAAATCACTACCCTCCATTCTGCCCATCCTGCTCTTATCTGTTGGACTTTTACCCTCCTTTCCAAATCTACTTTTTCCCTCCACAGAGTCCTACCTGTTCTTTCCTACATCTTTGCCTGACCTTTGAAGAGTCTTTTGTCTATCCAAGACTTGTCTAGCATAGTTTGAAGGTAGCCTATCTGATTGTATAGGTTTTTCATTATGTCTTGTTCCATAGTTCTTAATTTTGGCCACAAGGTTGTTGTTGCCAATTTTGGCAATGGTGCGTTGCCCACTCAATCATGTATTTCTTTGAATGTGCATTCGTGGATCGGTTTTGGTAGCATTTCTTCCTGTTCTGGGTTCCTCCAGATTACCTTCTTTCTCTTCCAAGATTTCTTGCCCCTCCTTCTTCTTGTTTTTGTCGCTGAAAACCCTATATAATCTGTCATGGGAAGGATGTTGTTGTCATATGGCAACAATGGTAGCACATGTGGTTCTGGTGATGTTGGTGGAAATATTGGTTCTTCCCATGTCATCATCAGTGGTGACTGGGCTGACATTACTTAGGGTATTCTGTGTCTTTCTCTTGGCCAATAGTCTGACCCTTCTTTCTCTGGAAAGTGTGCCTGGCACCCATCATCAAAGCATCCTGTCCAATTCATCTGGTTGAGCCTTTCTTGTTCGGGTTTTATTTGCATTGATGCTGAGAGGTCCGCCAAATTGACCAAATCCTCATTGCTCATTTGCTCTTCCTCTTTGACCAGGCTTTCATGGGTTTTCTCGATGAAAGTATTCGATTGTATGTTTGGCATTGCTAAAGTCTTTGGCTAAGTACCACACTAAGTCATAGTTGGGGGGATATCCTGTCCACTTAGCTTGATACTGCAGCTTACCAAAATGTTTTCAGGAATCAATAATTTGATTCAGTTCATATTCTTCTTCTCCTTCTATTTCCATAGGAGGAGGTGAGGCTTTTCATTGTGAAGATAGAGGATTGTTTTGATAAAGTTCGAGTTTACTGAGATGGAAGACTGGGTGTCTGTTCTTTCTGAGAGGGGAAGTGCCAGTTTAGATGCTTTTCTTCCCACCTTTTCTAAAATTTCGTATGGTCCTAACTTTTCGTAATCCAGTTTCTTGGATAGTCTTGTAGTGCAAATATCTTTAGCTATTAGCCAAACTTTGTCTCCTGATTCCAACCTTGCATCTGGTTTTCTGTGTTGATTGGCATTTTCTTTCATCATCTGTTGTACTGTGACTATCTCAGTCCTGATTATATTGTGTAATTGACTTATATCTTCTCTTCGCAATATTTATATCATTGTCTTATGACCCATAGGCTCATTAATGGGGTGATGTCCATAGTTTGCATAGAATGGTGTCATCTTAATTGTTTCTTGTATTGAGTTATTGTAAGAGAACTCCATAAATGGCAACCATTCTTCCCAATCTTTTTGGGAATATTGTACATATCCTCAAAGAAATTGTTCTAGTGAGGAATTTGTCCTATCTGTCTGTCCATCTATTTGTGGGTGATAGACTGTACTTAATTTTCATTCAATGTCCATCCCCTTAGTTATTTCTTTCCATAGGTATGAGGTAAATAATGATCCTCTGTCGATGACAATGTCTTTTAGCAGTCTGTGTAGCTTGAATATGTTCTTTGTGAATAGCTGTACAAACTGGGTTGTCTTCATGTCCTTTCGACAGGGAACAAAGTGTGACATTTTGGTCATGTGATCTACTACTACCCATATTATGTCATAACCATTCAATTCTAGTAGATCAGTAATAAATGTTAAGATCGCTTATTCTATCACTCCTAGTATACAACCGAGCAACAGGCAATGATGTTATATCAATCTTTATTAGATACTGTAATGGGGTTAATACTTAACTTGGTATTCTCTGTTTGTATTTAATCTTCTTAAGACTAAATTCTTATCCTTACATAGTCTTCCTAAGACTAAGCTATTCATTCACTTTCTTCCTTGTCCTACAAGGAAGATATCTCGCGATGTTCTTTCTTTAGTAAAGAGTGTAAAGGTGTTTTATATTCATAAAGTCATATAGTTATATCTAGGAAATAACTTAGGTGGTTGCGTGAAGAACTAACTACTACATCGTATCCTTCTCCTTATATGGTCCTTCCCTTAACCCACTTACAAATCAATAACTATTATGAGCCACAATTGTGACTCATACATTCGCGTAATATAATAACCACATGACCTTAAACTGGTCAGGTGTGAAGCTCACATGACTTCTAAATAAGTCATGTGCGCAAAACAACTAATAACTTCAAACAAGTTATTATGCAATTCAATCAAATATAATAACTATGACTCGCAACTGCTAGTCATGTGTGAGACTCACATGACCTAATTGGTCATGTGCATGAAACCATTACAAACCTATGATCTCATAATCATGAGTCATGTGAAACCCTTTTTCCGTGCTAGGTTTGTAACAATAAAATCCATACTGATTGATTTCCATGGTTTTTCAGTGTAATCACCCACCAGAGTGTATCTTACAGTAAACTATTCTTACACCCATACCAGAGACCCTGAGGTCAATGGGTAAGGGTAGTTTGGTTCACTATAGTGGACAACTACGCATGCTATAAGATTGTAGTATTAAAGGCAGGCACAGGAAAGGCTCGTGTAACAAGGCTTGAGTTACCCTGATATGAGGCCTGAGTTACTCTGACATGAGGCTCGGGTTACCCTGCCATAAGGTCTGAGTTACCCTGACATAGCACCCAAGTTACCCTACCTAGCACATTGAGGTACTTACTTGGGGCAGGGGGTGATCCTATAAGGATTGGGCACTCCAGTAAAATCCAAAGGTTACAAACCTGGTAGCTTTTAGGGGAATATAGGAGGAGCTACAGGGCTCCAAATGCCCCAGGATTTTACAGAGGTATTCTTGACACCCCCCTGCAGCCCCAGTGTAAGGACCGCACGTCATGGGCTTATGGTTGTTGAGTTGCTGCCTTCCTTACAAAAGGAATTGAGTGGAGGTACTCTTGTAACACCATATGAGTTGTCATCGTCCGTCTGACCGGATGCTGTCCGTAGGATATATTAGAGAGCATAGAGTGTGCTCCAGAAGAAGGCCTATCTTCTGGTACCAAATATGTGTAAAATAGACAAGAACTGAAGGAGTTACTCAGGTAGTACTGGAAGGGTAGTCCAGAGCTTCCTGGGTAGTCTCAGGGTGGCCCAGAAGATGTTGAAGCATCTCCAGGCAGGTGAATCACACATAGACACAGCTCGTGCCCAATTGCTGTAAGACTATTAGGGTTGTTTGAGAACTCTAAAAGCATGATTCTTATCACTGTAGGAGTACTTGTGACGAGTTGGCTGTGGGTAGCACCCACCAGGCCAATCAGCAAGGTACCCCACTGGAGGAGCCGAGTAGACTTTCCTATTAGCCAAAGACCTGACTAGAATGAAGTAGGAGGTTCAGCTCGATTGTGAGAGCTATGTCTACTAAAGGCTTGCATAGATGAAATGCATATGGGTTTGAGAGTTCATAAATGGTATATCTCCTCAGTTGCATGATAGTTCGCTACTAGCATGTCACCAATATGAAGAGTTTTTCTCCTACAGTCACATTAGAGATGCAGCACTGAAACACTTGACATTGGAAGGAGATTTAACCAGAGTGGACCAATATCCATAAAGGAATAATGTCCTGGGTGGTGTGTATTGGCCAGCCCAGAGGAGATGGGTGTGCTCATGATTAAGTTAGAGTAGTGATGGGTGGGAACTGGCAGTATATGATATTCTACTTAAACTATATGCAAGTCCCACTCTACTCTGGCAATCAACTACCTCTCAAGAAACTTACTGAGTGAAGCTGTAGCTTAATGATATTAAGTTTTACTATTTTGATTCTTCTTTGTTCTACTATTCATTATTGCTTTTGATCTTTGAGTCACTTTAGTATGGTCGCAAACTTGGGATCCATCTTCCCCTAGGGTACCGCTGCTACATTCAGGTACTTCTAGTTGGTGTAGTAGTCTGTATGGTGTATGACATATTGGTTTTATCCTTTGGTACATGTCACAGTTCTTGACATATTGTTGGATGTCTTTTCTCATTTCTGGCCAATAGTAAGTTCATTGTACTAATTCTGTAGTTTTTATTATTCCTCCATGACAGCTTTGTGGTACATCATGGTTTTGCCTTATTGCTTTTGTCTTAATAGGTTTATTCTCTGGTAGCCATATTTTTCCTTTGTACCAAAGGTATCCTTCTTTCTATTCACATAGTCCTAAAGCTACCTTGTGGAATTCATTATCTCTGCTTTGCAAAGTTTGTCTTATTTTTTTGAATTGCCAATCTTTTCCAGATTTTTCCTTGATTTTGTCTGTGATTTCCATTTTTTGTATTTTGATACTGTTGATTTCTTCCTCTCCTGATTCATACCGTTCATCCATAAATTTTTCCTTTGGTAGCATAATTTGTTTTTGTTCTGTTTTTCATTCATCTTTTTCTCCCGGGAGGTCATCCAATCTTCTTGTAAGTGCATTTGGCTTCCCTCCTTCCTTTCCTAGTCAATATTCTATTTTGATATTGTATCAGCTTAATTCTTTACTCCATCTTATTTGCCTTCTATTCAATTCCTTGGTGGTTGTGAATGGTACTAGGCTTTTGTGGTCTGTGAGGATCTTTACCATATACAGACTTCCTTCTGCATACTTTTGCCACTCTTTTAATGCTTGCAATATCGCTAACAATTCCTTGTCATGAATGTTATAGTTGCATTCTGCTTTGGTCATTGTTTTTGATCTGTATGCTACTAGTTTCCATATTCCATTTTCATCTTGTTGTGATATGATGCCCAAATAGATGTAATTGGATGCATCTGTTTCTATCATAATAGGCTATTTAGGATCAAAATAATATAAGATTGGTGTTGTAGTAAGTTTTTCTTTGAGTTCTTCAAAAGCTTTCTTAGCTTTTTTCCCCCATCCCCATTTCTAGTTTTTTGTTGTTAATTTGTATAAGGGTTTGGCCATTCTGCTGAATCCTTCTATAAGTCTCCAATAAAAATTGCAGAATCCTACAAAGGACTATACTCTCTTGACTTTTCCTGGTGCTTTCCATTCTCTTATGGCTTCTGTTTTCACCAGGTCCACTCTTTCTCCTCCTTTGTTGATAATGAACCCTAGATATTCTGTTTCTTTTTTATGGAATTCACATTTTGTTGGTTTAAGTTTGACACCAATTTCTCTTAATTTTTGTAGTATCTTGTGAATGTCTTTTTGATGTTGTTCCAGGTTATCAGAAAAAATTAATAGGTCATCTAGGTAAGTGATGCAAATAACATCCAATTATTTGCTGAGGGCTGTATTTACCCATTGTTGGAATATTGCAGGTGCATTTGCTAACCCGAATGGCATAACTGTGTATTCATAAAGTCCATATCTGGTTCAAAAAGTTGTCTTCAATTCATCTCCTTTCTGTATATGAATGTGTTGGTAGGCATCCTTGATGTCTAATTTGGTGAAATATCTTGCTTTTCCTAGACAGTCTAGGGCTTCTCTTATGAGCAGTAGTGGATACTAGTCTTTTTTGGAGACTGCATTCAATCCTCAATAGTCCACACACAGTCTTAATCCCCCATCTTTTTTTTTGACAAACAGGATCAGAGCTCCTGCTGATAATGAAGATGATCTGATCTATCTTCTGTCCAGATTCTCTACCAGGTATTCTCTTAGTGCTTTCAGTTCACTTTCTCCTAACTAGTATAGGTCTATGAATGGGGCTGTCTTTCCTTCTTCTAATTCTATCTTATGGTCGGCATATCTGTGAGGTAGTAAATCCGTTCTTTCCTTTTCCTGAAATAATTCCAGGAATTTATGGTACTGTCTAGGTACAATATCTTTGGTGCACCAATCCTTGCCTTTCTTTTTTCTTAACACAAGTTCCATGCAGATTGTTGTGGCTGCTATGGAGGTTTTGTCTTCCTCCCACTTTAGAATACAAGTCTGATCTCCTGTTTGTTACATTTTTCCAAAGGCTCTTGCCAAGATGAATACTATTTCAAGGTTCTCCTTTAGTAATTTTTCTTTTTTGCAGTCCATACTTCCAAAGCCTCCACTTCCTCTTTTTGTTTCTTCTATTTCTTGCACTTCTTGCAAGTCTGTCTTGATAATTCTTTTGATTATTAGCTGTGCAATGCTATCTCCTATGTCGACCTTATACTCTTTTTCTGACAGATTTACCAATAGTACTTTGATTTCACTGGTGTAGTCCACATCTATTACTCCAGTATTAATAGTTAATCCTTTCCATTTTGCTAGTCCACTTCTTACTGCAATGCGAGCATAGGTGTTCTCAGGGAGTCCTATGCAAATTCCTGTTCCTATGAGTTCTTGTCCTCTTGCGGGGACAATAACCATATCCATACTATATAAATCATGGCCTGCCGCTAGATATGATCCTTTCATTGGTACTTTTGTATCTTAACTTGGTTTTTTGATAACCACCCATTGGCTTTCCTTGTTACCCCTATTTGTTTGTTGAATCTGACTCTCTTGTTCCTTTTCTATATTTATAGATAACACCTGACTTTTCAGGTTTTGCCTAATTGCTTGTTCTTCTGGTACCACATATACTGTAAGGGTACTGTCTAGGCATTCAGTCTTCTACCTTTCGCTATCAAAGGTGACTTCTTCCTTGATCTAGACAATCCTTGGTCCATGGCTCTTTAATCATAGCATTCCTAGGATTAGCTTTTATGTCACAGGGTAGCCCAACCATGAATGTTGTTTGTTGGTCTAAGCTGTATGCTTCTTGAAGTAAAGTAGATAAAGTAAGATAAAAGACAAAGATTGTCAAGGTAGGCTCAGAAAGTTGAGTGTGTAATGAATTTTTTCAAGAGTAAATAATAAATATATTAATAAGATCTCTTCTCCATTGATTGATGTTTCTAATAGCTGGGAGTACCTTGATATTTATATTCTACATCTGGGTTATTGCAGGCTACAACCAACTCTCATACTATCTAGGTATCTTTACCAAAAACCTCTTATTTTTTCTGAGTGTGAACACTCTTGACCCTGAGAATATTTGCCCCACTTAGCTTTGATTTCTGCAAACTCCTATTATTTCTGGGGGTATGAATACTCTGCCAGTAGGTAGTCTTTCGATCTGTCCACCATATGAACTAATATTGAGTATGCCATCCTGATAGCAACTATACCAATCATTCTGCCTCAAAAAATAAAGTGATCAGCTTTAATAAATCAGCACAGCTATTGCATTGCATTTTTATGCATCACAAAGCCCATTGGGCATGAAGGACTTTTGACCCTAGATCAAGCCAATAGCTTGTAGGGCGAAAACCTCTCATCCCGATTCTTGAGCAGACCCTCTTGGGGTGCTACTTCTTTCAAAGCAAGAGACTCGGCTCTATGGCTACCTTTTGGTGCCATAGGCTCGCGATATTCAGGTCACTAATGGTTTCTTCCCAAATTGTCCCATTACTTATCAGCCATGATATTTAACTGCTAATGTACAGGATAATAGCTTGCTCAAAGCTTAACCAAATTCCTTCGAGTTACTTCTCATGAGTCGCCAAAGGTACCCTCTCATATATCCTACGGACAGCATCCGGTCGGATGGACGATGACAATGTATACGGTGTTATGCTGAATTTGCCATTTATTGTTGCTAAAGTGTTGGGACGCAACGCGGTCGTAGTACCGTGATGATGCCCAGTCCCTACATGGGGGCTGCAGGAGTATGGTAGAAATAATCCTTAGTAAAGGCCAGGTAATTTTGGCCCTCTTTTCCATATGCCTAACAGTAGCTCCCCCTCCCAAGACTTTGTCTCGAATGTCCCTTTCAAAATAATAAAAATAACAAAAAAAAAGCAAAATTAAAATTAAAAACTTCATTCTTAGGAACTCAGCATGGTAGGGTAAAAAACTTTGCACATTTGCTTGGCCATGCAAAGAAAACCTTGCCATATTATTCCAATCCTGCCTATCCCGGCATTTCAGGATTCAACCTATGAAATTCCTCCAACAATTCTGCTGCATGCTCTAGGTGCTCTGGCTGCTCCCAAGTGTTGTCATCTTCAGAACAACCTTTCCATTTCACAAAATATCGGAGCTCTCAGAGGACTTTATTTCATCCTCTAACTCTTCTTGTATAGGAGATTATTTCACTCCTCATAATTCTCTCCACTTCCTACTCTAAATCACCTTCGATTTCTTCACAGTCGCGGGGTGGCTGTGCCTATCCTGGCTGAATAGAAACTCGGTAGGTCTCAAGTAGTGCCATGTGAAATACTGGATAGATTTTCCACCAGTAAGGCATTTGGAGTTTGTAGGCTCATTCACCCTTCTTCTCCAATACTTTGAAAGGCCCGTAGAGCTTAGGGCTCAACTTTTTTGAGGTTCTTTTTGATTGCATATTTTTTCCATTGAGCATGACTTGGTCTCCAAGCATTATGTCGGGTTGCTCCCTAGCTTTTCAATCATAATATCTTGACATGGCCTCCTGCATAGATTCTAGCATTTCCTTGGCCTGTCTATGTATTTTCTTCATCCAGTGCACATAGATGGCTGCACCTGGAGTTTGAGCCTCCCATTCTCTTATCCATTCAGTCTGAGGATGAAAACCATAGTTTGCAAAGAATGGGGTTATTTTATGTACATTAGTGGTAGAGTTGTTGTAAGCATACTCTACCAATGAGAGAAGCTGATACCAATCATCCTGATCATAGTTGACAAAGCTTTGTAAGTAACCTTCCAGTACTTGGTTGGTCCTTTCAGTTTGCCCATCAGTCTGAGGGTGACAGGCTATTGATATTCTTCTTTTAATTCCCAGAAGCTTACACAATGACTCACAAAATTCACCTTGAAACTTTCCATCCATGTCGGAAATGATTTCCATAGGTAGCCCATAGAGCTTCCATACTTCTTAAAGGAAGAGGTTAGTGATATCTTTCACAGTCACATTTTCCTTTAGATTGACGAAATGTACCATCTTAGTGAACTAATCCACTATGACCATGATCTGGGTGTGTCCCTGTAACTTGAGTAGTTGAACAATAAAATCCATTGAGATTGACGTCCATGCAGCATATGGTACTTGTAAAGGTTGGAGTAACCCGTACCTTGCATGTCTTGTAGATTTATTGTGTTGACATTTGTCACTAGATCTGATGTAATCATTAATCCAGCCTGTTAACCCTTTCCAGTAAAAGTCTCATGTGACTATTTCCAGGGTTTTTTCCTGGCCGAAGTGTCCAGTGAACTTTCAATCATGGCATCCATTCATTATGAGGGTTTGGATGCCTTTTTCTACTGGGATGAAGAGCCAGTCCTTGTAGTATACCAGCCCATCTTTCAAGATCCAAAACTTTGGTAGTTCTGTACCCTCATTTCTCAATCTTTCCAACTCCTGCCTTCTTGTGGTCCATTCTTCATCTTGTTCAGCCAATTCCTAACTTTGGCTATGAAGTCAGCCTTGAACTTTCTTATTTCCACTCTTGCAATCATGGCGTTTGACAGCATTACTATTTCTTCTGATAATTTGAGATTGTGTTCCTCATGGTAATAGTCGAAATGTTCATTATTTCTTGAGCTTGCTTGTAAAAAGTACACAACAGGCTTTCTTCCAAGTAGGTGACTACTTCCAAAGCCAGTGTCAGCTCGTTCTATTATTGCTAAGTCTGCCACTTCCTGGAGCTCTGTGTTGTCAATTGTTTCGACAATCATTTAAGCTATTCAGTCCTCTTTTGCAACCTTTTAGTCTGCATCTATCAGGTTGACCATCAAAACCTTTATTTCGCCAGTATAGTCTGCATCTATTACTCTGGCACCTATGTGTATGCTGTGTCTGAACGCTAATCCACTTCGGGGTACAATTTGCCCAGAGGTTCCCTTAGGGAGCCTTACAGCTATCCCTGTTGTAACAAGGGCTTGTCCCTTTCCAGGGATCGTTAGCATATCCATGCTATACAAGTCATGTCTGGGTGTAAAGGTTGATCCTCTAGAGGGAATCTTAGCATTCTCCACTAAGGTATGGACCTGGACCCTTTGTAGCTCTATGCTTCTGTCCAAGTCTTCTGTCTCTGACATCCAGTGATCTTCTGGCTGAGGATCGAGTTCCATATCATCTATCGAGGTTAATCTTTTGTCTCTAGTAGTTTTCCAAACCACAGTGACTTGTAAGAAGTTTCTTGGCTTCAAAATTGACTGTTCCCTATAGGTAGCTGGCCCTTCAGGATGGTACTCTGGCTGTCTACTCAGTGTATCTAGCTTACTGCCCTGGGTTCCCAGTCAGTAAACAATACAAAAATTAAAATCCATCAGCTTTTGAGCCCATTGAATTTGCCTTGTGCTCCATGCCTTGGTGGTAAGGAAGTACTGCAAATTTTGATGATTGGTGTAAATGGTAATGGGGACCTCTGTTCCCACCAGGTAGTGATGCGATTCTTTGAAGGCTTCCACAGTTGCCAGCAACTCCTTATCATGAACATCATAGTTTTGTTCAGCAGGTCCAAATTTTCACAAGTGGAATGCTACTGGGTGTAGCTTTTTCTTTGCTAGCTGTCATAAAATACAGCTGAGTGCAAAATTGCTTGCATCAGTCTCCATGATTGTTTCTCTCATGGGGTCGAAATGACAAAGAATTGGTGTAGTCACAAATTGTTCCTTTAGGAATTCAAAAGCCTCATCCTGCTCTCTTCCCAAGGTAAAGTGCTTCGAGTTTTCTTTCAGAAGCTCTGTAATTGGCTTGCAAATTGCTGAAAAATCATTAATAAACCTTTGGTAGAAGTTTGCAAATCCCATGAAGATTTTTATATCCTTTACCAACTTGGGCTGTTTCCACTTTTGAATTCATTTGACTTTTTTCTCACTCATGGAGACCCCTTTCATTGTTACCACGTAACCTAGAAATTCCATCATAGTGACATGAAAGTAAGATTTTGCAATAGAGACTGCCAGTTAGTATTCTCTTTGGCAAGCTAATACCTTTTGGACTCGTTCAATGTGGCTTGCTTTGTCTACTGAGTAAATAAGAATGTCATCCATATAGACCACAATGCCATGATCTATGAATTCTTGTAAGACTGTGTTCATCATTGCCTGAAAGGTAGCTGGGGTGTTACCCAGCCTGAATGGTATTACTTTGTATTCAAAGTGTCCATAGCAGGTCCGAAAAGCCATCTTCCATTCATTCCCTTCCTTAATTCTAATAAGATAGAACCCACCTTTTAGGTCTAACTTGGTAAAGATGGTTGAACTGACCACTCAGTCTCTCAGTTCCATCATAAGAGCAAGCGGGTATTTGTTGGGTATCATGACCTTTTCAAGGTCCTTATAGTCAATTCATAGGTGCCAACCACTATTTGGCTTTGGGACAAACAATATCGGAGCCCCACACAGTGTCATGCTGGGCCTGATTTTTCCCTGTTCTAATATTTCATTTAGGTATATGTACAGAGCTTCCAATTAAGACACTGAAAGATTGTAAATAGGTTTCCATGGGGGCTTAGACCTTCCTTGATATCAATTGCACAGTTGAATGTCATTCTTGGGGGTAATCTTTCAGCAGCTGATGGCAGAAAAAGGTCTGTGTAATCTAGGTAGTCCTCCAGTAACTGGCTGACTACCAGTTCTTTACTCTTATCTATAGAGGTTACCAGCCTAATGACTATTACATCAAGGTCATGAGCTACATCATCATCCTATTCAAATAGTTCATCCATATTGTACCACGTGCCTGAGCCATAGTGGTCATGGCATTTCCTATCCTTGAATTCCTACCTATCCAAATATGTGATATTAGATATAGGGTGTTCCTTTAACCAACTGTAGAGTATTATCATTCCCCATCTATTCATAGGTGCCACTTCACATGAGACTTTGGTAGTGTGGTAATTTATCCCTATTTTGATTTTTATAGGTGTGGTATATCATTTGTCACTTGATCTGGCAATGTTGTCTGTAAAGTCCTTAATCGGGATATCAATTTTGCGAATTACACAGGGTATATTTAATTCTTGTACTAGCTTCTTGTTTAGGACAAAAGCATCGGCTCCTGAATCTAGTAGGATTTGGATTTGATAGCACTTTCCCACAATGTAGAGGTGTGCATGACCCTCACAGTACTGGTAAAGTGTAGGTTGTGGGGTAATGAGTTTGAGCCACTTGCCTGACTGCTCTGTCTCAATATGTCTTCGCTTTGACATTTTTATAACCAAACACGGGTGTGGATTTTAGTGTGTTCTTTCGGATTTAGTGGGGGCTCAAGATTCTTTCTTGAGCAGAATTTTTGTCTGGATGAATATGTCAACCTAGTATACTTAGGTACATGAGGTTACTGGTGTGCTTGAAGGAATATTTGTCACAACAAGATAATCATACTATGGTGTACTTTAGTGTATTCTTGGATTTTTGTACAGATGTTTTCTGTGAGGTATACAAAAGATGATGGTCACCTTGGGACAAAAGATAAAAGCTCCTGGTTCCAGGTTAAAGTGTGTACTGAGCAAAGCCATATTGGTATTAAGGTGTAGTCAGTGTAGGTGTTAACCATCTTATTCTTGCAACTTTATATAGTTGGTTATAATAGTTGTAAAGTTTTTGAGTTTACTATAATGTAGCATTATTTCGACCAATCAGGTTTCCTCAGGTAAACTGACAAGAAAAGAATATCTTTCAGTTATTGGGTAACCCACTACTAGTAGTCTTTACCCCCTGCTACAAGGTTCCTGTTTCAACCTGACCAGTGCATTTTCATCATGATAAAGCATAGGTACAATCTGCCAGTGCTTGTTAGCGTAGGCTAAGATTCAAGACAAGTGTGGATAGGCCCCTATATTGAATTTGTGCCAGTCCACAAGTACCGATACACTGTCACTGTATGGTGCCAGAACCATTCCCTGTCTACTCAACCCATTTGCCTCCTTATGCTCATGCATAGACCTGAATCAGTGTTGAGACTAACCCCTTCAATTAGACAGTGACCAGTCCAATACTCTTTAGCTAAGAAGAGGGTGTGTAGACCTCGAAAGGATTCCCATCAAATGGATCCCGGGTCAGATAATTCCCAAAGTTATAGTGATGGCCTAGTCATTGCCACTTGACCAACCTGTGGCTACCTCTCTTAGGGGGCCCAGACCTCCAACTGAGTGTTCCATCTCTTTGGTTGCTTGCATTGCATCACAGAGCTAACCATGACTGCTCTTCTACACATGCCCCATTTGTGGTTGGTAAGTCCACAACAGGTGCATGAGCCCTGAGTTTCTTGCCTCTTATCTATCATGGTCTGGGGGAGTCCTTCATGAGCTTTTTTCTAATCTGTATATATCGGGGTTGGATTGCTCTCTCCCGAATTGGCTTTTTGTACCTTCCAACCTATCACCATTGCTTTTGGTAACAGAAGATTCTTCTTGAATGTAGTATTGGAACCCTTATTCTCATTACCATGTTTTCTTTTCATGGCATTTCCTCATCCCTTTCCCATTGCCTGAGATAGGGTTTGGTGTTGTAAGAAAGACTCCTCTAATTTCCCAAAGCCTCTTAGCGCTTTGAGTCGGTCTTCATCAGAACCATATGTCTCTCCTGAGAACCTCCTTAGGATTTATTCCTAGAGCTTATCTTCAATTAAAAGCCTCCATCTGATACCAGACATCTTAGCTTTGATATTAAAGTTTTCAAGCAGAAGGAGATATTCTTCAATGTCATTATTGTATGGGATTTTCTTCATATCCCATGCTGCCTCTCATTCCTGCTCAATGCCCAAGTACCTACTAATGATTTCTTGGGTAAACCTGGTCCAAGAGACCAATTCCAGTCAGAAAGGAGCTCCCATGGCACCCGTCATGCTCTTTCAGTACCATTTGGTGAAAGGGTTGACCTTCTTTCCCTTTGTCCTCTTTAACACGTAGACAATCTTGTCATGGTCTTCTGCCCATTGATTCAGATTTCTAGCAAAATAGTCCTCACAATGCAATACTCATGTATTGATGTCTTTATAGACTTTGGCCTCGAATATAGTTCATGGGTCTGCATGTCATTTTCCCCTGTCGATCGCACTTCTTAATACTTCCACCAGCTCTTTCGCATCTGGAGGAAGCTTCTTAGAGGAGTGCCTTGCAGGTCCTGGTGTGGGGGGTATGTCTGGGTCATTATGATCGCTGGAACTGCTGCTGCTGCTAGGGTTTGGATCTCCACCTCCAGCTCCATGCATCATCAGGGGTCCTTCACCCCCTCCTCCTCCTCTTCCTTCTGCTTCTGGGATTGGTAGGCCTTAGTCTACTCCCTTTCCTTTCTTTGGCCTACCAGTCAGGGAACCAGAGGAGGATAGAGGCATGGTTTCTGCTGTTGCCTGCCTCACTGGAAGGGAAGAGGTGGCCACTGATTGAGCCACTTGAACAAGTTGTTGCTGTACAAGGTTTATGATTTCTTGGATCCTTTATTCTGTAGCTATACATTGTTCATGGTCAATTTCCACTTCGGCTTGGACTTGTTGGATCAACTGCTCTAACTGTTGATCTCTCAAAAAGGATGCTTGCCCTGTTAAGTCAATATTCTGATGCAACTGGGTACTCACCGCCTGTTGCTGCTCATGTTAAGTGTTATGTTTTTGTAGCTCTGCTGCTACTTGGTCTTGGAAGTACTTTCGAGATATCTCTACTTCTTGTGCAAGTTTATCCATATTTAGGTTTATCCCCACTAATTCATTTCCCACTATCTGTTCTCCATGATTAAGCCTTTTTTTGTAGGTTTCCAGCTTGTCGGCATATTGCCATCCTTGTTTGGACAGCTCATGGTAAGCTATATGTTGTTTGTCAATGGACCTTGATACAGTCCGATCAACTTGATCAAGGCAGCTTAAGATATGGTTTAAGATAGCTGGAATTTGTGGAGGGACATCTCGTTGTCCTCTCAGGATAGGAGCTCTTTTTTTGATCCTTCCCCCTAACCTTCCACCTCATAGAGAGCTAGCGGGAAAACCTCCACTAGAAAGGAATGGAGAGTTTTGTGTAGTGGTAGAGGCTAATATAGATATTATGTCACTAGCTGGAAAAGGTGCTCCTTCTTCCATATGTATATCATGTCCAGCTTCTTGGATAGTGAATGGCATAGGTGAATCTCATCTTTGGTGATCCATGACAAGTTTAGGTAGAGGTAAGTGCATATAATGAGCCTAGGTAATGTGGAGAGTATTAATATACTGCTATGGGGTAGCCCAACCGTGAATGTTGTTCATTGGTCCAAGCCATATGCTTCTTGAGGTAGGGTAGGTAAAATAATATAAAAGATGAAGATCATCAAGGTAGGCTCAGAAAGTCAAGTGCATAATGAACTTTTTCAAGAGTAAATAATAAATATATTAATAAGATCTCTTCTCTATTGCTTGATGTTTCTAATAGCTGGGAGTACCTCGATATTTATATTCTGCATCTGGGTTATCACAGGCTACAACTAACTCTCATACTATCTAGGTACCTTTACCAAAAACCTCTTATTTTTTCTGAGTGTGAACACTCTTGACCCTGAGAATATTTGCCCCACTTAGCTTTGATTTCTTCAAACTTCTATTATTTCTGAGGGTGTGAATACTGTGCCATTAGGTAGTCTTTTGATCTCTCTGCCATATGAACTTATATTGAGTATGCTGCCCTGATAGCAACTATACTAATCATTCTGCCTCAAAACATAAAGTGATCAGGTTTAATGAATGAGCACGGCTATTGAATTGCATTTTTATGCATCACAAAGCCCATTGAGCATGAAGGACTTTTGACCCTGGATCAAGCCAATAGCTCGTCAGGCAAAAACC
This sequence comes from Choiromyces venosus 120613-1, assembly GCA_003788595.2. Classification (NCBI taxonomy): domain Eukaryota; kingdom Fungi; phylum Ascomycota; class Pezizomycetes; order Pezizales; family Tuberaceae; genus Choiromyces; species Choiromyces venosus. The sequence goes on from ML120365.1 coordinate 981,800, forward strand.
TCTCATACTGATTCTTGAGCAGACCCTCTTAGGGTGCTACTTCTTTGAAAGTAAGAGACTCATCTCTATGGCTACCCTTTGGTGCCATAGGCTCGCAATATTCAGGTCATTAATGGTTTCTTCCCAAATTGTCCCATTACTTATCAGCCATAATATTTAACTGCTAACGTACAGGATAATAGCTTGCTCAAAGCTTAACCAAATTCCTTCGAGTCACTTCTCATGAGTCGCCAAAGGTGCCCTCTCATATATCCTACGGACAGCATCCAGTCGGATGGACGGCGATGACATATACATTGTTATGCTGAAGGTGTCGTTTATTGTTTCTAAAGTGTTGGGACGCAACTGGGCCGTAGTACCGTGATGATGCCCAGTCCCTACATGGGGGCTGCAGGGGTATGGTAGAAGTAATCCTTAGTAAAGGTCAGGTAATTTTGGCCCTTTTTTCCATATGCCTAACATTGTGCTTAACTAAGTTGACCACAAAGAAGGTAGCCTTTTCTCTGTAGTTTCCTAGGTCCATTGAGATTTCCGCTATCTAAGTAATAGGTCCTACTTCTGAAACAGTACTGTCTATTGTATAAATGTCTCTTGGTTTTTCTGATCTTTTTCAGATGTAATTGGTATCTTATAGCAAAATTGTAGTCTATAAAATCCTTAGTAGCTCCTGAATCAATCATAGTGTTTGTTATTATTTTTTTATTTTTCTTATTCTGGAGTTGTACCTCGATCATGATGTGATCTGATTCATAATTCAAGGTTTCCATGTGACATGTTGTTGAGTGTAGTTGTGATATTTCGATAGTTTTTGGTTTACTGGCCCTCAGACCACCTCTTACTGGGGACTTTCTTCATTTAAACTCTCCTCCTCTTCCTTTTCCTTCCTTTCTACTTCTAGGTTTCGAATCTTAACATTTTTGACCCTGCAGTCTCTGGCAAAGTGTCCTTTGTTTCCACATTTGAAACATCGCTTTTCCTCTCTGCATTTTTTGAGTTCTTCTGTAGGTAGTTATTGAAATTTTCTGTGATTGGTTGCATCTAGGTCCATCAGGTCCCCTTTATCCTCTAGTGTTGCAGGATTTGTTTTGAATGTGCCATCCTGATTTCTTGGCACTTCCTGTTGTCTAGGGATCGCAAATTTTTCCTTGAGATGTTCAATCATATTAATCTTCCTTTTCTTTTTCTATAGCCTAATTTGCTAATTCTTCTGATGTTGTTGGCTTGGCATCTGCTTGTGCATAGGCATTTTGTAGTGCTTGTTTCATTCCTCTTAGGAAGAATCTTCCTAATGTATCTCCATTATATTCCGCTTCTATTCCAGCCAATTAGAGCTCATTCCAATAGTCTGTCATATTCTTAATGCCTTGTGTCATTTTTTCGATGGAATTTCTTGTTCTCTCCTTGCTGTCCTTGTCTCCAAAATTGTCATTAAGCATCTGTTTGAATGCTTGCCAGTCTTGCCAGTCATTTTGTACCTTCCTCTGAATGTAGGGTGCAATCCATTATGCCACTGAATCTCTGAGTAGAGATTTGGTGTATCAGATCTTATCCAAGTTGTGATCTTCTTTATTCCATCCTATAGCCTTGAAGTATATTTTTACTTGGACTAGAAATCATCGTAGCTTTTCTCTTTCACCTGTAAAGACTCCTGGTTCACTGACCTTGATCCTTCTGGTGACTCCTATTAAAGCTTGGAATTGTTCTTGGGTGAGGGTTATCATTCCTCCTGGTGGCTGAGCTCCTGCTGGTGGTGGTACCCCTCCTGCTGGTCCTGGTAGTGCTGACATTCTTTGGTTTTCCTCCTCTTCTGATGATGTAGATCCTTGTCTTGATCTTTCTTCTGATGTGACTGGGCTAGCTACTCTACCTCTTTTTGAGGCAGTTCTTGAAAGTGATTGTGCTACTTCAGGTAGTTCAAATGATCAACCTTCATTATCAGAGGTGTCGTTGGGTATTGCCTGAGATGCAACCAAATATTAGGATTGCCTATGAGATCACTCCTGTTATATAACTGTGCAATAGGTAACAAAACTATATAATTATTATATTAGATATCTCAATGGGGTATAAATACTCAGAATCATATTTATTAATTTCTACTTAGTCTTTCTAAGACTAAGTTCTTGTAGTGGGTCTTATATCTACTCAGTCTTCTTAAGATTAAGTTTCTTTGTTCACTTCTCCCTTATCCTATAAGGAAGATATTGTAGGATTTCTTTCTTAGTAAAGAGCATAAAGGTGTTTTATATTCATAAAGTTATAAAGTTATATCTTAGGAAATAACTTAGGTGTTTGCGTGAAGAACTACAACATCGTATCCTCCTCCTTATATAGTTCTTCCTACAACCTGCTTATAAATCCATAACTATTATCAGTCACAACTGTAACTCATACACTTGCATAACATAACTATCACATGATCTAAATCAATCATATGTGAAACTTACATAACTTTAACTAAGTCATGTGCATGAAACATAAAACCAATTATAACAACTATGATTCACAATTGTAAGTCATATGCAAAACTCACATGACATTAACTAGTCATGTGCATAAAATATTACAAACCTATGACCTCATAATCATGAGTCATGTGAAAACCCTTTTTCCACACTAGGTTTGTAACAACTATCTTCATTCTGGGTCTCAGCTGAAAGGACCTGGCATGGGTTAAATAGTATAATTCTGCAAACCTTCCATGCATTTATTATATTTTTTGAGGTAAATGTAGCCTCACAGGTAGGTATTAGGATTCTTGTATAATATTAGTCTCTTGTGTAAGTGTAGTTTAGGCCTAAGAATATAAAGTGATTTCAAATGAATTAGGGGGAAGAAAAAAAAAGTACTAATGAAAGAAATTTCCCCTTATTGAGTCCTGTGTGACCCTTCTGTACAAAGACATCAAGGCCATTGCTGGAATGCCCCTGCAATGGGCCAAATAGCCCCACATCTAGTAGTTGAAGTAGGTGGGTTGAATGTGTGGGTAGGCAGAGTGGGAGAATTTTATTGTTGAGACAAAAATTGAAAAATTCCCAGTTAAAATGAGAAGTATACCCATCAATCAAAAGTAAATGGTGATTTCCCTGTTCTCTAATGTTCATTATAATGTTAGTTGATAATCTCCAACTACTTAATAAAGAAGTTCTTAGTGCCTGTTTGATTACAATGATTCCATTCTGTTCCTTTATACAAATGACTCTTTTCCTTCTGTTTCAAAATGAAGTGAACATCATTCTCACAGTAGAAACTGTTGCCTAATAGAATGGTCCCATTTTTGCCAAACAGGCCCTTATACAAACCCACCTTTCCTTTATTCCACTATCAAATACCTCCTTAAGCCACCTTAAACCCAGCTTCTCATTACTCTAGCCTTTATCTGACACCCTAAATGTTGCTACATCTTTTTTCTTAAGTTTTGCATGTCAGTTCATATAGTGGGCAGCACCTTTATTGACAATAAAAGGCTGTAATACCTGCCTATTCCCACTAATTGTCTCTAGTACTGTAACCCATTCTCAGGAATCATCATAGATCATTCATGTGGTATGATAACATTGCTTACAAATTACCTTACATTGCAATGCCTTTCCCATCATGAAACTCTTCTCATCCGTATTATACATATTGGAGGTTTTTATATTATAGAATTTTACTAGATAATTGAACTAAATTTATGTTAACTATATATATTGCAGTAGTATTCTAATTATAAATATAAAATTCATCAATAGGAGGTAAAATACCTTCTTAAAAAAATCATGTATGATATCAGGACTGCTACCTAATGCATGCTGGTGGTCTAAGCAAGTACCAAACTGAGATGCTCAAACTTAACGGTGGTTGAGGAATCTTGTTAACCAGTTTTTTCCTAAGGTCTACTCCTTCATCCTTCTCTGCAGTAATCCTTGTGCCATCAACTTTACTATTCCTAATCTGAGTAGGTGGGCCCATTCATCCAACCTTCCACACCACCAAACAATTGCTCTCTCCTCATACTCTGTTAAAACCTAAAACTTAACATGACCTGGCACCCAGGTTTCAGTTCCAGAAAGTTGATTTTGTACAGTGGAGAATGGAATTACGGACTTCTCTGCTGTTGCACAAATAGATGGTTTCTCCAAGTATTTATAGTACTTAATGGCATCTTGGAGGTTGGTTTCTTTTTTGTCATGCTTCCTTTCCTTCATGAGTGGCATCATGATATGTTGATTGTGTTAATTTTCTCCACTCACAGCCTTACTACTCCACTTTACAATAAGTGGGGTTACATCTTGGCACTGTCTTGGCAGTAATCAGAATCCATGTGCCGATTGGTTTCATGGTGAATTACATTAACGTCATTTATGGAGATGTGGCTCTTCACCTAGAAGTGGCTTGCAGTGGCAACCAATTGAAAACCAAATGTATATTTGATTATCTACATAAATAATAGTGATACAACTTTCAAAATTTGTTAGAAAATACTTTGAAATATGGAGAATTAGGGTATGTAGCTTCTACTTTAGTGTAAGAAAAACCTCTCTTAGTATAATGCTATTAAGATTGGTTGTTTCAAACAAGATACCTCTAATCATATATTGTGTAAAAATAGAAATATATATAAGAGTACTTTCATAAGCAAGTAGATAGGTTTTATAGGTCTTATATATTCTGTGTGAATTGTTTTTACTTTAATCTAAACAGATTTTTAAAAGTTGTAGTAACAAATTGACAGGAGGAAAACTATATACAAAATTGATCAATTTGACTACATGATATCTGCTTATTGGCTTGACCTATAAATTCAATAATTTGCTAGTTATTTTATAAAGGTTATCTGAGTAGGTATACCAAGTTTGAGGTTGAACAAAGAAGTCTTTCATCTTCCATACACAACTGACAGAACTTTGTATAAAAATTGAATGCTATAGTATTTCAAGCTTGAAATCTCTAGAACCAATATTCCAAACTACCTAAAACTTATTCAATAGTCTGACCCATATTAGGAGACCAGGAGATAATACTTTTAGCTTTATCTAAAGAGTACACCATACAAGGTTGAAGCTTAAAACTAATATTTTTACACATATATCTTTATAATAATCAATGAATAAAATAAGGAAGGTTTACCCATTGGGCCCGAAATTTCATGAAGTTACTTATATTAATGTTATGAAGGATACTACAAAGTATTGGAATTATAAGTTAATCCAGTATATAGATATCATATTATCAAATAAATCAACTATATCTATTGTTTTACTTCATCATATAGTACTATAACTTCTAAGAATAACTATAAACAAATACAAAAGTAGCTAATACATAACATGCAAGGTCTATAATAACTCTCTATTTACTTAAAAAACTATTCTCTACATGTCTTTCAATTTCTTTACCATTAAGTATAACAGGACTGTTATTTTAAACTACCAATTGGAAAGATAATATACTCGGAGAAACATTTCCTATTATGAAATAATAACTACTTTTACTAATTCTCCATGTTTCAAAGTACCTTCTAACAAGTTTCCAAAGTTGTATCACTATTATATATGTAGATAATCAAATATACATTTGGTTTTCCCTTGGTTGCCACTGCGAGCCACTTCTAGGTGAAGAGCCGCATCCCCGTAAATGACGTTAATAAAATAAAAAAAACTATCTCCAAAAAAAAAAAAAATACTTCAATGAGTTGTGCTTTTGCCTTGAGGTTCGGATTGCCTACCGAGAAAACGTGGTTATTTAGCATAGAGAATTCTCAACTTGGATATCACTGTCGCTCACGCGGATAACCTATTTGGTATGTTGGAAATAATTGAGTTAGACTGCTCACCGTATACCATAAGTGGCTCCGACCACCCGCGACTACCATCCTAAACGCTGCTCAACTACCAAGCAATCCTTCACTAAGAACAATCGGCGACTACTTAGTCTTGCGCTTGTTCACAGGCTCCATGAGCGGGAAAATAGACCAGGGTATTCAGAAAAGGGGTTGAATATGATAAGATGGGGGAGTGGCTACGAGGTAAAATGTTTGGCAGCTAGGTAGGAGAAATCTAGAGATATAAGAGTCATGTTTCCGCAACCTCTTTTACAGTCTTTGTCCGTCATCGTTGTTCTTTTTGTCTGTCCTTATTTCTCTTTTACTCTTTATTTGTCCATTTTGTCATTACTTGTGCTGCTTTGTACATATCTTATTGCCCGGCGTTCCTAGCTCCAGACCAATTCCGCTGTGCATAAACCTTGTTGCTTAAAGTGGTATAGTCGTTGAATGAACCTGGCATAGCCTGTGATAGAGATATCTGTTAGAAAGTATTACTGGACGCGAGCACGGAAGTGATTGCAGGGATGAATAGTTGGTTGGTCGTTATTGTTAAGGACAGAGAAGGTAAAGACAAGAAAGAGAATAAAAGAGGAAACTTAAGTAACAGGACGTAGGAGAGGGTAACTTTTATGTCAGGTGACATAGGAGAATTACAACGACATTTTGTGTTGGACGCGCAATCACTATTTCTAACAAATATCATGGAATATCGAGTGATAGCTCGTGTACATGGGAAGTGGAGTCATAGCCTGTTTGTATAGTATAAGTTGTGGGCTTATCTCCCGAAAAGCTGTTAATCAAGCCCTACTGTCGCTACAATACTTGTTGGATATATCTGCACTAGTGCGCACTAGTATCACGTACGTGTGATTCCAGAGAGTGGATGGGGTATTTAGTCTTACCGTCACGGCATTATACCCCACTGTAGTTTAACGTCAAAAAGCGGTATAATAGCTCCTGTTCTCCGATGTATTGAAATTGCATCTGTGATTGGTATTATGATATTTGTCTGAGGGAGTGTGTTCCGGATTGTAAAATTATCACCCTGCGAACAAGTTTTGAAACCCTTTTCTTTGTAACAATTTGTTTCCTTGTGCTGCTTACTTGTTTTACGTCTGTTGGGGTGGTGAATTAACACTGCTGTACCCACTGGCTATGCTGCTGATTACCCGGTTAGGAATATATTCAAGTAGTAGTCGCAAGTGACAAAGTTACCAAATGTTATGCTCCCCGTGCGGGCTTTGAAGGTGGAGAGATTATATCTCAACGACTGACTTGGTAGATGTTTGCCGGGAATATCAGTGAGACAAAAATAGACGATAGGAAAATCGTGCCTACCCAAAGATGGGAGAATCTCATGTGGTGATAAATAGACTGTGTATTCATTAAGGTTGCGATCACACCAGTGACTTTCTCAAACATCCTGTACAAGCAGGTACCATGATATCCAGACTTAATGATAATGAAAAACATGTAAAAGCAAAAATAAAAACGGGAACAAATAATCTTAAAAATGGGAGGACCTGTTGGAGATCTGAAATAATGTGATTTACCATGATGTGGCTCTTCAGAGGGATCCAGCTAGGCACTAAGCCATGTGTTGATGCCTACCCCACTTTGGTTCATGAAGGGGGTAGCCATCACTAATAGTGATCAAAAGTCTCTAAATTTTACACAATGCCAGTTATTAAGCCACAGAAGTGGAACAAGGCAGAAGAAAGGACCGAGAAGGCAATTAACAACTACCAGCATAATAATGAACCCTCCATTTGAGCTTCAGCAGAGAAGCATAATGTTCCATACTCAACATTGCAGGGAAGGTAGCAAGGCAGAGCATCTTGGGAGGTTAGACATCTCAAGATGCTAGTGTTGACTGAATATGAAGAAAATTCAATTGTGAGATGGTGTGAGCACTTGAATGAGTGGGGACATCGAGCACAATTGGGTATGGTAAAGAGCATGTCAGAGGCAATTGTTTCTCAGCAGATAAATGACCATACTTTACGAAAGAACTGGATAAGTTAGTTCCTAAACCACCATTCCAGTTTAGTAACAAAACTTAGCACCTGCTTGCATGATCACCATGCTCTGGCCAGTAATCCTATGGTGTTGAAAGACTATTGTAACACGGTATGATCTCTTGAGTATACTATGAGGTAGAATGACTACTAATTATTTATATAGCTACAAAATCTAATTAAATTTCACAAGATAACCGCATCCAATATTTATAACATGGATGAAAAGGGGTTCATGAGGGGGGTTGCACTGTGGTGCAAAGTGATTTGTAAAAAAGGTCCTTGTTTTGCAAAGTTAACACAGGATGGCTTACATGAGTGAGTAACAGTAATTCAGGCTACATCAGGAGATGAAAAGGTACTATACTCCATGATTATCAACAAAGGCCAAGCCCACTACATTGGCTGGTATGCAAAGTTACAAAAGAAGGATGTTGCAACTTTTGGAGTGCCAGAGAAGGAATGGAGCAATGAAGTCCTGGGACTTTGGTGGTTAAAGGAGATTTTTGATAGGGAAATATCAGAGGGGTGAGCCACTATTAAGTTAATACTAATTATACTCTACCTAGAGCTAATGTGATGTATAGTACTGGACATAGTTATTACCTGCTAATACTAGATGGGTATGTATTGCATTTCAATTGGGAAGTTTTTGACTATTGCTTAAATGCAAAGATTGTTCCTCTTTGTCCACCAGTCTACTCCATACACCTCCTTCAGCCCCTGGATGTTGGCCTATTTGGTGCCCTACAGTGCCATTACAGTAATGACCTGAATAAGTTTATTCAAAAGGGACATGCGGGGATGAACAAGGGGGGATTTTTACTGTGAGTATTCTCGGTATTGTTTGAGTAGATTGCAATTAATATATAATATTACAGAATCCTAATACCTGCCCAAAGACTTACCTTCAGATTAAAGAATATTCTTAGTGCCTGGGAGGCAGTGGGAATAATTCCCTTTAACCCTTGGTGTGCCTTAGGGGTAGTAAAGAGAAAAGAATAGAATGTCTCACATTCTGAAGCTTTAGTGATCTGAGTGGCTCCCCTGATACTCTGAACTCCACACAGAATGAGCTAAGCTACCAGAACCACAATATCTCTGGTTACTTGCACTAACCCATCTTTCCAGAAGCTGAAGACTCTCTTGGTTGGCCTTTAAGAAGGCTTTCAGCAAACAATTGCTGACAAAATGGTGGAGGAGGAGGCCCACCACTAATACTGACAATTAATAGAGAAGGAGAGGCAAGGAAAGACTTCCAATTAGTGCAAGCTAATGGAAGCAATGGTGGTCACTTTGGAAAAGGTTCTTGAGTTATGGGAATAGTGTGAGAGGGTGGATGCAGTCAAGGCTGCCCAAAAAGCCAACAAAGAACCTAACTTCCCCCATCCTGCACAATCCAGGTGAAAAGAGGAGAAGCACACATCCCATGCTGCCCTGGACAGCCTCCCAACATCTTCCACAAGTACTACACATCCTGTGGTGGATGAAGTGGAAGACCTGTGGGAAGAAATGAAGGCATTGGATGTTGGGAGTGATGGTATAGGTGAATTCGGTAGGGGGGGATTGAGAATACAATCTGTCTGCAGGGGAAATGCTGATTATAAGATAGCTGATCAAATTGGATCAATTGGGGCTTGCATTTGGCTTACTGTAATAGATTGGGATGGCCTTCAGTCCTTGGGAGGCAAAGAATATTGAAATTTAATCATTTGTTGCTTGGGAGAGGTGTTAGGACCCCCTCAGAAAGTGAGACTAATTGTGCAATCAAGGCTGAGCCGGATCTGGGCAAAGAGCCGGTTCCCTGTGAAACACATTAGCTTTGATCAGAAGAGAAGGGCCTACGAGCATGCAGAAATACTCAGGCTCGCATCATGCGAAAGTACCTATACGAACTGTGTAGCATTGTGCAATTGATTAGGTGTGAGAGAGGATAATAGTCAACAGTACAAAGATCGGTAAATTGTTCCGTAAAGGGATTTGATGGGAAAATTGTTTGATGCAGCACTCGATAAAAAATAGGAAAAATAATAGTACAGCTATTTATTCAGGTCTTCTGGGGATGTCATATCCCCACCGGGTTTCCCGGACATCTGCAATAATGAAACAGGAAATAAAAATAAACAAAGAAACAGACAAGAGAACCAGGAGGAAGAAGAAAAACAAAGACAGCCAGTCTCACTAGGACCTGACCTGAAACGGACAAACCATCTGATCAAGGGATTTGTGAGCATAGAGGCATCCACATATCGATAAGTCGGTTTCAATCAAATCAGATACATGCTGTGAATTATGAGCTTTCTCTTGACCCTATTTATTGCAAAGTTACGGGCAATAGCTAAGGTTTATATACTAACGTTCCTAGCTACTTCTTTGCATGCCCGTTGATATTCCCAATATCAACCCTAACCTTATATCCTTAAATTCCTTAATACCAGGATGCCAGTAAGTCCCTTATCTCCCGAGCAGCCACATCTTTTACTAACTCCATTATCCTATCTACTGTAGATATTATATCCGCGATATCCTTAACTCCTTTTCTCGTCACTTCGGCCATGAGGTACTATCATATCGGCAAATCACCCATGTTGCTGTTAGAACAGACCACTCAAAATCTCGTCATCCTCCAACCAATCCGTTTCCTCGCCGGCTCGCCCATGACCATTGTGACCGATAATACGATCTCCCGCATGAACGCCGCGATATTCAACAAGATAGCCCATAGTGTTAGGCCCGGCCCGAGCAGGCTTGAAAGCTTGAATCGAGCTTTCGCGGATTCATCGAAGCTGACTCGCATGTGGTGTAAGCATTTCTGTCGAAATCTGGGGATCCTTTATGCTCACAAAGGCTTCACTTAAGTCTTTTTGTCTGTTAAACGCCAGGCCCTAGTAATGACTGGTTATTGATTGTTGTTGATTGCTCTTGTTATCCTTCTTGTAGTGATCTAAATTGTATAAGACTTGACTATCATCTTAGGTTTAGTTAGAGGGTTGGCAAATAGGGCAAGTGTTAGACTATGAGGCTCCTTGATGGTAGACTAGGATAGAAGACGAAATGAAGGGAGCATTCCCCAACAATTATCATCAACAACCTTTCGAAACGCCCCCCCCCCCCGGTTTTCTCCTATCACTTCTATGTTTCTTCGTTCAGCTTTGTTTCCTGTTTTGTTGTTGAGGGTGTCCGGACTGCCGGGGGCGATAGCAAGCCCAGACAACATTGTTATATAGCTTGGCTATATCTTTCCTTTTTTGCATCAAATAAATATTCACCGAACAGCGTATCTGTCAACCGTCTATCGACCGTTGATTATTACCATTTCGCCGGCCTCAGCTATCGTGTATTGCTACAATTTCCGGTAACACTTGACTGATTGCTATGAGTAGTCACGTTTCAAAAACCGTCTCATTCTACTTATTGGGTTTCTTGAATTCAGGATCTACTATGCTATATTTATTTCTTAAATAATTACTGCGCGGGACTAACGGTCTCTTGTGGCTAATCTTTTCACAATTTCATAGGGTCATTCAACATGTTCCTTGTGAACGGACTTCTGTGTTCCCTCCCGCGTCTCCTTCCCCTCAACATGCTACTTCGGGCATGCTCACAAGAGTGCTTCACTAACTTGTGCTATTCCCCGTCTCACCACCCACATCTTCCATCATAGGCTGAGTTCTTTTTCTTCCTTTTTCTGAGTACAAACATAAGCTCAAGGTGGCTCAAGCCTGGCTCGAGCTACATCTTAGATATCCTTGCGCAAGCGAGGAAAATGTGGTTCATATGATCCTGGCCGCAGCCTCGATCCAAGCCTTGAAGGTGGTCCGGCGGGTATCTAACAGTATACGGTGTACTGTGGGGGTGAATTTGGGGTTGATGGTTTCCTATGTATCATACGGCGGATAGAACTGTTACAGCACTAGCTATCTTTTACGTAGTTAGGGTAGAGGGCTGTCAGGTGTCTGCTGTGTGGGAACGGAGTGTGCTTGGTTGAGTGGTAACAACCATCCTCTCCACCTCCAACAAGAAATGCAGAACATAGACGATAGGAGGACACTGGACACCACGAAAGATATCGCGAACGAAACCGACGACGATTGTACCTAGCTTTAACGACTACTCCCAAAGGACTGGAATACGATAGCCTAGCTAAATACAAAAAGTCTTCCTCTCTTCTTCTCTTTTCTCTTTTTCTTTCCTTCTGTGAGGCGTCGATAGCCTTGTTCCCTTACCAGCGAGTGAAGCTGGTCGATCGTTGTCTTTCCTTCTGGCACCCGGTTTGGTCCTTTCAGTACTTAATCTACTAAATTACTCGCTCTGCCGAGTTGCTGTGGGACACTTTGTATGGGAATTCCCGCCCGAGGCGCCCAACGGTGACTCGGCAGCGCAAGTAGTTTCGACCAACAACTTATGTACCTGCGCCATCACACATCCGCTCTTTAGCCCCACTCATGGCCAAAAGTAGAAATTTCCAACCTGAGTTGGGGGACATAAATCTGTTGAAAGTCACAAACCTTCCATGCCCAGGCCACAAAAAAATGGCGCGGAATTGCAAGAGAAGCATTTGTTAGTTCAGAAGCTAGTTGAGTCTTCGTAGTCTATGTATTTGGTGAGGCACAAGGATATGTTAGCATGAAGGAATGAATATGGGATAATGAGAGACAGGACATAGGACGACAAGGAAAGGTTCTTCTGTTGGGTAGTGGTTAGAAGTTCGAGGAGATTGTTAGAAGTGTGGGAATGTTGGAGGAATTGTTCCTCAGGAGAAGTAGTTTGGAGGAAACTTGTTTTTGAACAATGACCACCTTTGTATATATAAGACGTGTGCATGTCATGGAGATGTCAAGTACCCCAAGATACTCCTGTGAAGTATTCAGGGGTCGATTGTGGTTGATTGCCGCTATACTCACTTCAATAGGTAGCAACAGTGGGCATGACCAGGAAAATAGAGTAGAGATTTGGAATTTGTCTATAAAGAATGCAATTGAGAGAACGACAAAGAATGAAGATGATCAAAGGATATGACGAAGATTGACAGGAAGTCCAAGGATATCGAATAACAAAGGGAAAGTACAGAATCTTATAGCGACCGTCGGCGAAAAACAGTAAAGGAGAAGAAGAAACAAGGAGCTAACTAACGGTATGAAATCCACTGATATCCCTTGTTTCAAACCAGCATCTAACAACTCTAATACGAATCTAGTATATCCAACCTGTGTCCATAACCAACTTGCTTCATCATCAATGTCCCATGTCCAGCCTGTCCCAATATGGTATATATACCGGAATTCTATATGCTAATGCATTGTGTGTGAGGACGCTAATGTATTCACCAGATGTCTACTACATTTAAGAACTCTCTTCCTCCCATAGCCTTAATTTATCACAATCGTGGACAGCACTTGAAACCCTACAACAAGGAATTAGCAAAGGACCAATATAAGCCATGTAAATTCAATCTAATTATGAATCTATGATACAATTTTGAGATTCAGTTTTTCTAACCAAAACCAGATCAAAATTCTGGTAACAAAAGCATATCCTCATAAATGTTAGAGGATGCAGAGGTTCCTATACCCTCATTCTTCACTTCAACAACCGGAATCAAGGCACTTGTTCCAGTGTCGGAATCTGGCAGTTTTGCTACTTCTGCCATACCGTCGCTACAACCACATATTTTGGTAGAAACGAAAACAGCCTCTCCATCACTGTACACGCCATCAGTTGGGGGGATATGGTCGTTCTTGATGTTATTATTATGGCGGAGATGGTGGCGGAGGTCGAACCCCTGAAACAAGGAACCAAGGCCCAAAAGTCGAACTTCAAACACCCCGGAAATCATAAAAAAGAGCACTTTTGAAGAAGGGGTTATAAGTGGGAGTAGGATTTGAAGACCGCGTCGAGAATTATCGATGGAAAAAAGGGAAGCACATTTAGTGGGTGAGGCGCAGGGAATCTGTTGAAAATATTGTTATGGGCCGCGATTTAGGGGACGAAATATCCAAATTTACAATGGGAAGAGTAAAGTATAATTGACCGGTGTCTTCTCTACGAGGACCAGGAGAGAAGTACTACTTAAATACAAATTTGTAAAGCTAACAAACAAAATCCAAAAAGAAGAACTTTAACATTCTGTGATTCCAAGGGGATCAGTGCGCGTCCATCCCAACTTTGTCCATTGTTCCTACAGACTCCATCAAGCCACCCATAACCTGCACCGACACTGGACAAATCCAATAACTAACTTATACTGTTCCCGCATCTCCGGATACCACTTCTAGATATCAGATACTCGGCTCTCTTCAGCAAAATTAGAGGTGGGAGAGTTGAACATTTGCAGATCTTTAAACCCATAGCTATCACAGATTCTTTCTCGGCATTGATAATATTCGTAACCCCGAGAGGAGCAAAAACTTGCCGGGATTTCACCCTTGAATGGAATTTGATGTTTGGAGGAAGACGCATAATTCGCAAAGACCATATCCCCACTGGCTTGTTCAACATCATGAATATACTTCCGGCATCTACCACCGAGGCTGGTGTCACCAGTTTTTTTTCTCTTTAAGTCCGTAGATTTATTCGTAAAATACAGGAAAATCCTGGCAATCACCCTAAGGTATGGCCTAAGGCTGGTGTCACCAGATGCATATACATTTATAAGATGAGGGAAAAGATAACCGGAGAAGACGTCAAAGAAGACTTAAGGAAAGCGGGAATGAGCGAGTAATTGGTGCAGTGGGAGAACTCAAACGTCGAACGTTCCGAGGGCGATGGTGTGGTCTTGAATTTTGCATTTTCTTTTCTCCATTTCTCAGGTGTGCGTATCTAGGGGAATTTAGCCAGGTTTGTGAGGAAGGATGGAGTTTTACGGTTGATGGTTTGGAGTCATGGTCGTAGTCAGTGCTAATGCGAATAAAATGTCTTTTCTTTTGTTTTTTCTTTCTTGAAATACCGAGTGCATTTGAGCTGTGATAGTGAGGAGGCTCCTTCGGGACCATCAAGTATGCCAATGGTAATGAACATGTTTTAAAATTTGAAGTATGAATCATGGGGATTTCGACACCGGGGTGAGAACAACGATAATGAGGCTTTTTACATGATTGACGCGTCTTGAAATTCGTCACAAAGTTCTTTACAGTATTTTCTTTCCCCCCCGCTATGCGTTTTCGCCGTTGTGTGGTCGCTGGACAAAGGTGTTGGTGAAAGGACATTGGTCTCTTGGCAGGAGATTACGGTGGCCTAAGGCGAGAGGGTATTTGCAAATTGAGGTCTGTGCAGGAGAGGAGCCCGTCCCACAAGCAAAGGGAAATCCGTTTCCCCAAGGCCTTGGTCTACTGACTCTATCATACACTAATATACTGCAAACCGTCTCACTCGTGGCACAGGAAATGAGAAACTCAAGGGCAACAAAAACATCAGTATAGGCTAGGCGTTTGAAATCAACACTCATACTCAGGCGCGAATTAAGTACTCGAAATGTGTGGTGGCAGTTACTACCTCCAATATCGAGCGCCCTATTGACTCGAATACAAGAATTGCAATAGAACGTGGAAATTCCGTTTCTCGGCTAGGCTATATAGGAACACTCCAAACTTAGGGTTCAAAACTAAGGGAATATACACGGCGCTTTACTAGGTGAGGGAGCAAGAAAGCCCTAGCGCGGTTCGCTAGTATTCGAGCAGTACACGATACTTAATTTGCGAATGAGGAGGTGGAGTATATAAATAATTCATGTCCCTCGCTTACCTAATGAATGCAAAATAATTTGGAAATAGAGCATACGTTACATACTCGCTCACCCGAGTTGAAGCAGGGAACGTCTGAATTCCGCTATTGGCGGATATTGCTTTGTCTAGGGTTGAACAGGAGTGCGTTTTAGTGTCTTGTCTAACGGTATCTATTCGCTTTGGAAAATTGATAGACTGGCTGGTGGGAATTCCTTTCTTGTTGCTCTTCTGCGCATTTCCGTCGTTGCTTTTTATTTGCGATTTACTCGCGAAGGGTTGTCTGAGGCAGGCGGTTGTCTGGATAACATTCCCGGGACACCATAAGAATAGCTGGGTCGTTGATAATTTCTTATTCTACAGGTTTGCCTATCAGGTGTTTGCCAAGAGATTATTTTTGCACCTTCGGGTTCGCTGTTCTTATTTCTCCCGCTGTTGTCATTCGTGCTCGCTCTCTCCTAGTCTTCTAGTATCTCCCGTCCTGGGTGATACTGTGTGACTGCTTATGTCATTCTCTTGTATGTAAGCCTACGGGATCTTTATCACAGGTATCGCTTCATTTCGCTTCTTCTCCTTCCCGTTTTCTCTTCCATTCTTTTTTTTGTCTGGTTGATGATATGCCGGGTTTGGAGAACCCCTTACCAATTAGGCAAACTCGCCGGAAGATGTTGCTTGGAAAGGTAGGGTTCTCGGAAGTTCGTCGGGAAAAGGTATAGCCGGGTATCGGCTTAGCGCGGGGTCATAGCTCCACCACAATGGGCCCGTGGAGCTCCCACAACATATAACCTCCCCAAATCCCCTGAACACAAGATCTTCATGCTCACTACTGCTCACCAGATCTCGCATTTTTTGCTGCCCATCCAACCATTCTGCCTCTTGACAATACTTGCATTCCTCCCATGTAGCCTCCTAACAGAAACCCCATACCATTCCTCAACACCCCACCACACCACTCAATAAAAGACACTATACCAAGTAGACAAGTATCCAGATGTGGGGGGAGTCTAGCATCTTACTCCCAGAGAGGAAATTCAGGAGGAATGTAGAGAAATACTTGCAACCGTCAGGCCCCATTCCGATATGGTCAAACCCTGGAGTCACTAACGAGGCCACATGTACCGGAGGAATCACAGGATCCAGAGGGTAATACCAATGAAGAAGACCTCAGCCAGTACACCCAGTCACTACAGGGCAGCATTCAACTTGAGCCCCCAAGTGAGCACAATCAGAGTGACATTTTTTCACATTCTCTACCCTCCCAACTAACCAGTCAATCTCAAAGCAGCCAGCAGGCCAATCTTATGGGAAATGAAGCTATCATCCTAGATGACATGCATCAGCTTCTAAGATTGCATGCCAGTGAGTAAGACATTACCAACTGGGTTATCCTCCAACTACATTCCCAAAACAATATCCCTCGCCCCACTCTACTACCTAATCACCCAATACATACCAGTCCTGCGAACCAGCCAGCTGAGCCCAACTGAACACTTAACCAGATTACCAATTTAGAAAACCAGCTTGCGCAACTTCAAGAAGAGAGACAACTTGCATTAGCAAGTACACAGCTTCCAAGAGAACTTGGTACATGCAACTCTATCCTGCCCCCAGTCACTCAATCAAATGAGAGTGCATCTGATGCAGCAGAGTCAGTCGAGACACTCTTCCCTGGTGTGGAGCAAAGCACATTAGCATAGATTATTGAGAATCATTTTAAGCTAACCAATATCTACCAACTACTTGCAACAGAAAAAGAGCGGGCTGAAGCTCAACATACAATCAACATAGGTGGTATCGAATTTGAATAGTCAGAGAGAGATGGGAAAGAGAGTGAGTACTGCATGAGTAGCTTTTTGAAAGCTTGGGCCACCTACTATGGAATTCTGGTAAAGTTGGCACCATACGCCCTTCAAGGGGAGCTGACGATATCACTTTTCCTCTAGACCATGAGCCTATATGACCTGCTTGAGAAGTACACTTGGGGTTGTGTAAGGTTGTACCGCTTCCAGTTTCATAGAAAGCACATGGCAAGCGGCAAGAGTATATACCTACCCTGTGAATGCCGGCAGTTAGATAGCGAACCTATCACATCCAAGTGCTTTGCACACCATGCCATATGCAGCATATGGAACCAAGGTCCCAGCAGGCCCACAGCCTTCCTACACCATATATCAGAATTACCACTTCACGAAAACCCCTTCTCTCATAGGCAGACCCACCAAGGAACTGTATCTAGCCAGTACACAAGCATCCCTGAAAGATACCTAACCCACCACTCAACTTACACCTTAAGCTCAATAGCAGGAGTACATACCAGCACAGCCCAAACTGTGCCCCAGGTCTGTAGGAACTGGAATTACAGGGAATGTCAGACTACAAACTCCCGGCACTGACACCTTTGTATCATGTGCGAGAATAACTACAAAGCTACAAACTGTACCCAGGGAAACAATGGACTACAAGCCCCAGGGCAGACAAATAGAGATCACAGCCATTAGCATCCCCCCACTACCCATACCTGAGATACATGCCCCCATAGCCCATTCTAAACTACCCTTCACCTCATGATTAGTTCCTGTTATCTAATAATAATTACAATTTAATACTCACTGCTACTCAAGCAATTCCTCCTACAAGCGTACAGAATGGCTCTGCCTGAAGGCACATCAAACTCAATCTCCTCTCCAATACTATTAGCAAACAACCCTCTTACCCCAATACCCAGATACACTACCTAGTATTCACCAAACATCATATCCCTATGCAAAGCTGTCCCACTAAACGTTGCCAGATGGAGAAGACTTATGCTAGATTACCCAGACACTAAATTAGTTGAGGCAATCTTTGGCATCAGTCAGTTTGGAGTAAGAATTGGTCATGAAGGAGAGCAGGGCCCAATCTGAATCTACCTCAACCTTACCTCAGCAGAGGAGTGGCTGGAGATAGTCACCACAGATATTGAGGCAGTATGTTACGATCGGCTATATGATCTCTCCTTTCTTATATCTCGCAACAGGCAACGAGCCTATTATTAGCTTTTCTTGTTAGAGACAATACTTACTATCTCTTATTGTATTCTCTTTCCTTCGAGGATTCTCGATACTTATTATCTTACACTACATCTTAGATATTGACCGTTGTCAATACTAAATCCTTATAGTGCTAACTAGTATCGATTCTGTTCTTCTTCTTGATTGTTGGTCTTTGTAGTAAGGAGCGTAAAGGTGTTTTATTGATAACTTATAAGATAGGAAATAACTTAGGTGGTTGCGTGAAGAACTAACTGTCAGGTCCTACCGACCTCCTTATATAGTTCTTCCAGCAACCCGCTTACAAATCAAATGAGTCACAACTGTGACTCATGCACTCGCATAACATATAACCTCATGACCATACTTGGTCATGCGCAAAAGTCCCATAACCTTAAAGGGGTCATGTGCAAAACCTCATGACTCGTATAAATGAAGTCATGCCTCTTAATCCTTATGACTCATAGGCGTGCCTATGAGTCAACGCTCAACATACCAATCAAATTCAAACATAAACAACTATGACTCATAACTGTGAATCATATAAAACCCTATGACTCGTATGTGAGTCGTAGTGCAAAACAAAATATCATATGACTCAACTGAGTCATGTGCAAAAACTTTTTAACAAATGAAATACTTATGACATACAATTGTATGTCATGTGAAACCATTACAAACCATGCCGGGTTTGTAATACAGTACTCATAAAGAATTGCCTAGAGAGCTGCCCCTACCCTACGGCACTAGCCGAACACTTTACTGCCTCGCCCTTGGGACTGACTGACAAGGCAGACAGCTCAAAGCGGCGTATACATCACCTCTCCTTCCCGGCAGAGGGTGCTAGCTCAATAAATGGTGGAATTCCAGAACACTATGCCACAATCAGCTATAGTATGATAGAAGAGCCAACAGTAGCAATTCGGGGATTTGGCAGGGGCTGTCAACTCATAAAGTGGGATTTCGAAAGCACTTTCCGACATATACCAATCTCCCTAATCAATACCCCACTGCTAGGATTCTGTTGGCAAAACAGATACTACTCAGAACTCTTCTTGCCCTTTGGCCTGCAGACAGCCCTATACCTCTTCAATCTTTTCGCAGAAATGTTCAACTGGATACTGGTTGACGAATTCACAAAGCGAGAACAACCAATTGCAATTGTCCATTACCTCGATGACTTCTTACTCATCATCCTGACGAATACACAGCTGGAACCCTATAGTCTGAGATTTTCTCAACTCTGCGAAGCAGTGAGATTGGTAATAAAAGAGGCCAAAAGCGAGGAAGGAGATGTAGCCAGCTTTGGGGGAGTAGAAATTGATACAGAAAACATGGTATTAAGACTCCCGACTAAGAAACTACACAAAGCGTGTAGTATAATTCAAACGGCAATAGAGGCAACTTCTCTCTCCCTCCTTGAGCTGCAGCTGATTACCAGGTACTTAAACTTTGTAGCCATTGTAGTCCCCCTCAGTAGGACCTTCCTCCACCACCTCTACAATATGCAGTTATATATCCCATCCCACAGCCGGCATTGCAGACGACGAATCTCAAGCGAAGCTCGGAAGGACCTCACATGGTGGCTCAAAGTACTAAAATCAGAGCCCAAGCAGTCTATTGAGAAAGAAGCCCGGAACCGAGTTGCATTGTGGACAGACGCCTCTGGGACAAAAGGGCTAGGTGCATTTTATATTACTGGAATAGAAGCGGAGCTTCCAAGTAGGCCCTTGAGCACTGTGGGCCCAGCAGTTGGACAGTCTAAGCTAGGTGGAGCCTTCTCGATATCACTGCCAAGCTATATCGCCAAGACTAGTGAACATATTAACAAGAAAGAGATGCGAGCGGTTGAACAAGCATTCCTCCATTGGGGGGAAAGGTGGAAGGGAATGAAAGTGATAATACACACCGATAACTGAGCAGTAGCTCATGGTATAGCCAATCGGACGATCTGAGGAGCATCAATGGACGTGCTAAGACAATGTCTCTTGCTCGCATCGGAATTCGACTTGGAAATTGAAGCTAACTGGATCTCAACGAAGGATAATACATTATCCGATGTGCTCTCATGCTTCGAATTCGAGAAGATTGCTAATCTAGTGCCACAGTTAATACACCCAACCTCACACCTCCGAGATCTTGGGTTCTTGACATACAGCAGACGGACCTCTCACTGATAGCAGCATATTACCTGTGGAGGGGACTTGCACTATCGACAAGATGCAACTATGCTACCCCAAGGTCATGGTTTTCTCTTTTCTGCAGCCTCTCGAATTTCCGGCATACTAATGGAACCTGCTTCTCTGCCAAAGCAATTTGGCTTATAGAATAGCTCTGCTGGCTAGCAGGAACAGTTAAGGTCAAAACAATGAAACTTTACCTCTCTGGAATCAAATCGTATCACCTAGACCTAGGTATTGAGTCAATAGCATTCTCAGACCCTAGACTGGAGCAAACACTACAAGGAATCAAGCGAGATCACAACGAACTAGAAAAGCGAGACCGAACACCACTAACTCGGCCATATCTCCTCTACCTACTAGGCAAATTAGGTACCGGAAGTTACGACAAAGCTGTTACTCAGGCTGCATTCACCCTTGCGTTTACTGCTTTCCTCAGAGTTGGGGAATTCACATACAGCGACACTGATGACCCGACGGGAGTCCTATTCCGGAAATGGTTCCTCACAAAAAACAGTGTTCGACTAAATGAACGGGAAGGATTCTCATTCATGGAACTCACCTTACCAGTATCTAAAACCGACCCCTTCAGATATGGAATTCAACTAACAATTGTGGCAAGCAACGATGCTGGATGCCCAGTTAAGGCCATGAAACATCTCATAAGAATGGATACTCACCGACCACAATTCACCCCCCTCTTCTGCATTGGGACAGTAGCGCAATACCCGTTCACCCAAGAACATGTAGTTAAAACACTGCAAGAGCTGGCGATATCGGCAGGTTTAGGATGCGGGGCATGGAAAGGGCATAGCTTTCACAGGGGGGCAGCAACCTGGGCTGCTGCAGTAGGTATCGCTGATACCCAGATCAAACCTTGGGGAGGTGGCGCTCCGATGCCTATAAAGCATACGTCAAGTACTCAGTAGACGAACGCATCTCTCTCTCACAGCGCTTCCAGACAAACCAAATGACAAACCACTAAGAGTACCAACCCACCTGCCTGGAGAGGGCGAGCTCACATTGGACACCTCGATGGCAGGCACGCCTTGGCCGGTCACTGAGCACCTGCCTCGGACTGGGATAGACCGGTGCCAACACTCCCCAGCGAGAAGGGCAGCAGGATCTCCCCAATGCCTCCCACAGTAGAATAACACCACTGACAACAAAGAGGGAAGGATGGATTGGGAGGTATTTTTGTTTATAGGGTTTTCTTGGTCTCTTTTTGTTTTCCTTCTTTCCTCTCTTTCTCAAAATTGTTAGCGAATGTACATTTGTCTCTAGCTTTGAAAAATTGGCAGCTACTTAACGTCGGTTCAACATCTCCCACATCAGCTATGGTATCGTGCAGTGCTTCATCACCGCTTATGATTCGGTCGATTGATATGCTGTGATGCGAAGTGGAGGATTTGTTAGTGTGGTCGGGTTCTTTGTTTGGGGTTTTTTTTTTTTAGTTTACGCTAGGTACTTGGTGGAATTGGTTTTAACCCCCGCGCCCTTTGTATGTTTCTGCGTTGTGCTTTATTCGGTGTTTCGACGCTGAGATGTCTGGGGAGGTCCTGCCCGGGGGTGTGGCAAATATGGAGTATCTTGATAAACTGCGGAGTTATAATCCTCCATATCCTTATTTTGCTATCGTCACGTCAAAGAAAGGCTGACTGTCAAAGAGGGTCTGGCAAATTATCTATCAGTATTCTAGCTATGAGCTTACGAGCATGATACATGTGAAGAAATCATGCATGTAAAGTATTACCGAATATTCAAAAATACGGGAAAAAAATCCTCAGAGCTAAGAAACAAAAGAAAATTCTCTGAATTGACATATGGTCATGGATTCCCTAGGGGCAACCCGGAAATGCATATTGGAGAAAGTGCGCGTCGATGACTAACTTTTGTGTTGGCACATGTGGAGTATCTTCAAACCCTGGAATCGGAAGTCATTTTACCCTACATATGAGACTGCCTGGCGAGTCCAGAACAGGTCCCGGGATCCTCTTATAAATGGTTTTTCTTCTCCGCCACCCATGGTCCCTTCCTCCATTCCCCAACCACACAGCTCCTGAAGAAATCTTCAACGGCACACTTCACATTAAAACAACTTCCCTGCACCTTACACACTCAATACCATTGTTTCTCTTTTTTTCAAATCAATAATTCCCCACTTGGTCTTCAAGGGCTACTCCTACCTTTTTAACCTTTTTAAAAGGCTACCCTTTTATTTATTTTTTTCCGGAGAAAGTTTATCCCCTCCGAGTTCGCGACACTCGAGGTGTTTGAAGATCGAGTTTGGAGCTCGATTTTTATTCTTGCTTTCTTCTCATCTCTTCTCCCCGCAATCACCGCCGCAATAACCTCAGCAACAAACCCTGGAACAACCTCAGCAACAAACCCAGCAACAGCCCCTACAACAACCTATACAACAACCTCTACAATAACTTCTACAATAACCTCTGCAACAACCTCTGCAACAAAACCCTGAACAACGAACTTAGTTTACCACTAAATACTACAAGTATTCTTTACTCTCAGATGGGCTTATTTGTTAACCATTAATAGCCATGTCTGATAGAAACTATAGTGGTGAAGACCACCTAACTGGTAATATATTTCTTGTTTCAAGCAAAAACTATTTTTATTTCCGGATGCTAACTTTCTGATGTTATTGTTTAAGAATTTCCTCTGCAAGAGGGTGGGGATACATATTCTCGAGCACTTTCTCCATTTGAGAGTTTGTCGAACAATCTTACCCCTCCCACTCGTGGCATGCACGATGATGGAGGCGCTGGTTTGGTCTCAACCGAAAGATCTGGTGGTGGAGATGCTACTGCAGAAGTAGTGAAACAGTCAGCTTCTGGCACTGAAGCTAGTTCTATAGGTCCTCTTGTTGAGGTGAAGAGAGAGTTCATCAAAGCTTCTGCCCCCCCTGAGATTGATGAGGATATGCTTTTGTTACCTGATTTTTCAACTGGTTTAGTTGGTAAAACTGAAGCCCAAAATGGTATCATAATCAATTTGAATTTTCACAACTTCTATTGATCAGTTATTGACTGGTTTTTGTAGGTTGTCATGAACTGTCCTTGATTGATCTTATGTCTCCAGAGGAAGTCAATTGCTTGGGATATAAATTCAACGCATTGATACCAATCCAGAGCCCAAAGAAGGGTTCCGGGATAACAAACACTGTGTCTGTTTTGATCATGAACGATTCTAAGGGGTTGGGTCGAGCACCAAAATTGGAATTTGAGGACAGTTTCGGCTGTCTGAATGATCTGTACGACGTGGCCGCTCACGAGCCGGAAGGGCTATCAAGCCATCTTATACCTGCAGTCCTAGGATCTTGTGTACAAGAAAATACTTCCACGGGCTTGGAAAACATCTGTCACCAAACATCTCTTATGGATTCTTGCATTGTTGAAGAAGATCCGTTGATGGATGGAGCGGAGCAACAAATGATTCTCTCGGCATCCCCGTCGGACAAAACCTGGGGCTTTACGCAGCAGGTTCCTGCTCTTCCCACCAAAGAAGAGGCGGAGAGAATTGAAAAGAACAAAAGTGTTTTTGCTTGGATAGATGCCGTCGTTGTCTCCACAGGTCATATGACGGAAAACATTACTAAGACTTCAACCGTGACTAACGATTTGATTGATCTTTTCGATACCAATTCGTTACCCGCCAAAGGCTCTCCCAGAATTTCCCCTTTGGCCTTGACTCACCAGCTTCCGGCCCACAGTCTTAGTGGAATCTCAATTCTAGATCTTGATTGCGACTACTTGGGCCCTCCAGTTTCACGAGATTTAAAACATACCACTATTACTACAAGCTTAAACTCAACTCCTACTGGTGATCTGCTACTGATGGATTCGGATAACAGTGCTTGGGATTCTACCGATGGCGGGGGTTCCACTCCTTCTTTTCCGTGTCTCATAAAATCACCACCAAGTTGCAATTTGGAGCTATCGGGCGCCTTAACTACCGCAATCCCCCCTCACCTGAGAGGTGCATCCGCGTATCCTCCTATTCAAATGGAAGTGGAGCGTATGCGTACTGTGGTGAAGGTTGTGATTTCAGCTCCTAAAGAAGCTAAAGAGGAGCGAAGGGAAGCGCCTTCTCTTATCTCGGACCCTATCATTTCCGCTAGAACCGCATCGCATTCTGAGGTTGGAAACGCCGCCTGGGCCCGTTGGGTCGAAGAGAATGCGGTGAAAGACAGCGTTGCATCTCTTACTTCGAGCCCTCCCAGGCAGAACCCACGCTCTGAGAAACCCCGCGGCGGGATTCCAACTGTCCACGAACCAGGTGGAGGTGGGGTCAATCCAAAGGGCTCCAAACGGGTAACTCTTGCCTTGAATAATGGCGGCCATGTGGGTGTTAAACATGTAAAGAACATGGTCCGAAGTTCTTCAGAGAACAACAACAGTACCCCCTCCAATGGCACTAGCGGCTCGAGCCCGGCGAAGCTAACAGTAGGGCAGACTCACCGCCATCCAGTTCGTGCTGTTTCTAACCGGGCTGTTGCTGCTGCTCTCGCTCAACGAGTCGTCACCCTCGCCCCTCCAAAGGTCGCCCCCGTCACCTGGTCTGGCTCGGGATTGCCTTTCGAGGGCCTCGCCTCTCGCCGCGGAATTGGTATTCCCCTAGGGGCCATGGGTTACCACAACCCAAAAACGGTCTCATACAAGAGAACCTCCACCTTTAATCGCGGGGAAAAAATCCGCGAGCAACTCCGCGGAACGCGTCAAGTTGCCCCTCTTCGTCCAAAAGTCTCCCCACCGACCCCCGTGAAGGGGAACTCCTGGGAAAGCCAAGAGGCTGACTTTCTCCGTGCCTCGGGGCCTGCGGACCCCTGCGCTTTACTAAATAGTTACTGGGTTGCATAGGTGATAGGTTTGCTTGTTTGGGTGAAATATTTGGATCGTGCTTTTTGAAAAATACAATGCAAAAACTAACAAAAACAAAAAAATGTAAAATAAAAAAAACCAGTCTCCAAAAAAACCGTGCTTTTGCCTCGAGATTCGGATTGCCTACTATGAGAGAATGTGATTATTTAGCGCACAAAATTATCAACTTGCATTTCGCTGACGCTCAGGCAGGGAACCTATTTGGTATAGTCGTTGGATGAACCTTTCATATCCTGTGATAGAGATATCATGGAATATAGAGTGATAGCTCATGTACATGAGAAGTGGAGTCGTAGCCTGCTTGCATAGTATCAGTAGTGGGCTTATCCCCCGACAAGCTGTTAATCAAGTCTCGCTGCCGCTGTAATAGTTATTAGATATATCTGCACTCGTGTCACGCACGTGTGATTCTAGAGAGCGGATCGGGTGTTTTGTCTTACAGTCACGTTGTTATACTCCACTGTATCTTAAAATCAACCAGGATAATATCCCCTGTTCTACATTTTAAAATTGCATTCGTGATTGATATTATAATATTTGTCTGGGCGAGAGTGTTCCGCTTTGTAGAATTATCGCACTGCGAACAGGTTTTGAAACTCATTCCTTTGTAAAAATTTATTTTCTTGTGTTGCTTACTTTTTTTTCGTTTGTTGGGGAGGTGAATTAATGCTGCTGTACCTTCCGGCTATTCTGCTGATTACCCCGTTGGGAATATATTCCAAGTAGTAGTTGCAAATTGCAAGTTATCTATGTTATGCTACCCTTCTGGGGTTTCCAAGGAGGATAGATTGTATCTCAATGATGAACTTGGTAGATGTTTGCTAGGAATATCAGTGACACAAAAATAGCTGATAGCAGCTGGTCAGTGATGAATAGAATGTGTACTCATCAATATTACGATC
Organism: Choiromyces venosus 120613-1; assembly: GCA_003788595.2. Lineage (NCBI taxonomy): Eukaryota > Fungi > Ascomycota > Pezizomycetes > Pezizales > Tuberaceae > Choiromyces > Choiromyces venosus. The sequence goes on from ML120365.1 coordinate 1,008,354, forward strand.
CTCATGAGTGGGTTTCTTGAACACCCCCCGCAAGCACTGTGTTACTCGGCCCTAAGGATAATTGATAGATCTTTAAAAGCAAAAATAGAAACAAGAACAAATCATCCTAAAAATGATAGAATCTGTTGGGGATGTGAAACAGCTTCGATTGGAAGAGACAAGCTTGCCAGTATGGAGAAATACTCGTATGATCCGAAAATCCCCATACGAGCTGTGTAGCATTGTGCGATTGATCAGGTGTGAGAAATGATGATAGTAAACAGTTCAATGATTGATAAATTGTTCAGTAAAGACATCTGATTGGAAACTTGTTTGATACGGTACTCGATACGGGATAGGAAGAATAATAGTACAGATATTTATTGAGGTGTTCCAAGAAGGCTATATCCCGACTGGCTTCCCGGACACCCTCAATAATGAAACAGGAAATAAAAATTAACAAAAAAACATACAAGAGAGCCAGGAAGAAGACGAAAAACAACAACAATGAGTCTCGCTAGGACCTGGCCGGAAACGGGCGAACCATATGAAACAAAGCGTTTGTTAGCACGGAGGGACCCACATATTAATAATTCCGTTTCAATCAAATCAGAAACATTCTGTGAATTATGAGCTTTCTATTGAGCTTATTTATTGCAAAGTTACGGGCAATAGCTAAGGTTTATATACCAATGTTCCTGGCTACTTCTTTGCATGCCCGTTGATATTCCCAATATCAACCCTAACCTTATATCCTTAGATCCCTTAATCCCGGGATGCTGGTAAGTCCCTTATCTCCCGACCATCCACACCTTTTACTAAGTCCATTATCTTATTTCCTGTAGATATTATATCCGTCATATCATTAACTCCTTTTCCCGTCACTTCCGACATGAAGTACTATCATATCGACAAATCACCCATGTCGCTGTTATAGGAGACCACTCGACATCTCGTCATCCTCCAACCAATCCGTTTCCTCGCCGGCTCGCCCATGACCATTGTGACCGATAATACGATCTCCCGCATGAACGCTGCGATATTCAAGAAGATAGTCCATAGTCTTAGGCACGAGCTGAGCGGGCCTGGAGGCTTGAATCGAGCTTTCGCGGATTCACCGAAGCTGACTCGTATGTGGTGTAAGCATTTCTGTGGAAATCTGGATATCCTTTATGCTCACAAAGGTTTCGCTCAAGTGTTTTGTCTGTTAAACGCTAGGCCCTAGTAATGACTGGTTATTGATTGTTATTGATTGCTGTTCTTGTTATCCTTGTTACCCTTCTATGTTTGTTCGTTCAGCTTTGTTTCCTGTTTTGTTGTTGAGGGTCTCCGGAATGCCAGCGGTGATGGCAAGCCCAGACAACATTGTTATATAGCTTGGCTACATCTTTCTTTCTTTGTATGGAATAAATCTTTACCGAACAACCTGTCAGTCAACCATCTATCGATCGTTGATTATTCTCATTTCGCACACCTGACCTATCGTGCATTGCTACAATTTCCGGTAACGCTTGATTGCTTACCTTGAGTAACCACGTTGCAAAATCAGTCTCATTCTACCCATGGGGTTTCTTGAATTCAGGATCTACTATGCTATATTTATCTCTTAAATGATTACTGCGCGGGACTAACGGTCTCTTGTGGCTAATCTTTTCACAAATTCATAGGATCATTCAACATGTTCATTATGAATGGACTTCTGTGCTCCCTCCCGCGTTTATGTCCCTCAACATGGTACTTCGGGCATGCTCACAAGAGCGCTTCACGAACTTGTGCCATTCCCGTCTCACTACCCACATCTTCCATCATAAGCTGAGTTCTTTTTCTTCCTTTTTCTGAGTACAAACAAAAGCTCATGGTGCCTGAAGCCTGGCTCTAGCTACATTTTGGATATCCTCGAGCAAGCCAGGCTGGTGGCAAATGTGGTTCATATGATCCGGGCCGCAGCCTCGATCCACGCCTTGAAGACGGCCCGGCTGGTATCTAACAGTATACATGTTACTTACTCCACTAAATTGCTCGCGCTGCCGAGTTGCTGTTGGACACTTTGTATGGGAATTAGTTTCGAGCAACAATGTATCTACCTGCGCCATCGCACACCCGCTCTTCAGCCCCAATCATCGCCAAAAGTAGAAATTTTCAACCTGAACTGGGGGACAAATCTGTTGAAAGTCACAAACCTTCCATCCCCAAGTCACAACAAAGTGACCCTGAATTGCAAGAGAAGCATTTGTTAGTTCAAAAGCTAGTTGAGTCTTGGTAGGCTATGTATTCAGCGAGGTACAAGGATATGTTAGCGTGAAGGAATCAATATGGGATAATGAACGACGGGACATAGGACGACAAGGAAGGGTTTTTCTGTTGGGTAGTCGTTAGAGGTTCGCGGAGATTGTTAGAAGTGTGGAATATTAGAGCAACCGTTTCTCAGGAGAAGTAGTTTGGAGGAAACTTGTTTTTGTACAATGACCACCTTTGTATATATAAGACATGTGCTATGTCGTGGAAATGTCAAGTACCCCAAGATACTCTCTCCCTCCCATAGTCTTATTTTATTACAGTCAAGGAGAGCACTTGAACCCCTACGAAAAGGAATTAGCAAAGGACCAATATAAGTCATGTAAATTCAATCTGATTATGATTTAATTTTGAGATTCAGTTTTTCTAACAAAACCAGATGAAAAATCTGGTAACAAAAGCATATCCTCATGAATGTTACAGGATGCCGAGGTTCCTATACCCTCGTTCTTCACTTCAACAATAGGAATTAAGTCACTTATTCCAGTGTCAGAATCTGACAGTATTGCTACTTCCAGTGATCCCAAGCGACCAGTTCGACCCATGGTCCGGCCATGATTCTGAAGAGCCTGGGTCAGTCTGGCTTAAATTATTTCCGGCCACCAAAGCCTGGTGGCGCCCAGGCAACCCCCAGGTCGAGAGGTTAGGCAACCTAGGCCGAAGCTGCCAGGTGCCCAGGCTAAACCGCCAGATGCCTAGCTTAAGCCACCAGATGGCCAGGTAAAACCCGCAGATGCCCAGGCTAAGCTGTTCGCATACCACTTATTTTAAATTCGACTGCATAACCCGCAGATACCTAGGACATCCATGGTTATCCAGCAGATATGGAATCACAATGTATCAGCCACATACAAAGCCTGCAGGCGACCCACGCCGGGCCCGGCTTTGGTTTTGAAAAGCCGCTTTCCCACAGTCCGGCCGTACCCAAAGCCTGGCTCACTGGCCGCTTGGGATCACTGGCTATTTCTGCCATAGCGTCTCTACAATCAGATATTTTGGTAGAAACGGGAACAGCCTCTCCATCACTGTACACGCCATCAGTTGGAGGGCTATTGTCGTTCTTGATGTTATTATGGCGGAGATGGTTGCGCAGGTCGAACCCCTGAAACAAGGAATCAAGGCTCAAAAATCAAACTTCAAATACCCCGAACATGGGGAAATCAGAGAAAAGAAATGGCCAGGGAAAAAAAGACACTTTTGAAGAAGGGGTTATAAGTGGGAGTAGGATTTGAAGATCGCGTCGAGAATTATCGATGGAAAAAAGGGAAGCACTTTTAGTGGGTGAGGGGCAGGGAATCTATTGGAAATCTTGTTATGGGCAGCGATTTAGGTGAGGAAATATCCAAACTTATAATGGGAAGAGTAAAGTATAATTGTCCGGTGTCTCTTCTACCAGGATCAGGAGAGAAGTACTACTTAAATATAAATTTGTAAAGCTAACAAACAAAATGCAAAAGGAAACTTTAACATTCTGTGATCCCGACAGGATCAGTCCGCGTCCATTCCACCTGAGTCCATTGCTCCTACAAACTCCATCAAACCATCCATAACTTGCATCGACACTGGAAAAATCCAATAACCAACTTACACTGTTCCCGCATCTCCGGATACCACTTCTCCTAGATATCAGATACTCGGCTCTCTTCAGCAAAATTAGAGGTGGGCGAGTTGAACATTTGCAGATCTTTGAACCCGTAACTATCACAGATTCTTTCTCGACATTGATAATATTCGTAACCCCGAGAAAAGCAAAAACTTACCGGGATTTCATCCTTGAATGGAATTTGATGTTTGGAGAAAGACGCATAATTCGCAAAGACCATATCCTCACAGGCTTGTTCAACATCATGAATATACTTCCGGCATCTACCACCGAGGCTGGTGTCACCAGATGTAAATGTACTTATAACATGAGGGAAAGATAACTAGCGAAGACGTCAAAGAAGACTTAAAAAAAAGCGGGAACCAGCGAGAAATTGATGCAGTGGGAGAACTCAAACATCGATCGTTCCAAGGGCGATGGCGGGGTCTTGAACATATACTTACGCATCACTAGTATCGCCGGGGCGCTCTGGGCAAGGAAGACTCTTCACAAGCTGGAACGCTACGGAGGGTGCGTTTTTAGGCACGCACGCGATCCTTGTGCTAATGGTGTTCTGGACGAACTTGTCGAAGCGCGGGATCCCGTCCGTAAACAAACCTAAGGCGCTACGTGTATGCCGTCGCCTTCGTTCGCCCTCTGATCTTGAATTTTTCTTTTTCATTTCTCATTTTCTCTGGTGTGCGTATCTAGGGGAATTTAGCCAAGTTTTTGAGGAAGGATGGAGTTTTACGGTTGACGGTTTGGAGTCATGGTCATAGTCAGTGTCGGTGCGAATAAATAAAATGTCTTTTTTTTTGTTTTTTTCTTACTTGAAATACCGAGTCCATTTGAACTGTGATAATGAGGGTGCTCCTTCGGGACCATCGAGTATGCCAACGATAATGAACCTGTTTTAAAGGTTGAAGTACGGATCATGCGAATTTCAACACCGTGATGAGAACAATGATAGTGAGACTTTTACACGATGGCGACGTCTTGAAATTCGCCGTAGAGTTCTTTACAGTATTTTCTTCCCCGCTATGTATATTCACCGTTATACAGTCACTAGACGGGATTGTTGGTGAAAGGACATTTATCTCTTGGCAGGAGATTACGGTGGCCTAAGGGGAGGGGGTATTGCGCAATCGAGGTCTGTGCAAGAGAGGAGCCGGTGCTACAAACAAAGGTCACTTTCACACAAGTAAGCGCAATCATGAACAAGGAATACAGTTTTGATTCCTTGCATTTCTGGCTCTTGGGGACTAAATTTATACTAATTATCTAGCTGATGGGAGGTTTTAGAGTGTTTTCAAGCGGTAGCGTTGGGAATTGTCTATTTGAAGATGCCTATTTTTCGCTAAATTTGGTGTAAAAACCGGTGTCGCGCGAAACGTTTTGTCCTAGTACTTTGCACTAGTAGAGTGCAAACTGTCTCACTCGTGGCACTGTCAGACTCGTGGATGGCCTACGAGTATATTACGACACATTACGTGGGCTTGAATTTGTGATGTGGACAGCAGGTCCCAGTCTTGTATTTATAGCCCCCTATATCCCATAGCAACAATCAAGGAGAATGCCCCTCTCGGCACCAAACCAAGAATTATTCCCACAGCACCGGAAATAAGAAACTCAAGCGCAAAAAAAGAAACATTAGTATGGGCCGGGCGCTTGAAGTCAACACTCCTACTGAGGCGCGAATTAAGTGCTCGAAGTGTGTGGTGGTGGCAGCTACTATCTCCAATACCGAGCACTGTCAGACTCGTGGATGGCCTACGAGTATATTACGACACATTACGTGGGCTTGAATTTGTGATGTGGACAGCAGGTCCCAGTCTTGTATTTATAACCCCCTATATCCCATAGAAACAATCAAGGAGAATGCCCCTCTCGGCACCAAACCAAGAATCATTCCCACAGCACCCTATTGACCCGAATACAAGCGAATTGCTATAGAACGTAGAAATTCCGCTTTTCGGCTAGACTATACCAAAACACTCCAAACTTGGGGTTCAAAACCAACGGAACATACACGACGCTTTGCTCGGATATGGAGCTAGAAAGCCCTCGCCCAGTTCTCCGGTATTCGAGTAAATATGATGCTTAATTTGCGCATGAGTAGGTAGAGTAATTCATGTCCTTGCTTACCTAATGAATGCAAAAATAATTTGGAAATAGAGCATACATTACATACTGTGGGGGCGGAAATTTGTTTGCAGTGTTTTAATTGGATGTGTTTTGTTTTGCCAGACCTAGCTAGTTATCGTGAGGGTTAGGTTTACGCCTGAGGGTTTAAGGGGGGACTACGTTTTTTTGCAAGTCACGGGGTTTTGTTTGTGCGTTGCCATGGGCTAGATTCCTTTAGAAGGAACGATGTTACTTAGTTTTCCTTTTAGTTTTAACAAGCAGAGCATAAGCTAGTGACAGGAGACGAAGGCAGTGACAAGCGAAGCAAAGGACGCGAAGAATAGCTGGAAGCATGGCAGCTGTGAATATAAATTTGGTTCTCTCTTTTACGAATTTCTTTTTGTTTTTTTTCTTCGATCGTAGTTTCAGTGACGGAATTGTTTCTCCTGCGGAAGAATATTTCGACTCCTAGCTGTGCGAGCGGCGTTTGCCCACATCTAGCAGTGTTTATTCTACCTTTCGACCGACCGTTCCTCCGTTTTTTTCGTTCGTTCCCTTAGAGAAGTGATCCTTCTCTGTTTCTGACTATTCCGGAAGTGATCCTCTTCCCCGGTTTTTCGTTTTTCACTGGTGTTCCAAAACGGGGACCCCCTTTTTCGTTTCTCAATACCCATGCAGCCGAGTTGACACCGGGCAAGTCTGAATTCCGCTTTCGGCAGATATTGCTTTGTCGGGGTTTGAGGAGGAGTGCGTTTTCGCGTCTGATATGACGCGATCTACTCGCTTTGGAAAATTTATATACTAAATTTAGCTGGTGGGGATTCCTTTCTCATTGCTCTTCTGCATGTTTCCGTCGTTGCTTTTTATTTGCGATTTCCTCGTGAAGGGTTGTACGGGGAAGACGCTGGTGTAGATAACATTCTCGGGACACCATAAGAATAGCTGCGAAGATGATAATTTCTTATTCAATATGTCTACCTATCGAGCGAGTGTTTGCTAAGAGGTAGTTTTTGCACCTTCAAGTTCGCTATTCTTATTTCTCCCGCTGTTTGAATTCTTGTTCGCTCTCTCCTAGTCTTTTAGCATCTGCCGTTATAATTGAGACTGTGTGACTGTTTGTCACCCTTTTGTATATAAGGCATCTTTATCATGGGTATCGCTTCCTTTCTCTTCTTCTCTTCCATTCTTTTTTTGTCTGGTTGATTATCAACTGCTTAATGTCAATCCAACATATCCCACGTCAGCTACAGTATCGTGCAGTGCTTCATCACCGCTTGTGATTCGGTCGATTGATATGTTGTGATGTGGAGTAGAGGATTTGTTAGTGTGGTCGGGTTCTTTGTTTGGGGTTTTATTTTTTGGTTTACGCTAAGTAATTGGTGGAATTGGTTTTAGCCCTTGCGCTTTTCGTATGTTTCTGCGTTGCGCTGTGTTCGGTGTTTAGACGTTGAGATGTCTGGGGAGGTCCTGTCCGGGTGTGTGGCAAATATGGAGTCCCTTGATAAATGGCGGAGCTATTATCCTCCATATCCTTATTCCGCTATCATCATGACAAAGAAAGACTGCCGATCAAAGGTCTCTGGCAAATTATGTATCAGTATTCCGGCTACTAGCTTACAAGAATATACATACGAAGGGATCATGCATGTAAAGCATCACCAAATATTCAAAAATACAGGAAAAAAACTGAGTTGGGGAACAAAAAGGAAAATTCTGTGAATTGACACATGATCATGGATTCCGTAAGGGCAACCCGGAAATGCATATTGAAGAAACTGCACATCGATGACGAACCCCCGTGTGTTGCACATGTGGAGTATCTTCAAACCCTGGAATCGGCCGTCATTTTACCCTACATACCAGACTGCCTCCCGAGTCCACAAACAGCCCCGGGATCTCCTTATAAATGCTTTTTCTTCTCCGCCACCCATGGTTCCTTCCTCCATTCTCCAACCACACCGCTCCCGAAGAAATCCTCACCAGGGCACTTCACGGTACAACAACTTCCATGTGTCTTACGAACTTAATACCATTGTGTCTCTTTTTTCAAAGCCATAATTCTCCACTTTGTCTTCTAGGCCTACTCCTACCTATTTAACCTTCTTAAAAGGCTAATTTCTGTTTCGGAGAAAGTTTTTTCCCTCTGAGTTGGCGACACTCCGAGGTGTTTGAGGTTCGGGTTTTGTGCCTTAATCTTTATTCTTGCTTTCTTCTCTTCTCACCCGCAACCACTACTACACCAACCTCCACAAAAAACCCTCAACAGAACCTTCCACAACAAAATTAGTTTTCCACTAAATACTACAAGTGTTCTTCACTCTTACATAGGCTTGTTTGTTAACCATTAATAGCCATGTCTGACAGAAACTATGGTGAAGACCACCCTGATCTCTCAGAGGACACGTTAACTGGTAAGATATTTCTTGTTTCAAGCAAAATTATTTTTATGTCCGGATGCTAACTTTCTGATGTTATTGTTAAATAGTTTTCTCTGCAGGAGGGTGGGGATACACCTTCTGGGACACTTTCTCCATGTGAGAGTTTGTCCAACAACCTTACCCCTCTCACTCGTGGCGTGCACAGTGATGGAGGCCCTGGTTTGGTCTCAACCGAAAGATCTGGTCGTAGAGATGCTACTGCAGATGCAGTGAAACAGCCAGCTTCTGGTGCTGAAACCAGTGCCTTGATTCCTCTTGCTGATATGAAGAGAGAGTTCATCAAAACTTTTGCCTCCTCTGAGATTGATGATGATATGCTTTTGTTACCTGGTTTTTCGGTTGGTTTGGTTGGTGAAGATGGAACCAAAAATGGTATCATACTCATTTTGAATTCACAAAACTTCTATCGGTTCACTACTAACTCATTTCTGTAGGTTGTCATGAACTGTCCTTGATTGCTCTTATGTCTCTCGAGGAAGTCAATTGCATGAGATGTAAATTCAGCGCATTGATTCCAACCAAGAGCCCAAAGATAGGTTCTGGGAGCCCAAACACTGTGTCTGAGTTGATCATGAACGATTCTAAGGTAGTAGATCGAGCACCAAAATTGGAATTTGAGGACAGTTTCGACTGTCTGAATGGCCTTTTCGACGTGGACGCCCTCGAGCCGGAAGGACTGTCGAGCCATCTTATACCAGCAGTCCTAGGGTCTTTTGTAAAAGAAAATACTTCCAAGAGCTTGAAAAACGGCTGTCACCAAACGTCACTTATGGATTCTTGCATTGTTGAAGATCAGTTGATTGATGGAGCGGAGCAACAAATGATGCCCTCGGCATGCCCATCTGACAACGCTTCTGGGTGTATGCCGCAACCTCCGGTTCCTCACGCTGGAGGAGAGGCGGGGAGGGTTGAAAAGAACAAAAGTGTTTTTGCTTGGATAGACGCCGTCGTTATCTCCGCATGTCATATGTCGGAAACCATGACTACAACCTCTCCGGTGACTAACGATTTGATTGATCTTTTCACTACCAATTTATTTGTTATCAGGAGCTCCCCGAGGGTTTTACCTTTGGCCTTGGCCCACCAGCTTCCTGCCGGCAATTCTAGCGGGATCTCAATTTTAGATCTCGATTGCGACTACTCGGGCCCTCCAGTTTCACCAGATTTAAAACATACCACAATTACAACAAGCTTAAACTCAACACCTCCTATCGGTGATCTGTTACTGCTAGATTCGGGAAACGATGCCTTGGGTTCTGCCAATGGCGGAAGTCCCAACCCTTCCTTTCCGTGTCTCATAGAGTCCCCAACAAGCCACAACTTGGCGCTATCGGGTACCTTAACTACCGCAATTCCCCCTCGCCTGAGAGGTGCATCCGAGTATCCTCCTATTCAAAAGGAAGTGGGGCGTATGCGTACCGTGGTGAAGGTGGTGGTTTCATCTCCCAAGGCAGCTAAAGAGGGGCGAGAGGAAGGGCGTTCTCTTATCTCGGGCCCAATCATTTCCGCTAGAACCGCATCGCATTCTGAAGTTGGAAACGCCGCCTGGACCCGCTGGGTCGAAGAGAATGCAGAGAAAGCCAGTGCTGCATCTCTTACTTGGAACCCTGCTAGACAGAACCCACCATCCGAGAAACCCCGCGGCGGGATTTCAACTGTTCCCCAACGCGGTAGGGCAGTGGTCAACCCAAAGGTCACCAAACGGGTAACTGTTGGCCTGAGTAAGGGCGGCCATGAGGGGGTCAAATATACAAAGAACATGGCTCCCAGTTCCTCAGGGAACAGCAACCGTACCGTCTCCAATGGCACCAGCGACTCGAGCCTGGTGAAACTGACAGTAGGGCAGACTCGCGGCCATCCAGTTCGTGCTGTTTCTAATCCGGCTGTTGCTCCTACTCTGGCTCAGCGTCCTATCACCCTCGCCCTTCCGGAGGCCGCCCCCGTTACCTGGTCTGGCTCGGGATTGCCTTTTGAGGGCCTCGCTTCTCGCCGCGAAATCGGTCCCCTAGGGACCATGGGTTATCACAACCCAAAAACGGTCTCGTACAAGAGAACCTCCGTGTTTAACCGCCAGGAAAAAATTCGCGAGCAACTCCGCGGAACGCGCCAAGTTGCCTCTCCTCGCCCAAAAGTCTCCCCGTCGACCCTTGTGAAGGAGGACACCTGGGCAAGCCAAGAGGCAGACTTTCTCCGTGCCTCAGGACCTGCGGACCCCTACAGTTTACGAAATAGTTCCTGGGTTAGACAGATGATAGGTTTGCCTGTTTGGGTGGAAATGTTTGTATCGTGCGTTTTTAAAAAAAATGAAAGCGAAAACAAAAATAAATAAATACAAAAAAAACAATCCCCCAAATACTATAAAACAAAATACCTCACTGAGCTGTGCTTTGGCCTTGAAATTCTGATTGACTACTATGACAAAATATGTTGATTTAGCCCAGAGAAGTATGTTATCAATTTAGATAGAGAATCGCTCACGCGGAGAATCTATTTGGTATAGTTGTTGGATGAACCTTCCATATCCGATATGGGGATATCATGGAATATCGGGTGATAGCTCGTGTACACGAGAAGTGCAGTCACTAGCCTGTTTGTGTTGTATAAGTAGTGGGCTTATTTCCCAACAGGTTGTTAGTCAAGTCTTGCTGTTGCTGTAATAGTTATTGGATATATCCGGACTAGTACGCGCTAGTGTGATGCACGTGTGATTCCAGAGAGTGGATGAGGTATTTAGTCTTACAGTCACGTCATTATACTCTATTGTAGCTTAAAATTCAAAAAAACCACATAATATCTCCTGTTCTTCTATGTTTTACAACTGCGTCTGTGATTGATATTATACAATTTGTCTGAGCGAGAGTGTTACCCTGATTCCCTCTTTGTTGTTCCTTGAAAGACTATCATCTTGCACACAGGTTTTGGGGCCCTTTTCTTCATAACAATTTATTTCCTACTGTTTCTTCCTTATTTTACCTCTGTTGGCTTGGTGAACTAACACTGCTGTACCTACCATGGACGACCTGGACATTCCCGGCTATGCTGCAGATTACCCTCCATAGAAATCTATTCCAAATAGTAGTCCAAATTACAAAAGCCACCATGCCATGCCACCCCTAAGGAAGGGTAGATCGCATCTCAATGGCCAACTCAATCGACGTTTACTGTGGATATCAGTGACACAAAAATAAACAATAGAAAAGTCATGCCTAACCCAAGTTTGTCAGAGATCGGAGAACGTGATGTGGTGAAAAATAGACTGTATATTTATCAAGGTTGCAATCCACAATAGTGTGTTTCTCGAACATACCCCGCAAGCAAGCAGAGTGCTACCCAGACCTAAGGATAATGAAAGACATTTAAAAGCAGAAAGAAAAAAAACAACAAAATTCTCATGTACTATTATTTTTCCTATTTTGTGTGGATCATTTTATCAAACAAGTTTCTGATAGAATGTCTTTAACTTACCGAACAATTTACCTATTTTTGTAGTGTTGAGCATCATGATTTCTGACACTTGACCAATCGCACAATGCTGCACAAATTATATGGGAATTTTCGCATGATGGGAGTATTTCTCTACACTAACAAGCCCTTCTCTTCTGATCAAAGCTATTTTAGATCCCTTATAATTCTAAATACCCATTCCACTCCCTGGAATCAAGCTTCTCCTCCTCAATTTTCCGGACCCCACTTTTCGCCTTCCTTTTTAGGAAGGTGGTTGCAGGGTAAAACACCAAATCCACTCTCATGATCCCCCTATGCTGAACTTTGGAGCTTCATAGGCTTGGGCATCAATCCTGTCGTGGGATAAAAACACATCCTTCTTCCTTTAGTCACTTTACTAAGTGAGGCAAAGACTACTCCATCCTTCCTTAGTGGCCCCTCACCTATACTATGAGAAGCAAAAAACATTACCTCCAGTCTACACACCCTCCTTTTGACTGGTTGTCAATACCTCCTACCTGGTCAGTCTATCTGGCTAGTTATTGATCTCCTCCTGGGGGCCTGCACCGAGGCTGTGCCCTCATTACTGTTATAAAGGTTCCTTGGACCCTTCAAACAAGGATAAGGGTTCTCCACGTACCCTAACACTCTACTCTTGAGGCTGGGATGTTGGAAAAACTGGAATATTTGTTCTTTATCATTTCTTTCCTTTGTTTTGGTGTTTACTGGTGGTGCTTTCTTTTCTGTGTGGGATTGGGGGCATTGGACAGGGTTGGGATGCATTTCTTTTGTTAGTGCTTTGGGCCTTTATGCCATACCTTACGGTGCATGTGACAGATGAGCCCTGATCTTGTATCTAAATCAATCCAGCTGATTTAACAAAAAAAAAAAAAGAAATTTCCACTCCCTGGAATCACAAGTGTGTCATACATGCATGCATTATTCTAGATAAATCCAATAAGTATTACAGCAACTGCAAGACTTGATTAACTTGGTGGGAGAAAAGCTGACTACTTATACTATGCAAATCAACTATGACTCCACTTCTTAGGTATATGAGCTATTACTTGATATTCCATAATGTCTCTATTACAAGATATGGAAGGTTTAGCCAATGACTATCTTCAATAAGTTCTCCTCATGAGTGACTGTGATATCCAAATTGATAGTTCTCTGTGATAAATAAAAAATTTTTCTCATAGTAGTTAATTTGAATCACAAGGCAAAAGGATAGCTCATTGAAGTATTTTTTATAGTCTTCTGTGACTGTACTATTATGAGTTGTGGGTGACCATGAGTGTATTAGTTAGTAAGACATATGTAGTTAGTGCACTAGGCTTGTATAGCATGTGGATAACATGGTAGGATAAGTTTATGGGGGAGCTAGAATGTGTGACCACCTACAGACCAGAACTGAGTGTGGTGTTTGCCACCTGTCCATCCTACTTAGTTCAGCCTCTCTCTTCGATGGATAGGACAATTCAGGGAACACAATACACACTTCTACCTGTCCAGTCCACTTCCACATGTAAACCTCCATTCTACACTACTATCATTCCGGGAATTGTTTCTGTGTAATTTTACATTTTTCGTTTTTTATTTTTAAAAAAGCACGATCCAGACATTTCCACCCAAACAAGCAAACCTATCCTATCTGTAACCCAGGAACTAATTTGTAAACTCTAGGGGGTCTGCAGGACCTGAAATTTGGTGAATGGTAGGAGTAAAACGGGGGGTGGCTCGAAAGGTTGTTGGTGATGATAGTTGAGGGATGATCCGTCCTTTTGTCTTCTATCGTAGTATACCATAGAGGAGCCTCAAAGTCTAACACTTGCACTATTTACCAACCCTCTAACTAAACCTAATATGATAGCCAAGTCTTATAAAATTTAGATGATTACAGTGAAAGTTTGCCTCTTGGTTTGCCCAGGAGCCCTCCTTCACAAGGGTCGTCGGGGAGACTTTTGGGCGGGGGGCAACTCGGCGGGTCCCCGAAGTTGCTCGCGGATTTCTCTTCGCGATTACACGTGGAGGTTCTCTTGTATGGGACCGTTTTTGGGTTGTAGTAATCTATGGTCCCTAGGGGAACATCGATTCTGCGGCAAGAAGCGAGGCCCCCGGAAGGCAATCCAGAGCCAGACAAGGTAACGGGGCAACCTCTGGAGAGGCGAGGGTGGCGACTCGCTGAGCGATAATAGGAGTAATAGCCGGATTAGAAACAGCACGAACTGGTGTTGGATACGGCGGCGTTCGTGCTGCAGATCGCATTATGGGTCACAACGGTCATGGGCGAGCCGACGAGGAAACGGATTGCTTGGAGGATGATGAGATGTCGCGTGATCTAATATAACAACAATACGAGTGACTTGTCGATTTGATAGCACTTCATGACGGAAGTGACGGGAAAAGGAGTTTCGGATATAACGGATATAATATCTACAGGAGAGAAGATAATTGAGTTAGTGCAAGGTGTGGATACTACGGACATAAGGGACTTACCGGCATCCCGGTATTAAGGGATTTAAGGATATAAAGATAAGGTTGATATTGGCCATGTCAACGGGGATGGAGAGAAGTAGCTAGGACTATTAGTATATAAACCGTAGCTATTGCCCGTAACTTCGCAATAAACAAGCTCAACGGAAAGCCCGTACTTCACAACTGGATGGCCGTGAGTCTACCCTATTGTTAGTTTCATCTGGCTCAGGCCGCTGGTGCCATAGGACATGGTACGGTTGCTACTCCCCGAGGAAATGCGAGCCATGTTCTTTACATGTCTGACACCCACATGGGCGGCCTTATTCAAGCCAACAGTTACCCGTTTGGAGCCCTTTGGATTGGCCACCACCCTACCGCCTTGGGGGAGAGTTGGAATCCCGCCGTGGAGTTTTTCAGAGCCTGGGTTCTCTTTGGGAAGGCTGGAAGTAGGAGATGCAACGTAGTGTTTCTCCGCATTCTCTTCGACACAGCGGGTCTAGGTGCCATTTCCAACCTAAGCATAGGATGCAATGCTAGCGCAAATGGTAGGGCCCAAGGTAAGAGAATGCGCTTCTTTTCGCTCCGCTGGAGCTTGCTTGGGAACTTAAATTCTTACCTCCATTACGCTGCGCTTCCTTTTGGATACTCGGATACTCGGATCCATCTCTCAGGTGAGGGGGGATTGCGGTAGTTAAGGTACCGCCAAGTTGTGGCTTGGTGGTGATTCCGTGAAACATGGACAAAATTGATTGGAACCTCCGGCACAGGTAGAATCCATGGCACCGTGTCCGAATTGATCAGTAAAAGATCACCCGTAGGGTCTGAGTTTAAGCTTGCAGTGACAGTTCTATGTTTTAAATCTGGTGGAACCGGAGGGCCCGAGTAGTCGCAATCGAGATCTAAAATTGAGATCCCACTAGAATTGTGGACCGGAAGTTGGTGGGCCAAGGCCAAAGGTAAAATACTTGGAGAGCTCTTGACAACAAAAAAGAATTGGTAGTGGAAAGATCAATCAAATTGTTAGTCTAGGAGAAGTCCTAGTCATGGTTTCCGACATATTACCTGTGGAGATAACGACGGGGTCTATCCAAGAAAAAATACATTTGTTCTTTTCAATTGTTTCTACCTCTTCTCGAGCGTGAGAAACCAGAGGCTGTGGCATAAAGCCCGAAGCGTTGTGAGGTAGGCATGCTCAGGGCATCATTTGTTGCTCCACTCCATCCATCCACTGATCTTCTCCAACAATGCACGAATCCATAAGAGATGTTTAGTGACAGCTGTTGTTCGAGCTCTTGGAAGTACTTTCATCCACGCAAGATCCTAGGGCTGGTTCATGGTCCTTCCCTGTCGAGGGCGGCCACATCGCGACGATCATTCAAACAGTCAAAACTGTCCTGAAATTCCAATTTTGGTGCTTGATCCACCACCTTAGAATCGTTCATCATCAACTCAGACACAATATTTGCTATGCCAGAACCTCTCTTCGGGCTCTGGATAAGTATCAATGCTTTGAATATATATCGCAAGCAATTAACTTCCTCTGGGGACATAAGATCAATCCACCCCAGTTCATGACAACCTACAGAAATGAATTAGTAACGGACCGATAGAAGTTGTTTAAATTCGAACTGATTATGATACCATTTCGTGTTCCGTTTTACCTAAACCAGTTGAAAGATCTAGTAATAAAAGCATATCCTCACCAATATCGGAAGGGGCAGAAGTTTTGATCAACTCTCTCTTCAACTCAACAAAAGGAACTAAGGCACTGGTTCCAGCGCCAGAAGCTGACTGTTTCACTCCTTCTGCAGTAGCATCTCTACCACCGGATCTTTCGGTTGAGACAAAACCAGCTCATCAATTACTGTGCATGCTACAAGTGTGAAGGTAAGATCGTTCGACAAACTCTCACATGGAGAAAGTGTCCGAGAAGGTGTACCCCCACCCTCTTGCAAAGAAACCTCTTTAACAACGACATCAGAAAGTTAGCACCCGAAAATAAAAATAGTTTTGCTTGAAACAAGAGGTGACTTACCAGTTAAAGTATCCCCTGAGAGATCAGGGTGGTTTCGCCACCATAGTTCCTGTCAGAAATTGCCATTAATGGCTAATAAATAAGGCTATCTGCGAGTAAAGAAGCCTTGGAGTATTTAGTGGTAAACCAATTCTCTTGTTGCGGGTTTGGATACAGAGGTCGTTGCGGTGGTTGTTGCCCCGGTGGTTGCCCCGGTGGTTGCGGGGGGAAGAGACGAGAAGAAAGCAAGAATAAATATTGAGGCTTAAAACCTGGGCTTCAAACACATCGAGTGTCGCCGACTGAGAGGGAAAACTTTCTCCGGAAAAAAAAAATTTAGCCCTTTAAAAAGGTTAAAAAGGTAGGAGTAGGCCTGGAAGACCAAGTGGATAATTATCGATTCGAAAAACGGGAAACAATTGCATTGTGGTAGTAAGATGCAGGGAAATTGTTGGAAAGTGAAGTGTCCTGGTGAAGATTTCTTCGGGAGCGGTGTGGTTAGAGAATGCAGGAAGGAGCCACGGATGGTTAAGAAGAAGAAACATTTATAAGGAGATCCCCGGACTGTTTGTGGACTCGGGAGACTGTCTCATATGTAGGGTAAAACGACTCCCGATTCCAGGGTTTGAAGATACTCCACATGTGCAACACACGGGGGTTCGTCATCGATGTGCACTTTCTTCAATATGCATTTTCGGGTTGCCCTTGGGGCACCCCCGACCCCATGTCCATTCAGAGAATTTTCTTTTCGTTCCCTCATACATGTCTTGTTTTTTTCTTTTTTTCTTTTTTGAATATTCGGTATGTTTTACGTGCATTATTTCTTCATATGTATTATGCTTCTTAGCTCGTAGCCGGAATAGTGATAGATAATTTGCCAGACCCTCTTTGATAGGCAGCCTTTCTTTGACGTGACGATAGCAAAAATAAAGACATCAGGGATAATAGCCCCGCTATTTACCAAGATACTCCATATTTGGCACACACCAAACCAGGACCTCCCCAGACATCTCACCTTCGGAACGCCGAACAAAGCGCAACGCAGAAACATACAAAAGGCGCAATCATTAAAACTAATTCCACCAAGTGCCTAGCGTAAACCAAAATAAAACCCCAAACAAAGAACCCGGCCATACTAAGGGGGTGTTTCGCGCGCCACACCTTTGATCTGAAATCGTGTTTTGAGATCCACCGATGGTTTCAAATCAGGTGCTGTTTGGCCTGCCCATTTTGTATACTGATTTCAGATAAGGCTATAATTTTGATTGAAAAACCAAATTTGGGGTTTAATAAGGTGAGATCTTTTAGCACGGAAAAACCTAGGGTTAGTGTGCATAATTGCTGGAATGTGACTTCCTTTTTGATTGAAATGCAGAAACTTTGCTTAAAACCATGAATACTAGGCTTTCGTAAATATTGGATAGCTCATACTAGATAGCAGTAATTACTCAGGAGCAAAAAAGAAACAATTTGACCAAACCTAAATGAACTTTAATGGCGTTTAATGTTGTTAGTCATCAAAATCAGATGAAAAACAATAACCAAATCATGTGACGTTTGGCAGAGCCAGACTCCAATGACTGTTTTCAAATCACCATGATCCAGTTTGAAATCATCTGATTTGAAATTGCCGAGACCCAATCACAAATCAGAAATAATGGTGCACCAAAGGCCCTCTAAAAAAATTCTCTATTTTGCATCACAACATATCAATCGACCAATTCATAAGCAGTGATGAGCCACTGCGCAATACCGTAGCTGTCGTGGGGGATGTTGGGTTGAGGCCAAGCGGTTTATCGTCAACCAGACATAAAAAAAGAAGGGGTGAAAATTTCTTTCCTTTTCCTCTTCTGCGTGTTTCCGTCGTTGCTCTTTATTTGCAATTCTTCCTCGTCAAGGGTTTTCCGGGAAAGCCGGTAGTGTAGATACCATTCCCGGAACACTCAAAGAATAGTTACATTTATGTCGTTGATAATTTCTTATTCAACTAGTTTACCTATCAGGCAAGTGTTTGCCAAGAGTTACTTTTTTCACCTTCAAGTTCACTATTTTTATTTCTCCCACTATTGGAATTCGTGTTGGCCCTCTCCTAGTCATTTTGTATGTCTGATGTGCCACCACGAGTGATACTATGTTGCTGCTTACGTCATCCTCTTGTATATAAGCTTATAACATCTCTATCATGGGTATTGCTTCCTTTCGCTTCTCCTTCTTCTTCCGTTTTTCTCTTCCCTTCCTTTTTTTGTTTGGTGGATGATAAACACCTTAACCTCAATTCCACCTCTCCCACATCAGCTACGGTATTGCGCAGTGGTTCATCACTGCTTATGATTCGGTCGATTGATATGCTGTGATGCGAAGTGAAGTAGAGGATTTGTTAGTGTGGTCGGGTTCATTGTTTGGGGGTTTAATTTTGGTTTACGCTAGGTACTTGGTGGAATTAGTTTTAATGATTGTGTCTTTTGTATGTTTCTGCGTTGCACTTTGTTCGGTCTTTCGGCGTTGAGACGTCTGGGGAAGTACTGGCTTTCTGTGTGGCAAATATG
The DNA here is from genome assembly GCA_003788595.2 of Choiromyces venosus 120613-1. Lineage (NCBI taxonomy): Eukaryota > Fungi > Ascomycota > Pezizomycetes > Pezizales > Tuberaceae > Choiromyces > Choiromyces venosus. Next base: position 1,027,254 of record ML120365.1, read on the forward strand.
GAGTACAGTATCTTGATAAATAGTGGAACTATTATCCTCCACGTTCTTATTTTCCTATCGTCACGTCAAAGAAAGGCCGCCTATCAAAGAGGTTGTGGCAAATTATCTACCAGCATCCAGGCCCCGAGCTAACCACCACAATAAACATGAAGAAACCATGCACGTAAATCACACCGAATATCCAAAAACAAAGCAAATTCCCTGAATGGACATAGGGTCGGGTGTCCCCCAAGGGCAGCCCGAAAATGCGTATTGAAGAAACTGCACGTTGATGACGAACCTTTGTGTGTTGCACATGTAGAGTATCTTCAACCCCTGGAATCGGGAGTCATTTTACCCTACATATGAGACTGCCTCCGTGTCCACAAACAGTCCCGGAATCTCCTTATAAATGCTCCTTCTTCACAGAGATCCATAGTTCCTTCCTCCATTCTCCAACCACACCGCTCCTGAAGAAATCCTCAACAGGGTACTTCACTTTCCAATAACTTCCCTGCATCTTGCACACTCACCGCAATTGTCTCTCTTTTTTCAAATCAGTAATTCTCCACTTAGTCTTCAAGACCTACTCCACCTATTTAGCCATCTTAAAAGGCTAATTTCCTTTCTCCGGAGAAGGTTTTTTCTCTCTGAGTTAGCCCCACTCTGGGTGCTTGAAGTTGGTGTTTTGAGCCTCAATATTTATTCTTAAGACTTCTTCTCGTCTCTTCTCCCCCGCAATCACAGCTGCAATAACCTCCGCAGCAACCTCAGTATCAAAACCCGAAACAACAAAATTAGTTTACCAATAAATACTCCACGTGTTCCCAACTCTCGGATAGCCTTATTTGTTAAACATTAATAGCAATATCTGGCAACAACAATGGTGGTGAACACATCCTGATCTCTCAGGAGACACTTTAACTGAAAAGGTATTTCTTGTTTCAAGCAAAACTATTTCTATCTCCGGGTGCTAACTTTCTGATGTCGTTGTTAAAGAGTTTTCTCTGCAAGAGGGTGGGGATACACCTGCTCGGACAGTTTCTCCCTATTAGAGTTTGTCGAACAATCTTACCCTTCCCGCTGGTAGCATGCACAGTAATTGAGGCGCTGGTTTGGTCTCCACCAAAAGATCCGGTGGTAGCGATGCTGCTGCAGGAGAAGCGAAACAGTCAGCTTCTGGCGCTGAAGCCAGTGCCTTAGTTCCTTTTGTTGAGTTGAAGAGAGAGTTTATGAAAACTTCTGCCTCCTCTGAGATTGATGAGGATATGCTTTGGTTACTAGATTTTTTAATTGGTTTGGGTTGTAAAATTGGAACACAAAATGATATCATAATCAGTTCGAATTTAAACAACTTCTATCGGTCCGTTACTAATTAATTCTGTAGCTTGTCATGAACTATCTTTGATTGATCTCATGTCTCCAGAGGAAGTTAATTGCTGGGGATATAAATCCAATCCGTTGATAACAATCTAATGCCAGAAGAGAGGATCTGGGATCACAAACACTGCGCCTGAGTTGATGACGAACGATTCTAAGGTGGTGGGCAAGCACCAAAATCGGAATCCGAGGACAGTTTCGACTGTATGAATGATCGTCGCGACATGGCCGCCCTGCACCGGGAAGGACCATCAAGCAGCCCTTGGATCTTGTGCGAAAGCAAATACTTCTAAGAGTTCGAAAAACAACCGTCACAAAACATCTCTTACGGATTCGTGCACTGCTGAAGACCAGCGGATGGATGGAGTGGAGCAACAAATGATGCCCTCAGCATGCCCCTGTCCCAACGGGTTCGGCGTTATGACGCAACCTCCGGTTTCTCACGCTCGAGAAGAGGCGGAGAGGATTAAAACGAACAAAAGTGTTTTCGCTTGGATAAACACCATCGCTATCTCTGCAGGTCATATGTGGGAAGCCAGGACGAGGACTTCTCCTGTGACTAACAATTCAATTGATCTTTTCACTGCCAACCTTTCTTGTCGCCAGGAGCTCTCCAAGCATTTTACCTTCGGCCCTGCCCACCAGCTTCCGGTCCACAATTCTAGCGGGATCTCAATTTCAGATCTCGATTGCGACTACTCGGGCCCTCCGGTTCCAGATTTAAAACATACCACTGTTAGCGCAAGCTTAAACTCAGCTCCTACGGGTGATCTTTCACTGATCAATTCGGACGACGATGCCCTGCAGTTTACTAAGACCCTGCTCGGAACGTCAGATAAACCGCAGTTTTTCGGCTTTTTTGACTTTATTTTCATGGTTTATTTATAAAAAGCTGTGCCATGTTTGGTGTATCACAAAAACAGTGGTTTTTCTTTGAAAAAATCATGGTATTGTATTCACCGTTATTTATGACTAATTAATTTGAGTGAGAGTGTATTCCAAAAAAAACTTAAAACACAAAGTACAACAAAACTTGATTATCAAAGGATTTGAACACAGGCAAGGTTGGGCACCAATTATATAGTGAAATTGTTAATCTGATAAGTATTTTGAATGCCAAGTCCTCGATCTTTGGCATCTTTAATGCATGATGAGAAAAAACTATGGTATAACTGTAGGACTGCTAAACAGGTTTATTTCTGTTGTTAGCATCCGGCGTTTACCTCTGCACCTCAGGGAAACCGGTACCTCGGCAAAGACACCTTCGGTACCAGTGATACCTTATGAAGCCAAACACAGCCGACAAACACCTTTACCACTACCAGGCCTAGGACAGAGCAGTGTAGGAATCAAGGAATAAGGATAACCTCGGTGGAGGATAGGTGGAGGATCGGAGAAGCAAAGTTGTTTGGTATTTTATGTGTTGTTTGTTGTCAGGATTGTGTCGCTTATAAATACTGGTAGTCTTTTCCCTAGTTTAGTATTGAAAAAAAAAACAATGCAATAAGACAATTCCCTCTTCTACATACCAGTTTTGCCCTACTTTAGTCCCCTATAGTCTATAATTTCTTGAAACACTACAGTATTTCCATTTTTACTTAAAAGTCATTTTCAGGAAATATGACAGTTCAGAAAAACTGGCACATGATGAGCAGTCCTAAATTGTTCCTAGGTTACATAGATGATAGGTTTGCTTGTTTGGGTAGAAATCCTTATATTATGCATTCCAAAAAAAACAAAAAAAAACAAAAAAAAAACAAAAAAAACAAAAAAAAACAAAAAAAAAAACAAAAAAACAAAAAAAAAGAAAAAAAGAAAAAAAGGGTAAGGCCCTGTTCAGCAAACTATTTTTATAGCATAAAGGCAACTTTATTAACTTTTTTTTTTAAGAAAAAGTTCAAGTTTGTTTTTATTGGTGGAGTACTTAGTAAGACCAAAAAAATGCTGCATTTTTTATTTTTCTCTGTATATTTTTCATGCAATATTTCCTGCCATATTTTTTTTTTGAATACAAGTACATAGAGTTAGGGAAATAAGATAAGATAACATCATCCATCTCCACTACAACTCCAGTCATTGAAATTTATTTCCTATTTGGGAATGACTCAAAACTGAGAAAACATCATGAACTTTTCTTCCTCCCCCACATCTCGGGGGGGCAGGAGAACACACTTTCCATCTCCTGTTTGCATTTCGGCATCCACTATTCTCTCCCCTCAAGAGGTCTACCCTCTTGAGGTGTCCCTTCCTTGCCAGCATTATCCCACGATGTTGGCTTCTTCCCCCCAACCCTCCCTGCCCCAAGGGGTCCACCCCCCAGGGCCCTCACTCCCAGCTCTCCTTCATTAGGGGAAACAACACCCAGCCTGTTCTGGCTTCACTTCCTGCCTAGCCTCAACCAAGGTCAGCTTGTCCAGCCCTCAACTCCCAGCCACCAGCCAGGGAACATCTTTGCTGTCCGCTGTCCCCTCAGCATCGATCAGCTAAGACCTGGTCTATCCACTCTGCCAGCTCCTGTCGGCCACACCTATCCCAGGGTCCACACCCCCAGCTATCCACTTTCAGGACTGCTTTTCCAGCTGTCCATTTCTTTCCTTTAGTTTATTTTTCTTTTCTGGCTTTATGTTTCTCTTAGGTTCACTTGGGGGTTTCATGAGTTCTTTCCTTGCTTTATATTTTCTTGGGTTCGCTTAGGGATTTCATAAGTTTCTTTCCTTTTGGATTAGTCACCGTGAGAGGTGCATTCGATATTATGTCGGAATGGGGATCGGGGCCGAGATTTCTTTTGTTTATGCATTTGGTTTATGGTTTTGTTTTTGTCATTGCCCTTAAGGCTCCATACACATTCTTGTACCTTAACAATGAATTCATGATTTAAAAAAAAAAAAAAAAAAAGGGAAATAAGATAAACATCTTCTGTCTCCATTACAACTTTGGTCATTGAAATTTATTTCCTATTTGGGAATGACTCAATACTAAGAAAACATCATGACTTTTTCTTCCTCCTTCCTACCTTAGGGGGGGCAGGAGAACATACTTTCCATCACTTGCTTGCACTTCAGCATCCCCTATCTTCTTCCCTCTTGAGGTCTACCCTCATGAGGAGGTCCTACCTGATCCTTTTCTCCCATTATCTCTTCACAATATCAGTCACCCCCCTACACTGCTTTTGCTTTGCTTAGCAATCACTACCGTCAGGACCACTTAGTCAGTCATTCTACAGATGGCTGGGCATACAGTTAGCAGTAGGAGAAAACATTTCAACAGGCCATGGTTGATTTCTCCATTCTCCTCTTTCATTAGAGGCTGCCTAGTCAGATATAAACACATTATCTGATAGTAGCTCACACCTTCTGAGTTCCCCCCTGAACTACCCTCCCCCAGATGATTGGCTAGCACCCTACTAACCCCCTTTCCTCTCCCCCAACACCTTCCCACCCATTTAATCCTTTCTAGTAGCGATGCTATCTCTCTTATCACAAGGGACTATGTGAGAGACACAGTAACACAGTCAGTCAGCATCAGAAATATACTAGCTGGTACCTCACTACCACCCATCCACTCATTAGGTAGTGACCTTTTGCCTGCCAGATAGCACCTTGCTGCCTCCCTACCCCCTCTATTCAGGTGGGTTTCTGGGCCTCCTTGCTTCTGCCACACCCCTACAAGGTGCCTGACTCCCTTTCAACCGCCCAGCTCAGGCTATACGTCCACAGATAAAATTGTCCAACTTTCACTATGGCTCGCAACCATAAGTAGAGTTTGGTTTTTCCATAGGTTTGGGTTTTAGGATTTCTTTGGTAGGTGCACTGTTGGGAGTTTGGTTTTCTTAGTTACTGCATGATGTTGGTAAGATTTCATAGTCTGTTGTAGTTTATGGGAGGGTAGCTTGTTAGGATAGTTTTTTTGACCAGGCCTTCAGGTCATAGTTTTTCTATTGCTTTCTGGGGCCCAGTCCGGGGTGGAGGTTTTTTATACAATAGCTATTGAGGCTGCATGTGGACTTTTTGTACCTTAAACAAAAATATAATAAGATCCAAAAAAAAAAAAAGAAAAAAAAGGGAAACAAGATAAAAGAAGTACAAAATTTATCTGATTTTTGACTTCCTTGTAGTACAGACAGGAAATGTGAAGTATTTAGGGTTTGATAGTAGTTGACCTTCAATATATTCATTTCAATGAGTACCAGTAGATGACCAAGAACAGTAGAGTAGTGATTGAGTTTCTGTCTATGTAGAATGAAAAAGATAAAGTGTAACAAAGAACAAATAAATTGATCAAAGTATCTGATAATGAAGAACAGGAATTTTGATGATAGTGAATAACTAAAGGAAAGTATAGGATCTTTATAAAGATCATCAGGGAAAAATGAAACCAAGAGAAACACAAGAGAAACTAACTAATAACATATGAAATCCACTAATATCTCATGTCCTCAACTAGCAGCTAACTCTAATATATCCAATACATATCTGTAACAGCTATGTCGCACCATCTATATCTAATGTATAATACTTCTAGTAAATGTAGGAAGATTGTCTGAACTAATGCATTGAGAATGAGGCCACTAATGCATACCATACATCTTGTACATTCAACATCAAATAGTCTATAGAAGCCAAGATTCTTTCTTTTCATTCTTTGTAGGCACTATTCTTACAAACAGGATTGGGTCTGTTAAAAGTATAATGACAACTAGATTTGTATTGCAACTACTAGGCATTCAACAGTAAATAAGTAGGTATTGCAATCAAGATTATCAAATAATACAATATCATGACCATGTTCATCCCTTTGCACTTTTGCAGTATATGCCTCACTGAACATTTAGACTTTTAGAAATAAGCTATTTTTTTATCCTATATATATATATTGTTTGGACTTTTACACTATATAATATATGATGGATTTGCTGAACAGGGCCTAAAATTAAAAAGAACATCCAGAAGACTATTAAAAAAGTACCTCACTGAGCTGCACTTTTGCCATAAGATTTGGATTGACTACTGTGAGAAAATATGTTTATTTCATACAGAGAATTATCAATTTGGGTATCAGAATTGCTCATATAGAGTACCTATTGAATATAGTCATTGAATGAACCTTCTATATCCTGTAATGGGGATCTCATAGAATATCAAGTAATAGCTCGTATATATGAGTAGCAGAGTCATAGCCTGTTTGCATAATATAAGTGGTGGGCTTATCTCCCAACAAGTAATTTATCAAGGCTTGCTATTGCTATAATAGTTATTGGATGTACCCGCAACTGGTACACGCAGCTGGTACACACATGTATGATGCATGTGTGATTCCCAAGTATGGATGGGGTGTTTAGTCTTACAGTCACGTCATTACACTCCAATGTAGCTCAAAATCAAAAACCAGGATAATATCTCCAGTTCTATACTTTACAATTGCATTATTTTGATTGATATTACACAATGTCTCTGAGTGTGAGTATTATATTGAATACCTCTTTATGGTGTTTTGTGTTGGAAATAATCTAGTTGGACTACTCACTATATACCATATGTGGTATTGACCACCCATGACGGTTACCCCGAGCCCTGTCGAACTACCAAGAAATCTTTTACTGACAACAATCGGTGACTATTTAGTCTTGCACTAGTTCAGACTATTCAAGAGTGCCGAAAATATATCAGGGTATTCGGAAAAGGGATTGGATATGGCAAGATCCTGGAACGACTACGAGGTGGAATGTTTCGCAGGTAGGTCGGAAAAATCTGGAGATATATGGGTCATGTTTTCCGCAACTGCTTTTACAGTCTTTGTCCATCACCGTTGGTTTTGTCTGTCCTTATTAGGTGGCTGTCCGTTCTCGTCTGTCACTATTTGTCTGCTGTTATCTGTCTCTTTCTCCTTTACTCTTTATTTTGTTTATTTTGTGATTACTTGTATTGTTTTATACATATCTGATTGCTCGACGTCTGCACCTCCGGACCAATTCCGCTGTGCATAAGCCTTGTTGCTTAAAATCTATAATCATGCAAAGGTCCATGACAGATGATTGATGCCAATAAGTTTTCAAACTGCTAAAAAGATTTGTCTTTATATCTGATCCTAGAACTGGTGGCCTGTTATAGATCAACAGCTTTGTAGGCTCCAGCGGTGCCATATCGCAATGGCCATTCAGACGACTGAAACCGTCCTCGAATTCCAATCTTGGTGCTCCATCCACCAACTTAGAATTGTTCATGAACAACTCAAACACATAACTCGTTATCCCAGAACCTCTGTTCGGGCTCTAGGTTGGTATCAATGCATTGAATTTATACCCCACTCAATTCATTTGCTCCGACAAAATATAGTCAATCAAGGATATCTCATCACAACCTACAGAAATACATTAGTAAAGGACGAATAGGAGTTGTGTAAATTCAGTTTGATTCTTATACTGTTTTTGGTTTCAGTTTCACCAACCAAACCGTATGGAAAACCTAAACCTAGCAACAAAAGCATATCCTCATCAATCTCTGACAGGGCAAAAGTTTTGGTGGCCTCATTTTTAATCCGAAAAAAAGGAACCAAGACACCTGTTCCAGAGCCGGAGGCTGGCTGTTCCCCTGCTTCTGTCGTAGTATCTCTACAACCGCGTCATTTAGCTCAAACCAAATAAGTGTCTCCCACAGTATGTAGGTCGAGACTGGGAGGGGTAAATTTGTGACAACCTATAAGGGGCAGAAAGTGTATCACAATTTTCTTGGTGAGAAAACTCGTTAAAAAATAACACAACGAAGTTAGCATCAAGAAGTAATAATAGTTTTCCATGAAACAAGAAATGGCTTACCACTTAAAATGTAGTGATGGACACGATCAGGTCATGCTCGAGCAAGGGTATTGCTGGATCATGATCGATCACTCTATATGTTTATATGTCTTGGTAACCATATGATATCATCTATTAATATAAACACTGACTACCCTGCACGCTAGAGCATGGTTGGAAATTGTGGACTATGAAAGGGAAGAACTTGCTGAAGAATTGACGGGAGAGGAAGGATATTATAAGGGAGATGACGAAATCTCTGCCGAGGAGGAGCAGCAGGAATCAGAGGTCTTGCAGTAGTTGTGTTTGGTAAAGGCAACTTTATTAGCTGAAGTGTTTGTAGTTGGAAATGGAATTGAAGCAACACAACCATTTAAACCTTGCATTATATTTTGACATTATACCTTGACATTGAGAAGCAATTACAAGGGGGCAAAATTGATCATAATCAACTATATTCTATTATGCTCAAGCAGTGACTATGCTCGAGCACTTGAGTATGGGGTCCTCTCGATCAGAGAATGCTCGAGCAGAACCCCCATAATCTGGTCGTGCATGCTTGTGTCCATCACTATTAAAATGTTCCAGAGCCTCTTTCAGGTGTTGTTCTTAAAAGTCAACAAAATAGTAATTGTGCTAGTAAATAATCCTACCTAATATTATTAAATAATACTTTGAATATTAAGTGATTAACAGATTTTGTAGTTGTGGCTATAATCATGCCAAGGTTGTAGCTAGCAGCTACAACCCCTGTATGGGTATGGTTCCAGATGACTAGACTCTACCCCAATTTTGAGACAAAATGTGTGATGGCTTAGATGCAGTACTGAGTGTAACACTCCAAAAATATGACAATGTTACTTCTATCTTATCTAACCTAGACCAGTAAAATCATAAAATACCACCACTTCCATGTTATATCTCTCTCATAATTCATAATACTTATTCAACAAGTCTATTCAGCCCCATATCTTGTATCCCACTCAATAGTAGGTTATCTATTCTCAGTTTCTATCATTATTAAATATGAAATTTACTATAAGGAGAGTTCAAAAGGGCTAACCAAAGTACTTTGCTTAGTATATATTGTTGAACAGGAAGAGCTTTCAGAATGGAAGCTGAACTTGGAGAAGCCAGCAGTGAGATGGAAAAAAGGTGAGCAGCAACCACGGAGCATGTTCGCAAGTACCAAGCTGCCAACAAGACAATACAGCCTAAGACTGAATGAGCCTCACTGATGTCAAATAATAAGAGGTCTTGCAAGAACTGTCTTAAGAAAAAACAGCTCCAGCTTGATGAGATACTGGTAGTCTATGCAGTGAATCAGTCTCAACCAGAACCCACTGAGTGGGTAGCCAAGAATTTATTAGCAGAGAGGACATACCAATATTGTCTATATCTAAGACTTCAATCTGGTTATCAGAAACTTAGTCCACTTAGTAAAAGTGAACGTAACTAGCACTAGTATGTAAAGAAGAAACAATTGAGACTGAAGAGTCAATTGGCAGAGATGGCTGATGGAGAGGTAAGAAATCACTCAGATATTTTTGATAATTAAGTTTAACTAACCTTTGAATTATAGAATTATGAAATGCAGAGACAGGCCTATAGTAGCTGGTCTTAGTTAGCAGGGTACCTGCAAATCATGAAAGAGGAGATTCTTGAATCAGCCTAGAAGAGTCTTAAATGAAAGATCAAGTCCAGGCAAGAGTGCAAACTAGCTCTGTCTATGAATTTACAGCTTGACTGGAATACTCAACTTTATTATGTTATAAAGCTACAGCTAAAGGAAGAGAAGCAATAGATGTTGGCTGAACTCAAGCAGGTGCCAACAGAGGTTATTAAACTGCCAAAGTCATGCAAGGCCTTAGTATTATTTGTTGTAGCTTCAGGAGGATGGGGCACATGGGTGTTGAAGTATATTCTGAAGCAAGAAGTAGAGTATATTCAATCTGGAAAGCTACCTACTCCAAGGTAGGGAAGACATACAAAGATATCAAACTGGCTTACAGATGAAGGAATAATGCTTATGATGAGAGAATATATATTACTGGCAGGTGAAGGTATGACTCTGTATTAATGAACTTTCAGTTGGATATGAGAAATAGAATAATAGCTAATTATTATTTTGAGCAGCAATGGATTCAGCAGGATATGTACAAGCTGTCACAAGTTATTAGAGCAAAACCTATGAAGGCCAGGATTAGGCAGTGGCTGAGAGAAATATGTTGCCAATAATTTCAATTGTGAGTATTCACAGGAGAATGAAAAGGGCATTGAGCAGCCGCTCTGCATAAGCTTGGTTGTTAAAGCTGGTATAGAACTGAAAAGTGGTAAAAAAGGCTACTTATAAGGATGGCCATTAGTGGGAAGATATCAAGGAATATCATGATAATGGTTTCCTTCCATGAATACAATTGCTTCAGCCTCCGATGATGGACTAAAATGAGAATCTGGAGGTCATTTTCAAGCTACAAGAGCCAGATATTAGAACAATGATCTTTATCATCAATGATGAATACATCTTTAATTTGAATGATTGGTACAAGAAAATCTGGATTAATGAGGACAGGGCCCTAATGAGAAAGAAAGAAAGGTCATGGTCAAGGTCTTCAAGTATCTGACCTTCTGACTCTGATAGGCCAGCTAGGTGGTGGCAGAGTTTGTAATATTTTAAAGTGTGGTTGTGATATCTGGTGGACTGGAGAGCTGTTGTTATAGTAGCTCCAAGAGAAGGAAATACCTGCATTTGAATCTGCATTTCTGGTATGTCAAGCATTGTGGGCATTTGATAATAGCAAAATCCAGTAAAAGTATACATCAGATTCTCTACTTGTAGGGAATATTGATGGTGGTATATGTAACATGTGTACATGTTCTAGCAACTGTATACTAGTTATGCTTATGTTTTCCTTTGTTATGTTATTTTGTTTGTTCTTGCTTATATGGATTGATTGATTGTTTCACTATCAGTATCATTAGGATTCCAGTAACTTGTTATATTTTGTATTAGTTATACTTTTGTACTAGCAAGGCTTAGCACTAGGGATTTCAAGTGAAGGAATGGTCATGTATACTGGCACTAGAGATAAGACTTGGGTGAAGGGTTGCCTTGGGCTTTCAGGATTCCAGTAGGATCACAAGATTCTAGTAGTGTGTACTTACTGGTAATGATAGTGGTTGCAGGTATTCAGGAACCTCTACCTTGCATGGAGGAAATTATGTATTTAAGACAGGCTTCCTGACTAGCTGGAAATGCCAGACTTCAGACAGAACCTAGATAAGAAATATACTTGGTTGAACGGTGATTCTCTTACTCCCATTTCCCTTTGCTTCTTCTAAGACCTTCTTGTCTTTACCTCTCTAGTCTCCCTTAGGAATCGAATGCTAGCTAGTCTACCACTGATCCCTATTGTATTAGATCATATAGGTTACTACCTGTTACAGTATAGAATAGACAACTAGATATGTTGGTGGACCAGATGGAGAGAAGTGTGTAAAGTGTTTGTTCTTGTTATTCTATCTACAGAGGAGAGAGACTTAAATAGGTAGGATGGACAAGTGGCAACCACCACGCCAAGTCCCAAATACCAGCAGTCACATACCCTGACTCTCCCATCAACCTATACTACATATATTACTCTCTCATACCATGCAGGCTTATAGTATAAACTATATACATTCCACTAAATAATACTCTCAGGATTATCTATAACCCATAATAGTACTATGTAACAGGGGTGCCCTAAGGGAAAATGGATCCCAAGTTCGCGACTGCACTGAAGTGACTCAAAGATCAAAAGTGATAATCCACAGTAGAGTAAAGAAGAATCAAAACAGTAAAACTTAATATTATTAAGCCGCAGCTTCACTCAGTAAGTTTCTTGAGAGGTGGTTGATTGCCAGAGTAGAGTGGGACTCGCATATAGTTTAAGTAGAATATCATATACTGCCAGTTCCCACCCACTACTACTCTAACTTAATCATCAGCACACCCGTCTCTACTCAGCTGGCCAACACACGCCATCCAGGACATTATTCCTTTGTGGATGTTGGTCCGCTCTGGCTAAATCTCCTTCTGACATCTAGTGTTTCAGCGCTGTATCTCTAATGTGACTGCAGGAGAAAAACTCTTCATATTGTTGACATGCTAGTAGCGCACTATCATGTAACTGAGGAGATATACCATTTATGAACTCTCATACCCATACACATTTCATCTATGCAAGCCTTTAGTAGACATAGCTCTCATGATCGAGCTGAACCTTTCACTTCATTCTAGTCAAGTCTTTACCTGATAGGAAAGTCTACTCGGCTCCCCCAGTGGGGTAACTTGGTGATTGGCCTGATGGGTGCTACCCACAATCAACTCCCCGAAAGTACCCCTACCATGATAAGAATCATGCTTTTAGAGTTCTCAAACAACCCCAATAGTCTTAAAGTAATTGGGCACGAGTTGGGTCTATGTGCAATTCACCTGCCCGGAGATGCTTCAACATCTTCCAGGCCACCCCGGGACTACCTGGCAGGCTCCACACTACCCTTCTGGTATTACCTGGGTAACTCCTTCAGTTCTTGTCCGTTTTACACATATCTGGTACCAGAAGATAGCCCTTCCTCTGGAGCATACCCTATGTCTTCTCATATATCCTACGGACAGTATCCGGCCGGATGGACAGTGACAACCTATACGGTGTTACAAGAGGGCCTCCACTCAGTTTCCTTTGTAAGTAATGGAGCAACTCAACAACCGTAAGCCCATGACGTGTAGTCCTTACACTGGGACTGCAGGGGGGTGTTAAGAATACCTCTGTAAAATCCTGGGGCATTCGGAGCCCCATAGCTCCTCCTATAGCCCCCCAAAGGCTACCAGGTTTGTTGCCTTTTGATTTTACTGGAGTGCCCAATCCTTATAGGATTGCCCCCTGCCCCAAGTACCTCTATATGCTAGGTAGGGTAACTTGGGTACCATGTCAGGGTGACTCAGACCTTATGGCAGGGTAACTCAGGCCTCATTACATGAGCCTTTCCCAAGTCTGCCTTTTGTACTACAATCTTATAGTATATGTAGTTGTCCACTATAGTGAACCAAACTATCCTTACCCATTGACATCAAGGTTTCCGGTATGGGTGTAAGAATAGTTTACTGTAAGATACCTTCTGGTGGGTCATTACATACTATCAAATATAAACCTTACTCTAAGAGGAAAAAACACAGTTCCTATGAGGGATGGATACTATACTCATCCTGTTCATCCAGATACTATTTACCAGTAGTCAATGATACTACCTAATGGGCACTTGAAAAGGATTATGAATTGTCCTCCAAGAACATGGTTTATAGTCAGAGGGTTAAAGACTTCTTACTCAATGTTTCATTCCTGGAAATTGTCCTGTGGAGAGGAAACCAAATCTATCTTGCAAGCATGCAGATAATGCACACTATTGTACTTGAGTACTACTTTCTTCACAACCTGACTTTCAGACTCAGAAGTGCCAGCTTCAGGAATCTATTAAAGGAGTAGGACATCAGGTAATATTCTATCCAGTATCCCATTGTGAACTAAACTTCATTGAATATTTTTGGGGTTGTGCAAAAGTATATACCAGAGTACATTGTAAATACTTATATCCATCCTGGGTTGAACTGTACCACAGGTACTGGCAAAAATATTCAACCAACTCATCTGGAAATACTATCAGTAAACCTTGCTTATGATAGGTGTATATTGAAATCATATCATGTATAGTTTAGAGGACTTCAAAAGATACGTATAAAGAAGATACTCGTTACATCAATGAATTCCAGAGTCACAAGTTCATGTAGAGCCTGAGTAATTAAATTCAATTATAATTACTTCTTATCTACTCTATTATATCATGTTATTTTCTTATATCATACATATTATATTTTATGAATTTATAAGTCAGAGTTGTAGAAGTGAGGTATTCTGATAATATCCTTCTAAGGTATTACACTCAGCATTACATCTAAGCTGTTACACCTTTTGTCTGAAAATTGTGGTAGAGTCTTGTCTTCCAGAACTATACTATTTTTCTTTTTCTTTTTTTTTATATCCAAGAATTTATTTATTTAAGGTACAAACCTTGCTTGAAGTCTAAAGTCATGACATCAAAAACCTCTACACTAGACTGTGTCCTTAAAAGCTACAGAGAAACTATAGACCAAAGACCTAGTCGAAAAAACCATCCTAAGAGGTGACCCTCTTTTAAACTGTAGAGTAAATGAAATCTCACCAATGACTCATAACAAACAAATAAAATGAAATTCTCTACAGTGAATCAAGAAATAACCCTAAGTGAAACTGAAACCTAAGGGAGACCCACACAGGGGTGCAACCTAAACTCTGGTATAAACTATGAGCACAAATGCAGATATATAGCCTACTAGTTATGGGGGTCAAAGGGAAAGGTGAGAAGCTACTGCTGTATGTGGCAGAAGTGAGGAGGCCCTGAAGTCTATTTGAATAAATGGGATGGATATATGATATTCAGATACTAGTTGGATAGACAGCAGTAGGGTGCCAACTGATGAGTGGGTAGATAGCAGTAAGGTGCCAGCTGGGTGTGATCTGAAGCTGACTCACCATATTACCACATTTCTCACATAGTCCTTAGTAATAACAGAGATGATGTCACTACTAGAGAGAATCCCACAGGTAAGAAGGTAATGGGCAAGAGGAAAGAGAGTCAGTAGGGTGCTAGCTGATGGTTCACAAGGGGGGAGGTTCAGGAGGGGAGCTCTTAAATTGTGAGAGCTATTATCAGATAATGTCTTTGTGTCTGACTAGGTAGCCTCTGCAAAAAAGAGAATGGAGAAGTCAACTGTGGCCTATTCAAGAGTCTTCTCCTTCTGCTAACTGTGTTCCTGGCCATTTGTAGAAAGACAAAATGAGAAAACTCAACAATAGCTTTCAGAGTAAGAGGTCAAGCAAAAGTTGGATAAGGGAGGTAACCAATATCATGACATTCTGAGAGGAGTAAATGGATAGCCCTAAGAGGGTAGACATCAAGAGGGAAGTAAAGAAGAGATGCCAAAAGGCAAAGAAGATGTAGATAGTATGTTTCCTGGTACCCCCAAGGTGGGAGGGGAGGAAATGAAAAGTGGTAATGTTTTTCCTCACACTGTTGGTGTCAAGTCATTCCCAAATAGGAAATAAATTTCAATAACCGGTAGTGTAGTGGAGACAAGGATGTTTTATTTGATACTAGTCTCCTATACTATCATACCTAGGTCCATCATGTGGTTGCCTTAAGTACACTCTCTGAGACCCAAATACTAGTAACCTGGCAGATTGAGATGATATGTTCAAATGGGATGAAGACATTGCTCTTGACCCAAATGGAAGAATTATCAGTAGCATTGCAGCTATCCCCAAAACCTCTTAACAGGTGAAGAACTTGTTACTTAAAGTATATCATGCATATACCAACCTGTTTCTAACTGCAACAGCAGCAAAACTGGCCCTATGAAGGACATTTGATCATGCAATCGACCTACTTCTGGGTACAACCTCACCTTGGAGACCCATTTACAAGCCCTCCATATCCCATTTGGAAGCTTTAAGTATCTACCTAAATGAGATGCTTGAGCAAGGAAAGATATGACCTAGCAAATCCCAGTCAGGAGCACCTATCCTTTTTGTACCAAAACCAGATGGAGGACTTTGCCTCTGTATAGACTACCATGGACTTAACAAAATAACAGTTCACAACAAATATCCTATTCCACTAATGTCAGAACTTAGAGACTGCATAGTTGGCTCTACTATTTTTACAAAGTTGGACCTCAAAGATAGTTTTCATCTAGTATGGATCAAGGAAAGAGATGAATGGAAGACAGTATTTTGCATGCATTATGGGTTATTCGAATACATGATAATGTCTTTCTGGCTAGTAAATGCTACAGCTACATTCCAGGCAATGATGAATATAGTTCTATGGGACTTCCTCAATCACAGAGTTGTTGTCTATATTGATAACATAATCCAATAATGAGAAAGACCATATAGAACTAGTCCAAAAGTTTCTAGCTCACTTGCATGAATATCAGCTAACAGTCTTCATAAAGAAATCAAACTTTCATGTCAACACAGTAGAATTTCTGAGATATATTGTTGTAATAAATACAGTCTCAATGAGTGGAAAAAAGGTAGAATCTATTAAAATATAGAAAGTGCCCAGATCAGTGAAGGAGATTCAAATCTTTATGGGATTTGCAAATTTTTATAGAAGATTCATAAGAAACCTCTCAGCACTCTGCAAGCTGATTACTAAACTTTTGAAAAAAAGCTCCTCAAAGTTTTGCTTGGATAAAGAGCAAGAAGACACTTTTGAGTTCCTAAAAAATCAGTTTATTATGGCACTAATCCTCTGCCATTTTGACTCAGAAAAGGAGACAGTGTTTGAAATGGATGCCAGTGATTTTGCACTTGTTGGCATCCTTTCTCAGTTTATTGACAAGAAGTTTCACCCAGTAGCATTCTACTCATGAAAACTAGGACCAGCTGAGTGAAATTATAATGTTCATGATAAGGAACTCCTGGCAATTGTAGAAGTATTCAAAGAATGACACCATTACTTGACAGGAATGGATGTACCAATCACTGTTTATACAGATTACTAGAATCTACAATACTTTCTGACCACTAAGGCCTAGAGTCTTAGGCAAATCTGATCAGTACAGAAACTAGCAGAATTTAATTTTCAAATTATTCGCCACCTAGGAAGAAGAGGTGGTAAGCCAGATGTACTTTGTTGATGGCTGGAGTACTGTCCTGAAAGGGGAGCTACACATCATGAACAATCAATTCTGAAACTGCAACACTTTATTCAGGTTGCATTCATTTGAAGCACCTCTGAGTTAGAGGATCTTTACTAGAATATTTTAATGGTTCAAATAACAGAAGATGAAAGCAACTCAAGGATATAAGAAGTCACAACAAAAATACACATCCACTGACTTCAGAAGAATGCTAAGATCTCTACCAGAGGATCAAATTGAGCAGTGGGACATGACCTATACAGCACTGAGAATACCAAAGTCTTATCTAGAGGTCAAATACTAGTTGAAACAGGAATACTCATTAGACTCCTAGAAGGAACTTACATGCAAATTGCCCCATGCAGTGGCCTAGTCCTAAGGCACAGAATATACATAGGTACTTGGGTAATCAATGCAGACTCTATGAGAGAAATTAAAGCCCTAATAGTTAACTTTAAGGAGCTAGTTATAAGATCAGCAAAGAAGACCACATTGCCCAATTAATTGTTGGAAGGATCAACAGCTTAGAACCGCAGGAAGTCTTGGAGTTAGATGAAACCAAAGGAGCAAATAGCAGTTTTGGGAGTACTGACCTCCTCAAACAAAAAACCATATACCTGCTATAAGCAAACCAAGAAGACAATGAATACTTTGATGAAACTGATACAAATAGTGACCCTCAACTATGTCAAAAAATCAAATTATTTTTCAATGCTATAATATCAAACATCATTATCAGACAATTCGAACTAGACTTCTTAGCAAAAGTCAAAGATGCACCAGAGTAGGATAAAGAATAGTTGAGAAGAAGATGAGAGTTGGAAAGACTAAGAGATGATGGAAAAAAACCAGCAAAGATTTGGGCACTCCAAGACGATCTACTATACTACAAAAACTGTCTATACATCCCAGTGAGTAATAACCTCTAGATGCTAATTGCAAATAGATGCCATGATTCCAAAGTTGTAGGTCATTTTGGACAGGAAAAGACTGGAAATAGTCAGGTGAGACTTCTATTGGAAAGGCCTGTCAGGATGGATCCTTGACTACGTTCAATCATGTGATGAATGTCAACATAATAAATCCCCACAACATGCATGGTTTGGGTTTCTTCAATGTCTACAAATACCACATGCAACTTGGACATCAATCTTAACAGATTTTATTATCCAACTACTGAAGTCACAAGGATTTACTCAAATAATGGTAATAGTTGATCGGTTCACAAAAATAGCTCACTTTATTGACTTGGAAGAAAACACAACCACAAAGGATTTTGCAAATGTTTTCTTGTGAGAAGTTTAGAAACTTCACTGGTTACCAACAGAGATTATCTCAGATATAGATGCCAAGTTTGCAGGAGAGTTTTGGGAATCACTATGCATGGCCTTAGGGATAAAGTGAAGGATGTTAATTGCCTATCATCCTCAAACAGATGGACAAACTGAGAGAACCAACCAAGTGCAGGAAGGTTACTTATGAAGTTTTGTTAATTATGATCAGGATGATTGGTATCAACTCCTTCTTCTAACCAAATATGCTTATAACAATTCAATTACCAACATACATAAAATGACCACATTCTATACAAACTACAGATACCACCCACAAGTAGGGTGGATGAAGGAATGAGAAGCTCGAAACCCTGGAGCTACTACATATACCCATTGGATGAAAACAATACATGAGTAAGCTACGCATATGCTGGAATGTACTCAGGAAGCTATATCCAAATATTACAATAGAAAGGGTCTTCACCAACCTGACATTAAGATTGGTGATCAAGTAACACTAAATGGGAAAAATATGTGGATGAAATGACTGTCAAAAAAGTTGAGTCCAAAGTTATATGGACCCTTTGAGGTGTTAGAAAAAAGGAGTGAATGTGACTTCAAACTCAAAATACTGGACTGATGGAAAATATATCTCATTTTCCATGTATCATTACTTGAACCATACCAGCTATCCAACTGACCAGGTCAAGCTCAACCACATCACCACCTAGAAGAAATTGGAGGAGATCTAGAATGGAAAATGGAGAAGGTGGTGGTGAGGAGTGAAATAATCTCCTATATAAGAAGGGTCTGCTGTCACAATAAGCAATTCTGCAAACTCCAATATTTTGTAAAATGGAAAGTTTGTTCAGAAGATGAGAACACCTAGGAACCAATTGAGCATTTGGAGCATGCAGCAGAACTAGTACAGGAATTTCATAGGTTGAACCCAGAGATGCCTGGAAGGGTAGAGGTAGAATAATATGGAAAGGTTTTCCTTATGTAGACAAGCAAATGCATAAGGGTTTTCACCCTACCATACTGAGTTCTAGAATGAAACAATTGTGGAAGATATCCAAGATAAAGTCTAAGGAGGGGGAGCTACTCTTAGATGCATGGACCACCTTTGACCTCTAGCCTACCAATCAACGATTCTATCATACCCCTGCAGCTCCCTTGTAGGGAATTCATGTCATTACCTTATTACAGTTGTATTGCATTCTGACACTTTAGCATCCAATATTGACAACCTCAGCATAATACCATATACATTGTCACCATCTGTCTGACTGGATACTGTCCATAGGATATATGGGAGGGCACCTTGAGCAATGAGTGGGAAGTTGAATGAAGATATTCAGTTAAGGCACTGGTGAGGTATTGTCCTGTATTTTGGTAGCTTAATCATCTGGTTGTTAAGTAACAGGACGTTTTGACGAAACTATTAGTGACTTGGATATTGCGAGTCTATGGCACTATAGGACTTGACCATATGACTGAGTCCACTACTTTGAATGATGTAGAGTCCAAAGGACTTACTTGAGAAATGGTAAGTGAGGGATTTTCTGACTACTGAACTATTGGTTCAATGCTAGGCAAAAGTCTTATCATTTCCTGTTGAACTTCATCATGCATATTATGCATGATGATAGTTTTGCCTGAGCATTAATACTGATCAACTTATGTTTCAAGGAGGAATGATTGGTAGTTACTGCTTAAAAAGTAACTGACTCAAATTTAGTTTATATCGCTAATAAGATTGGAGACTACCTTCTGGAGGAGTTTATGATACCCCCAGAGTAAATAGGAGTTCGAAGATATTAAAAAGCTAAGCAGGGCAAAATATTCTCAGGGTCCAGGAGCATTCATACTTTAGCAGGATAAGAGATTTTTGCTGGAGATACTTAGTTAGTATGGTTATTAGTTGTAGCCAGCAATCACTCAAATGTGGAATATAAATATTGAGGTGCTCTCAAACTATTAGAACCATTAAATGACAGAGAATAGATCTTATCAATATATTAAATAATTATCCTAAAGGACATTGTTGCATACACAATTTTGAGAGACTTGTTTCTCACTGAGACTACCTAATGATCTTCATTTCCTTTATTATTATTTGCAAATGGTCAAGACTCAACCACCTCTTACTTCAGTTGGCTTCCCCGTAACAACATTACAGCCACCCATCAACACTCAGTAAAATCAATAAGGAAATAATTATGACACTTATTAAGAATGATCCTGATAGGACAATTACAGATATTATTCAATGATTGAGTCTCAATATCAATGAACATTTAATTAGAAATGATGTATGAGTTCCAGGGTACTACAGTTTTATTACTCAAATGCAAGAGAGACTCCCCCTTTACATCAAGAGAAGTAGTTGATATGGGTTCAAGAAATGTAAGACTGGGTTGTAAGAGATTGGAGAAAATACATTTTCACTCATGAAACTACTTAGTGAAGTAGTGATCAGCAAGGGGGTCCCAGAAGAGTTCAACACACAGTAGGAACTAGAGATCAGGAGTGATATGAGGATAAGTAGCAATACTCAAACTTGTTTTCTACAAACCTTTATGTGGCGGTTACATTTAGCTGTCATACTCTACTAGTGTATATTCAATGGCAAAAACCAAGTGAACAAACCTCTCCTGGGGATGCATTCAGTCTTAATAGCTAACAATTTGTCCAAGAAGTCCTTGAGCCTTACCTCCTTCTTTTTCTTCAATCCCAACCCACCCATGGTGAAGAATACTAGATTGTAGAAGATGGTCTTAGTATTTATCATTCAGTTTTACCCAGGAACCTTTATTGCTCCTATACTATCATAAAGTTAAATTGGCCCTCAAGATTACTGGACATGAACCCAGTAGAAAATGTACAGCATATGTTAAAATTGCAACTGAAGAGGAGGTTCTGAGGAAAGAAGCTAAGAACTGAAGAGGAGGTAGTAGAGGTAGCTAGGAAGGAGTAGAAGGGATTGGATTGAAATAAGATCTATAGAATGATAGATGAGATACCTCATAGGATAAGGACTTTAATTGAGAAAGAGGGTGCAAGAATGAAGTATTAGGCCTAGGCTTAGATTACTGTAACTTGTATTTTTAAACCTATTGTAAAACGTTATTCCACAATTGTCAGCTAACTTTCTTACCATCAGTATACCTTTAGCTATTACAATCACTTCCTTTTCTTACACTTTATAATAGGCAATGATTCTTATTGGTCCTTATTTCTTCCTAGTTTTAGTTTCTAAACATAGATCTTAATTTTATACTTCTCTTAACTTTGTCTGTAGATATCAATATTGATAATTTGTTCCCCCATTCTTTGACAAATATTACTAACTCTAATAATATTCTCAAGGACATCTTTTTTTTTTTTTTTTTTTATCTTATATATTCATTGTTAAGGTACAAGAATGGAGCCTTAGGGGCTAGACAAAAACAAAACCATAAATCAAAACAAAACAAAAGAAATCTCTACCCCAATCACCATTCTGATATAATGTCATACACACCACTCATGGTGACTAATCCCAAAGGAAAGAAACTTATGAAATCCCTAAGCAAACCCAAGAAAAACATAAAGCAAAGAAAGAACTCATGAAACCCCCAAGCGAACCTAAGAAAAACATAAAGTTAGGAAAGAAAAAATAAACTAAAGGAAAGAACTGAACAGCTGAAAGACCGATCCTGGGCCTGGAATGCTGGGGGTTGGGCCCCTGAGATGAGTGTAGCCAACCTGAGTTGGCAGAGGGGATAGACCAAGTCTTAGCCAATCAATGCCAAGGAGACAGTGGACAGCAAAGGTGTTCCCTAGTTGGTGGCTAGGTGTTGAAGGCTAGATAAGCTGACCTTGGTTGAGGCTAGGCAGGCTGCAAAGCCAGAATAGGCTGAGTGTTGTGTCCCCTAGTGGAGGGGAGCTTGGAGTGAGGGCTTTGGGGGGTAGACCACCTAAGGTAGGAGTGGTTGTGGCAGAGGCATGGCAGACAAGAAGCATTGCTGGACTCAGATTGGGGTGGTAGTAAGGTACCAGCTAGGTAGCCAACCAACCTTATTACCATGTCTCTCACATAGTCCCTTGTGATATGAGAGATAGCATTACTACTGGAAAGGATCTCAGAGGCAGGAATGCAAGGGGTAGGTAGCAGTAGGGTGCTAGCCAATTATCCATGGGGGGAAGAGGGGAGAGGACAATTCTGAAAGTGGGAGCTACTATCGGTTGTCATGTTTGTGTCTTACTAGACAGCCTCCTATGAAAAAGGAGAGTGGAGAAATCGACCATGGCCTGTTGACAGGTTTCCTCCCACTGCAAACTGTTATCCTGGCCATCTGTAGAAAGACTGACAGAGTGATCTCGACTGTAGCAATTGCTAAGCGAGGTATAGTAAAAGCGGGGTAAAGGGGAGGTAGCCAGCATCGCGAGGTGATGCTGGCAGGGAAAGGACACCTCAAGAGGGTAGACCTCTTGGGGGAAGAAGATAGTGGATGCCAAAATGCAAACAAGAGATGGAAAGTATGTTCTCCTGCCCCCCCGAGATAGGGGGAGGATGAAAAAGTTTGTAATATTTTCTCAGTGTTGAGTCATTCCCAAATAGGAAATAAATTTCAATGACCGGAGTTGTAGCGGAGATGGAGGATGAATATTTTCAAGGACTTCTAATTGAGTATTGTACTCTCAGTCATACTTGTTACTTAATAAGTCTTAAACTTTTAAGACTAATTCCTTGTAACTCCAACTTATTTAATCCTTTCTACCCAATCCTATTGGGTTGAGGAAGTGGAGGTCCTTTGTAGTAGAAGATAAAGAATGTATTTATTAAAGATATAAGTAAGAAAGTCACTTAGGTGGTTGCATGAAGAACTAACTAACTTGTCTTCTTCTCCTCCTTATATAGTCTTTCCTGCAATCACTTAGTAATTCAAATAATAGCTATGAGTCATAATTGTAACTCATGAAACTCAAAATCATATGACTCAAATGAGTCATTGCACAATCAAAACTAATATAATAACTATGACTTCCAATTGCTTATCATGTGTGAAACCATATAACTCATAACAAGTCATAGTACAAAAGGTCTTACAAACCTATGACCTCACTATCATGAGTCATATGAAAACCATTATTCCTCACTAGGTTTACAACAGTGGTATAGAGTTATTTTCTTTCTTATCATGTATTTAGTCAGTAATAAATCTTGCTTCCACTATCTAGTTCCTTACTTCTGCTTATTATAGTATATAAAATAATATATCATAGAATGATAAGATATGAGTCTAAAGTGAGCAGATAAATCATAAAGCTTACTTCTCCTGAGTCGTTGGTACTTAGGTTACTAACTTGGACTCAGGTTTTGGAATAATTTTGAATCTGCTAAGTATATAGCAAGTCAAGTAGATATAAGGTGTAAAAAGAATTTAGTAAGTAGTAACTGATACCATATTATACTTCAATCTAAAGGCTGTATAACATCCTCCCTAAAGACTTTTACATCCACCTAATATAGTCAGAGAGGTTCACTAAAATGTGAAAAAAAATAAGTAATATTATCTCCTGCATTAATGAGATGCTGATAATTTCATACTACCAGTGTTAATTTTTGATATAGAAGTTAATAAGCAACTTTTATTAATAACTAAAATTTCATAAATACACAGACTTTAGACCATAACTAATATTAGTTACATGACTACACTTCAAGTTATACTACTATTACTGAGGAATACTAATTAGTACTAGTAGAGCTAGGATGCAGTACTATATAAAATAAAAGTAAAAAAATAAAAAAACAAGGATGACATCAGCAGAAATGATGAGAAAACTATATTCGGTTTCCTTATATAGTGAGAGAACTCTGCAGCTGGAGTACTTTGGTAAGAAAATATCATCCATCTTCAACTACCTAAGGATTTCTAACCACTACTCTAATGAGAATTATAGCTTTATTCAGTAATAGATTGGATGATCCTCTAAATATTAATAGTGAGAAAATAGAAATATTTTAAGTTTTCATAGAGCTATTTATAGTTAGAAGTAGATCAAAATTTTGGTCAGAGTTAGAGGATGTCTAAGACATATTAATTACTATTAATTTACTTAACAAAAAAGATTAATAGATATTTATTAAGATATTAACCTATAAAAGTTCTACTCTTAGTAAATTAACCTACTATTACTAAACTTGAATAAATGCCTACCTGTTCTAGCTACAGAGTTCCCTTACTATAGGAGGTGATGCTAAGTATCATCCTGATAGGTTGAGATAAATAATATTCCCAAGTAACAAAGTTTGCATCCACCTTAAACCTCCATGACAATAAACTAACCCAACTCATCCTGTACTATAGGTCAATAATATTGTACATTAACAAAAATAACTGTACATCAATGGACAGAAAAACTTGGCCATGGCAACCCCACTACCCCACCAACCCCACCATCATGAAAACCAAAAAAAAATTAAAAAAATGTAAATACATAGTAGAAATTAATATTTAGTATACCATCCATCAGCCTTAATAATTTCTTCCACCCTATCTACCATTGATCCTGCCAAAGTATCAAAAACCTTTGGGTCAAGAAGTTCCCAACAATTAGTAATGGCCTCCTCTATTGCTTTTTTGACCTCATCAACAGGACCCTTCATGAGATAGAGCTCAGGATAGTTCTTGTGAAGCTTATCTTTCACCAGAGACCAAACATTCTCAATAGGATTGAGATCTGGTGAATAGGCAGGAATTTCCAGAAGAGTAATTCCCTGCACTCTGAGCCATCTCCTAAAGGGCAAGTGAGTCTTAGCATTGTCAATGATAAAAAATACCTCTTCATCTCCAACCCTTTCTCTGATATCCTCCCATATCCCTAGAAAGTCATAATGATCATAAACATTAATAATTGACTTTCCAGTCACTCCACCCCTAGCAGAAGTAGGATCAGGAAAAACAGGTAAAAAGAGACCATGAGTTTGACTATAAAAACAACCAGTCATCATTTGGCTAATCTTCCTCTCTCCTCTCCTAGCAGCAGGCTTAATACAATCCTTATTCCACTTCTCTTTTGGATATCTAAATATCCATTTTCTCCTCTTTCCTCCTCCTCTCTCCACAGCTACCTCATCTCCCCACATTGCCTTTCTTCTCCACATCTCTCTTGTCCAATGCCTATGAGCTAATGCCCATTCCAATCTCTCTTGAGCTAAATCCTCATCCAAATGAACCCTTTCTTGTACCAATGTTACGATCGGCTATAAGATCTTCTCCTTTCTTATATCTTGCAACAGGCAACGATCCTATCATTAGCTTTCTTTCCTAGAGATAATACTTACTATCTCTTATTGTATTCTCTCTTCTTCGAGAATTCCCAATACTTGTTAACTTGCACTATGTCTTAGATATCGACCATTGTCAATACTAAGTCCTTATAGTGCTAACTAGTATTGATTCTGTTCTTCTTCATAATTGTTGGTCTTTGTAGTAAAGAGCGTAAAGGTGTTTTATTGATAACTTATAAGATAGGAAATAACTTAGGTGGTTGCGTGAAGAACTAACTATCAGGTCCTATTGACCTCCTTATATAGTTCTTCCAGCAACCCGCTTACAAATCAAATGAGTCACAACTGTGACTCAAACACTCGCATAACATATAACCTCATGACCATACTTGGTCATGCGCGAAAGTCCCATGACCTTAAAAGGGTCATGTGTGAAACCTCATGACTCGTATAAATGAAGTCATGCCTCTTAATCCTCATGACTCATAGGCGCACCTATGAGTCAACGCTCAACATACCAATCAAATTCAAACATAAACAACTATGACTCACAACTGTGAGTCATGTGAGACCCTATGACTCATATGTGAGTCGTAGTGCAAAACACAATATCATATGACTCAACTGAGTCATGTGCGAAAAACCTTTAACCAAGGAAATACTTATGACATACAATTGTATGTCATGTGAAACCATTACAAACCCTGCCGGGTTTGTAATAGCCAACCACTTTTTTAGATGCTTTTGTTGAAGTCTTCTCCTCACTGTCATAGAAGAGATATTGGGAGCAACTTTTTTGGCAATCTCAGAATAGCTAGTATTGCGATAGCTAAGAGCTTCCTCCACCATAGCATCATCCTGCAACTTGGTAGTTTTAGGATATCTTCCTCTACCCTTTCTCTCCTGGCCCTCTTGATCTCCTTTTAAGATACTATCTTTAATAGTGTTGAGGGGGATGTCAAGGTAGTGGGAAATTTGGCGATAGCTCATTTGAGGTTCGTGTAACCCGAGAATTCTCCCCCTGGTAAACTCTGAGAGGTGCTTGGAGGGAATAGGCTTTTTGGCATGACTGCGAAGAATAGGAGGCATAGTTTCTTAAAACAAAAGAATTAGGAAAATTGGTTGAGTTTTGGTTGATGTAGAGGAATTTCTTTAGGTGGTGTTCAAAGTGAGAGGTGATGAGGAGGGTTGCGTTGCCATGGATCATGGATGTACGGTTAATTTTGTTAATGTACAATATATTACCAACATATTAAGACCCTGCTTGCCATGTTATAAAAACTATAGTTTTTCTGTTTTTTTGACTTATTTTTCATAGTTTACTTATAAGAAAACTGGACTTTATTTAGCATGTCACAAATACCTTGATTTATCTTTAAAAAAAAACTATTATATTTTGTTCTCTTGTATTTATGACTAATTAATTTGAGTAAGAGCATGTATTCTAAAAAAAAATAAAATACAAAGTACAATAAAATTTGATTAGCAAAGGATTTGAATACAGGTAAGCTTCTACATCAATTATATAGTGAAATTGTTAATCTGATAAGTATTTTGAATCTCAAGGCCTTGATCCTTGGTATCTTTTATAGATGATAAGAAAAAACCATACTAAAACTGTAGGGTATTTCTATTTCTACCTATAAGTCATTTTCTGGAAATGCAACAGTTTAAAAAAACCAGTACAGTACATACCAAGAAGTACCTAAATGGTTTTAAAGAGTATATTTTATGACCATATTAACTATAATAATTATTGTTACCATTAATAGACAAGCATTTCTGATGTAAGGCCTTCAGTAGTGTAGTAGTCCCAACATGTATCATATCTGCCTCTCTCCAGAGTATTACTTGACCCATACAGTGGGTATTCATATCTTATTTTATAGTAGAAACAATGTTGTCTTTACTCACTTCAGATAAGACAGGAGACTGACCACTATTAGAAGCTAGAGTGATATTTTCCTTTCCCATCAACTCAAATAATATTACAATATGTAGTAATGGCACTCATATTGGTATACTCACTCTTCTTCTCACTAGTTTGACTACTATTTTGGCTGTAGAAAGAGGGACATTACATTCGATAGTAATGTTGTAAAATTGTTAACTACTATAATGTAAGGGAATTATTGTACTATGCTGAATTGAGATACTACTTCCTTTCTAATATTTATTTAGTATATTGAATATTACATTTTACATTTAACTTGCTGCTCATATTACTTCAAGATCCCATTGCAGAAGAGGTACTTGAAGTTATTGTATTTGTAGTATGAGAGGTAAGGTAGATGACAGTTATTACAGAGGTTTACAAGGTTTAGGGTGGATGCAAACTTTATAACTTGGGGAGTCGAAAGGCCAGATATTCCAAGAAATTTTTGCCAGGCCCTTTAAAGTCCAGTTGTGCAAAGACTATGATCTATTTTTGTTATGACCAGCATTTCTGGCTTTGCTATATTGCAGAAATAATTTAAGAGAAAGGTTACCCATTCTGAGAATTAAGATGTGGTATAGGTTATAGCTTGCTAAAGTATTTTTGTACTTGATGTCTACTTGACCTACCTTATTAAGTGTATAATATAGTCACTAGATAAAACTCTTAGTGAAAGTAGATTTCCCTTTATTTGTGGCATGAGCTCCTATCATACACAGATACTAATTGTACAATATCTCCTGTTTCCCACCCCTCCACCCTTTTGGCTACAATAACTGTGTCAAGGTTCTCACTGATTCTGTAACTGTGATTAGTCATAAATCTTGCAGTACCTATATGAGGTACCTGATGGCTCAGTATAAGATTTGGCTCAACATCACATTTTTCCAAATTAGTAATAGAATATTACATTTTCTCAACCATGCTACCTATCATCCTGTAACAACCCACCAGAGGGTGTCTTACAGTAAACTATTCTTACACCCATACCGGAGACCCTGAGGTCAATTGGTAAGGGTAGTTTAGTTCACTATAGTGGACAACTACGTATGCTATAAGATTGTAGCATTAAAGGCGGGCTTGGGAAAGGCTCATGTAATGAGGCCTGAGTTACCCTGATAAGAGGCCTGGGTTGCCCTGACATGAGGTCCAAGTTACCCTGACATGGCACCCAAGTTACCCTACCTAGCACATAGAGGTACTTACTTGGGGCAGGGGGCAATCCTATAAGGATTGGGCACTCTGGTAAAATCCAAAGGTTATAAACCTGGTAGACTTTGGGGGGCTATAGGAGGAGCTACAGGGCTCTGAATGCCCCAGAATTTTACAGAGGTATTTCCAGCACCCCCCAGCAGCCCCAGTGTAAGGTTCACACGTTATGGGCTTACAGTTGTTGAGTTGCTCCCTTCCTAACAAAAGGAATTGGGTGGAGGCACTCTTGTAACACCATATAAGTTGTTGCCGTCCATCCAACTGGATGCTGTCCATAGGATATATGAGAGGGCATAGAGTGTGTTCCAGAAGGTGGGCTATCCTCTGGTACCAAATATGTGTAAAACGGACAAGAACTGAAGGAGTTACTCAGGTAATACTGGAAGGGTAGTCCAGAACCTCTCGGGTAGTCCTGGGGTGGCCTGGAAGATGTTGAAGCATCTCCAGGCAGGTGAATTACACATAGACACAACTCATACCCAATCACTGTAAGACTATTGGGGTTGTTTGAGAACTCTAAAAGCATGATTCTTATCATGGTAGGGGTACTTTCGGGAAGTTGACTCAGGGTAGTACCCACTAAGCCAATCACCAAGGTACCCCACCATGGGAGCCGAGTAGACTTTCCTATCAGGCAAAGACCTGATTAGAATAAAGTAGAAGGTTCAGCTTGATCATGAGAGCTTTGTCTACTAAAGGCTTGCATAGATGAAATGCATATTGGTATGAGAGTTCATAAGTGGTATATCTCCTCAGTTGTATGATAGTTCGCCACTAGCTTGTCAATAATATGATGAGTTTTTCTCCTGCGGTTGCATTAGAGATGCAGCACTTGAAACACTTAATATTGGAAGGAGATTTGGCCAGACTGTACCAACACCCATAAAGGCATAATGTCCTTGGTGGTGTGTGTTGGCCAGCCTAGAGGAGATGGGTGTGCTCATGATTAAGTTAGAGTAGTAATGGGTGGGAAGTAGCAGTATATGATATTCTACTTAAACTATATGTGAGTCTTACTCTACTCTAGCAATCAACTACCTCTCGAGAAACTTACTGAGGGAAGCTGTAGCTTAATGATATTAAGTTTTACTGTTTTGATTCTTCTTTACTCTACTGTTGATTATCACTTTTTGATCTTTGAGTCACTTCAGTGCAGTCGTGAACTTGGGATCCATCTTCCCTTAGGGCACCCCCATTATAGACCCTCCTAGATCTCTTTTATGGCTTTACAGATCACTTCAATTCTTAAAACATAGGTTTCTACTTCTTTCTGTCCCATATAGCTTCCTTCTTTTTACCTTTCTAGTTGTCTCTCTATTTTTCAAGTCTACCTTTTTCTGTACTATTTCCTTCTCTTTTTTTTATGAACAATTACTCTCACCTGATAAGCATATATAATTTCAACTTTCTGAATAAACCTCTGGCTTTGGTTCTGATGGATAGCCTATACATGTTCATGGCTTGTGTCTTTTCAAGATCCATATAATCCTAAGCTCTAGCTTGAACCTTTCTGATGCTATCTTTAATAAACTGATTTAAAGTTACCAGAAGGGTTGGTAAAAGAGGATCATGTGTCCAGAGGTATTGTGCATATCTTTCTAATGATTTGAGTATTTGTGGAGTAGAAATACCTTGTAGATCAGTCAGAGGAGATGTAACTAGTAGATTGTAAGCATAGGTCATAGTATTACACTTCTAGAGTCAAGAGATAATAATATTAGGGTTGTAAGGAATACAGACTATTTTTTGAAATGAGGAAATAATAGTAGACTGTTGAAATGCTTGTTGGCAGATTGAGGTAACTGTAGACAAAAACTCAATTTTATTAAACTTGGAGTAACCATGGTGAGTTACATAATCAGTTACTTTAGCATGATAGTGCTTCAGCAGTAAGAATACAATAATATCTAATGGTTAAAGTAAGTAGGTTATATGAGGAGGGAAGCAGAATGGCATAATATTTCTTATATTACAGTAGGAAACAAACTCTCTCATGCAATGAGATCTATATCCATCAAGAAAAAACAAACGATAAGCTCCCATTTATCTTGGTGATGAAAACCTATCAAAATAGTGTAGCCACTCTATTTAAAGCTAAGAATATCATTTAAGTAGCTAGTTTCAGAAATTTCCATTAAAATGTCATCATCCAGATCAGTTTTCATTCTCTAAATCAGCAAAAAAACAATTCTACATGAGACAAAAAAGGCCTGCATCTGGATGACAAGCTTCCACTCTGTGCATTCCAAGTATCCAATACATCTAGAAGCTACAACTACTAACCAGGTACATTTAGTGCATTCCAAGATTCTGATTTCCATCCCATACATTCAGAAGAAAAGTGCTGGGACTAGGTCCATCCAATGTATTCTAATAGCTCTAGTTTCATCAGAGACCATTTGAGTAGTCTCCTCTCTATACCAGTACATTCAGATATACCCCCTTGGTTACTTCTACCTACAAATAATGAACATCTACATGATTTTCAGTTCTTAACTTGAGCTAACTCTGTCCACAACTCATCTTATCTACTAGGTAAGCTATAGAGAAGAACAGGTATTACAAAAAATCAGGAAATTTACTATTTAATTGAGCTCAATAGGTAGACTGCTCTGAGTAATAGAATGACCTAATACCGCTGTTTAGTAACAACTTACCTCAGGAGTCTGGCTGACTGTTTACTAACCTGCATAGATACTTTAACCTTTAACTAATACTGACTGCTACAGGCAATACATATACTCAACCAATATACCATTCAATTCCTCACAACAAGCCAGTCACAAAGAGCTATAGTATGGCCTAATCTGACTGCTGGGTAATTAGTTACTATGGGGGTCTGGCTGACTCTTTGCTGACCCTCCTAGATACTTTACCTTTTAACTAATACTAACTGCTATAGGCAATGCATATACATGAGTCATATACCATCTAATTCCTCTCAATGAGCTGGGCATAATGAGCTTGAGTATGCTCTGATCTGACTATTAGGTGATTAGTTACCTTGGGAGTCTAGCTGAATCTTTACTGACCCTTCCAAATACTTTTCATTTTTCCTGCTGCAAATTTTCAATCATTTTTGTTATTTGTTTCTATAATATACCTGTAATATCTATATATATCTTTGATAAAGCTAAACCTATATTTACAATCTTATCTGTTGTAGAAATATTTATGCATCTACAAACAAGTACAATTCATTGCTGAAACTATTTACACTTAGAAAATATTATTTCTCTAGGTTGCATCCCATGTATCAAGACAGATTATGGCTGTATTGGGTTGTGTCTATATAGATTATGGCTGTGTTGAGTTTTTTCTGGACAGATTATAGATGTGTTGGGTTGTGTCTACACAGATTATTGCTGCATTAGGTTACATCTAGACTGATTATGGCTGCATTAGGTTGTGTCCTGTGTATCTGGCTAGAGGGTAGTCACATCTAGATGAATTAAGACTGGGCAGACCTATCCAGAATGGGAGTTTACATTAGGCTTACTTTATGCATCTGATGCAACACAATTTTTTTGCTGATGCAGTCTTCCAAATGTTAGGTACCTAAAAGGATAAGCATTGGAGGAAGCACATGCCCATCACCACCAATTGTCTCACAAGAGGTAATAAGTTCTTGATTTGTAGAACTGCCAAGATACAATTGATAGTTAGGATCGAGAGTTATGATCCACTGATCTCTGTCAATACTAATGTAAAAGCCAGTTTTATCAAAATTGTATTGATTGCCAAGTTGTATACCTTTCTCTTGACATAAGGAAAAGTATGATTCAGACCAGTCAAGTATTGTCATAGCCTGAGGATTGTAAGCCTTCTTGTAGTTTTTGTTTAAGATTTTTTTTGTTTTCAAATATAGAATTCTGGATGCCTCTTGAGAAAGTAATGACTCCAGGCAGTGCTAACTATTAGTGTGGCATCAGATGTCAAATCACTTAAGTAATTTCTTCTAAGGATATTATTAGCACATCCAGTCACCATGGAAAGTCAGGCAGATGTTTTTATCATATCTAATCGTTTCGGATACATGCATCTTCAATTCTAGCATCAATATCTGCATACCTGTGGGACATTTTGAACTTTGTTTGTTGTGGATCTGGGCTTGGGGGGTACTGGGTTTTGAAAAATCTGACGTTGAGCCGAATCTGACATTGAGCTGTCGGGCACCTTGCAAAGGTGCTGCAAGATTTGCAACTGCCCGCAGTTACACAATCAGAAGGAACCTTGGCACGGTTAATCTCCTTCAAAGAGACCAATGTCCCTTCACTAACACTTTTATCTAGTGACTGTATAACGGTGAAAATGCATAGCGGGGGGAAGAAAATACTGTAAAGAACTTTGGGGTGAATTTCAAGACGTTGCGATCATGTAAAAAGTCTCATTACCCTTGTTCTCATCCCTGTGTTGGAATCCCCATGATCTGTACTTCAAATTTAAAACAAGTTCATTATCATTGGCATACTTGATGGTCCCGAAGGAGCTCCGTCGCTATCACAGTTCAAATGGACTCAGTATTTCAAGAAAGAAACAAAAAAAAGAAAGTCATTTTATTCGTGTCAACACTATGACCATCACTCCAAACCATCAACCGTGAAACTCCACTTTTCCTCAAAAATCTGGCTAAATTCCCTCGATACGCACACCAGAGGAATGGAGAAAAGGAAATGCAAAATTCAAGATCAGATGGCAAACGAAGGCGACGGCATACACGGAGCGCCTTAGGTTTGTTTACCGACGGGATCCCGCGCTTCGACAAGTTCGCCCACACTATTAGCACCAGGGTCGCGTGCGTGCCCAAAAACGCCCTTCATAGCGTTCTAGCTTTCGGAGAGTCATCCTTGCCTAGAGCGCCCCGGCGATACTGGTGAAGCGTAGGTATATGTTCAAGCCCCCATTATCGCCCTCGGAACGTTCGACGGTTGAGTTCTCCCCCATCACCACTTTCTCGCTCATTCCCTCTTTTCTTCGGTTGCATTGACGTGTTCGCCAGTTATCTTTTCCCTCATGTTATAAATGCATATACATCTGGTAACACCAGTCTTGGTGCTAGACGCCGGAAGTACATACATGGTGTCAAACAGGCCAGTAGGGATATGGTCTTTGTGAATTATGCGTCTTTCTCCAAAAATCAAATTCCATTATATTCAATGTCAAGCGCGTGACATAACTCCTCACTCATACTCCCGCGAGGCTGGCTTGTGAGAGGATGTTGACACGATCTGAATATCTCCCTATCCTTAAAAACTCTTCGCTCCCGAGCGACGCAATTTCAAATCCCCAATAAGTCATAGCCTTTTTAGGACTAGTCGTTCTTCTTATTTTTGGTTTTGAATCCCTCCTCCTTATTCCTACGTCTTTACAGTGCTTGCCGGGTGTGGATCGCAACATTGAGAAAACCGGCGGTCTACAAACCACCACATCAGGAGGCGCGATCTCTGGGAGGGTTTGGTTGTGGGGTGTAGAAACTGGCATGATACAAGGTAACCAAAGCACCCTCCAGAGACCGTTGCACAACAGTGGTAATGTTCCCCTTAAACTTTAAATGACCGATAGAGGCTGTTTTCGTAATTGAAACCAGGGAATGTTGCGTAGGACGTAAAATATTCAACATCACGTGACTGGTTTCATTCCGAGTCCGGCGGAGTAAGGCGGGGTATGCTGCTGAGACTGTGCTTCTGTTTACATGAATATTGGCGTACGCATGTGAAGGTAAGCAACCGAGTGCTTTGGCGCAGTCACACTAAAAAAAAGAGCAGTGGTTATTTGGACTTTTTATCATGAGATATCGGC
Organism: Choiromyces venosus 120613-1; assembly: GCA_003788595.2. Taxonomy (NCBI): domain Eukaryota; kingdom Fungi; phylum Ascomycota; class Pezizomycetes; order Pezizales; family Tuberaceae; genus Choiromyces; species Choiromyces venosus. The sequence goes on from ML120365.1 coordinate 1,061,691, forward strand.
CCTCCCCTGGTTGGTATTTTCGGTATGTTTACTGGATAAGGCTGGGGGACATTGGGCACTTATTTTGCTTCTCAGCCGTGCAGATGGTAGGTTATATGTAGTGCATGTAAAGCTCAATTTGGCTGCTAACTTCGGAGTTTGTGGTTCTCGAGAAAATTCTGGAGTGCCGTGTGTCTTTTTGCTCAAAGGTTTAAACAAATGGGGTTTGTGGGGCTATGGCGCGGAGGTAGGATAGTGAATAGTGTAGCAGGAAGGGGAGGTTTGGAGATGGGCACTGGTGGGCTGTTTTTGGGAGTGCGCTTTTGTGTCATATGGGGAAACGGGATATTTTCGGTCATTTTAGATGAGTTTGTGACGGAAAATCACCCGTTCCTAAAAGGATTCTATCCTCCTTAACGCAATGCTTCGCTCATAAGTCTCTTCTGGGTTGACTCCAGTTCCTCGCTATGACAGGTATTTCGTATCATATATCCACCTTTCCTATTACGCTTTTGTGTATCCCCCTCGTGGGTCTTCGGTTGGCTGCTTCCTTACTGGGAAGTTGGCGTTATATGCTATTCCCGGACTACCTTCAGAGGTAGCCATGCTATTATCATCCCTGTCACGCCAGCTAGGTGTTGAATAAGTTCACCTATCGAGCATGTCTTTACCAAGAAATAACCTACCACGTTAACTATTCACTATTCTGATTTCTCCTGTTGGAATTCGTGTAAGCGTTCTCCTAACAATTGCTGTCACAAGTCACACGCGATGACTGCTTACGTCATCCTCTTATGTATCGTCCTCTTATGTATTCGCCTACCGTATCAATGATATCGTAGGTATCCCTTACCCTTCTGTTCATTTTGCTCCCCATTTCTCTTCTCTGCTTTTTTATCCGGTCGGTGATAAAAAGCTAAACCTCAACAACTGAACATCTCCCATGTCAGCTATCGTGGATTGTTGCATCACCGCTTATGATTCGGTCGATTGAGGTGCTATGATTGTGGGTTGAGGATCTTTAGGGGGGTTGGATTCTTTGTTTGGGGTTTGTTCTTGGTTTAACGCTAGCAGCCGATGGGTTTGGTTTTGACTCTTGCGCCGTTTGTAAGTTGATATAGTGCGCTTTGTTCGGTTTTTCGGCGTTGGTGTGTTTGGGAGGTCGTATTGTGTGGCAGTAAGGAGTATCTTGATAAAAAGCTGAGCTATTATCCTTGATGTCTTTATTTTCTATCGTCACATCAAAGAAAGCTGACCAAGAAAGAGTGCTTTGGCAAATTATCGGCTACTATTCCGGCTGCGAGCTAACAAGCATTCATGCAAATGATGGAATCATGCATGTTATCAACTCTCTGGATCACTGAATATTAAAAAAGCGCAGATAACAAATGACCGCACGGGGGGAGCAAAAGCAAAAAAAAGAAACACCCTCAAAAAATCAATCATCTGAATTCACATAGAATCAAAAGTTTGTGCAAGGGAAAGCTGGAAATCCACACTGCAGAAGGGGTGTGTCGATGACAAACTATTGCGTTTGCTCATGTATCTTAAAAACCTGGAGGTCCGTGTCAACATACCCTACATATGCGACTGCCTCCCCAACCCACAATCAGCCGCGAGATCAGCTGTATAAGAGTTTCTTCTTCGCCATCCAAGGCTCCTTCCTTCATTCTCCAACCACACTGCTCCCGAAGAAACCTTGACCGGCACTCTTCACTTTACAACAACTTTACTTTCACTCACTCACTATAATTGTTTCTTTTTTCCTTCATTAATCCTCAACTTGGTCTTCAAGGACTGCTCTCACCTATCAAGCCTTTTAAAAAGGGTTTTCCTTTTTTTTTTTCTTCCCAGAGAAAGTTTTTTTCCCTCCGCGTTCACGATGCTTCTTGTGTTTAATGTTCGGTCTTTGAGCCTCAATTTTGTTTCATGGCTTCGACCTCCGCAACCACCGCCGCAAGCATTACCTTTGCAACCATTTCCACAACCACCTCCGCCACGATAACAACACCAACCACAACCTCAACCGCAAAATTAGTTTTGTTCTAAATACTCGAATTCTTCTTTGCTTTCAAAAAGGAGTTTTTTTATTAATCATTAAGAGCAATGTCTAAAAGAAGCTATGGTGGTGAAAACCGTCCAGATCTCTCAGGTGACACTTTAACTGGTAAGCCATTTCTTGTTGAAAGGAAACCAATTTTTATATTCTAATGCTAACTTTCTCATGTTTTTAAATAGATTTCTCTCCAGGGAGATAGGGATGTGGCTTCTCATACACTTTCCCCATGTTATAGATTGGGGAACAATCTTACCCCACCTACTCGTGACCTGCGCGGTGATTGAGATGTTGGTTTGGTCCCAACCATAAGATGCGGTGGTAAAGATGCTACTGCAGAAGAGGCGAAATTGTCAGCTTCTGGCGCTGGGATCAGTGACTTGGTTTCTCTCGTTGAGATGGAGAACGAGCTTATCAAAACCCCTACCTCCTCTGTGATTCATGAAGATATGCTTTTGCTATCAGATTTTCCAGCTGGTTCGGTTGGTAAAACTGAAACTCAAAATGGTATTATAATTGTTTCGAATTTACACAACATCTATTGGTCCTTTGTTAATCTATTTGTGTAGGTAGCCGCGAACCGTCCTTGATTGATCATATGTCTCCAGAGGAAACCAATTGCTTGGGATATAAATTCAATGCATTGATATCAACAAGGAGCCCGAAAAGGGGGTCTGGAATAACGAACACTGTGTCTGAGTTGATCATGAATGATTTGAAGGTGGCGGACCAGGCACCAAAATTGGAATTTCAGGACTGTTTCGACTGTTTGAGTGATCACTGAGACGTGGCCGCCCTAGGGCCTGGAGGTCTATCAAGCTATCGTATACCGGTAGTCTTAGGGTCTGGTGTGAGCCAACGTACTTCCAACAGCTTGAAAAATAACTGTCACCAACCATGTATTATCGGTTATTGCATAACTGAAGAAAATTGTTTGATTTATGGAGTAGAGCCGCACACAATTCATAAAGCATTCCCATCTTACAACACTTCGGCCTTTATGCCTCAGGTTTCAGTTCCTCACACTAGAGAAGAGATGGAGAGGGTGGAGAAGAACAAGTCTTTTTGCCTGGATAGACGGTGTCATTATCTCCTCGAGTCACATCTCGGAAAGCATCGCTACGACCTCTCCAGTGACTACCGATTTGATTGATCTTTTCGTTACTGATTTATGGTTGTCGAAGGCTCTCCATGCATTTCGCTTTTGTTCTTGGCCCACCAGCTTCCAGCACGCAACCCTAGTTGTACCTCAATTTTAGATCTCGATTACGACTACTCAAGCCCTCCGGTTTCACCAGATTTAAAACATACCACTACTACGAGTAGCTTAAGCTCAGCTCAGCTCGCCCTGGCGGTGATCTTATACTAATAGATTCTGACAACCACACCTTGGATTCTAGGAGTAGTGGAGGTCTCAATCCTTCTTACCCATGTCCCATAGAATCACCACCAAGCCTCAACTTGTCACTATTGGTAGCCTTAACTACCAAAATTCCCCCTGATCTGAAAGGTATTCGAGTATCTTTCTATTCAAAAAGGATTGGAGCGTGTGCATGCTGTGGTGGAGGTTGTGATCTCTGCTCCCAAGGAAACTAAACGAGAGAGAAAGGATTCGGGCTCTCCTATTTTAGTCCCTATCATTTCCGCGGAAACTGCATTGTATTCTGAAGTTGGACAAGCGGCCTGGGCCCGCTGGGTCACAGAGAATTTGACGAAAGCAAGCGTTTCATCTCTTACCTCCAACCTTCAAAGAGAAAATCCAAGATCTATGAATACCCGCAGTGGGGTTTCAACTGTCCACCAACACGGTAGGGCGGTAGTGAATCCAAAGGACCCAGGACGGGTAACTTTTGGTTTGAACAAGGGAGATTGTGCGGGCATCAAACACAAAGAACATGGCTCGCAATTCCTCAGGGAACAGCTGTAACGTTTCCTCTGGCACCAGCAGCTCGACCCAGGGAATCTGAAAGTAGGTCAAACTCACGGCCACCCAGTTTGTGCTGTCTCTAATCCGGCTGTTGTTCCTATTCTCGCTGAGCGTGCTGTCACATGCGCCCCTCCAGAGGTCGCCCCTGTCGCGTGGTCTGACTCGGGATTGCCTTTTGAGGGCCTTGCTTCTCGCCGCGGAATGGATGCCACCCTCGGGACTGTGGGTTATCACAACCCAAAAATGGTTCTGTCAATAGAACCTCCACCTTCAATCGCGAAGAAAAAAATTCGCGAGCAACACCGCGGAACCCGCCGAGTTGCCCCTCCTCGCCCAAAGGTCTCGCCGGCAACGATCATGAAGGAGGATGTCTGGACAAGCCAGGAGGCGGACTTTCTCCGTGCCTCGCTGCCTGCGGGCCCCTTTCAGTTTACCCGATAGTCCCTTGTTTAGATAGATGACAGATATGCTTGTTTGCTTGGAAATGTTTGCATCGTGCTTTTTAAAAATAAAAAGCACAAACAAAAAACAAAAATAAATGTCAAATAAAAAAAAACTATAAAACCACAAAAAACTCCACTGGGCAGCATCTTTACAGCGAGATTCTGGTTGACTGCCATGAGAATATTTATTTACCCGGTGGATATCACAGTTGCTCACTAGGAGAAACCATCGGTATAATTGTTGGATGAACCTTCCATATCCGGTAATAGAGATGTTGGGAAAACCATAGTTTAGTGTCAGCTTCCTACTCACTATTGGGAGTGCTTAGTGATGGACACGATCAGATCACTCTATCTGAATATATGTCTTGGTAATCATGTGATATCATCTATTAATGTAAACACTGTCTACCCCGCATACTAGACAACCCATTTTCAACAAAACTCTCAATTGTTAATTCTTTAACATACTTTACTTTCAAAGCGATTTTATTTTATTAAAATGTCCTCAATTTCATCATCTCCAGTCCCATGGCAAGTGGCAGAAACAGTAACAGACTCGGCAAACAAACATAACAGTACCAACGACTCTAGGTCAGTCACAGATTTCCCTCACTCTGAGCGGACGGTGGGGTATGAATCACACATGACTCCTATCATTGTTGATAAAATGCTGATAATAAGTTCCACATACTAAATAAGAGAGTTGCTCGATCACTCGATCAAGGTCTACCAGTTTTCTCGAGCGCTCGAGCATGGGGTCCTCTCGATCAGAGAATGCTCAAGCGGAACCCCCATAATCTACTCGAGCATGCTCGTGCATTCCTACGATGATTATTGGATATATCCACACCCGTAGGTAATAGTGACATGCACCTCTTATTCCGGACAGTGGATAGGTTATTTATTTTAAATAGAATCAAATACGGTAGCGAATGGCAACGGGTATAGATATCTTGAGCGGAGGAAAAATAGGGAGGGGAGATTCTTTCTATAATGGCTGTAAAGACTGTAGCGACGAAAGACTGATAAAAAAAATGACTAGCAGGCGGAAAACAAAAAAAAAACCATGAAAGACAAAGGAAATACAGGACATACAAAGACACAGTACAAAGTCCAAAATCGGGTGGAAAGCGTTTCTTCGGTTCAGTGTCTACTAGTGATGGAAACCTTGTCACCTTATTGCAGTAGTCAATGGTGCTAGTGATTCCCTGACCACAAACTATGCTAACAAAGAAGCCACTGACAATGGAGCATCCTTTGATGTTTAAGGCTTCAAGCTAGAGCATGATGAGTAGCTCAAGATACTTTCAGCAATTTAGTTATGGCCATGTCATGCTAGTCTACTATCTCTTGGGCGGTCTGAGACAGTAAAATTCGCAGCCAGGCACACAGATTCCAAAAAGGGAGACTTGGCACTTATTAAGCATATGAGTGATATCAAAAGAGGCCACAGATGAGAAAACCCAATACATTTGCTCATAGCCTAGTGTGCCTGCTCGTCCACAATTCTGTATTTCTCCACAGTATTGCACTTCCTTTACTTGTACTCCTAGGCACTACTAATACAACGTACAACAGCTGGGATTATTATACCATGGTGCTCCGCTGGAGGAAAAATTTAAGAGAAAAATCTATCATACAAGACATTCATGCCTACTGTCATAGCATCATAAACAAAGGGGAAATCTGCATCTGGGTCCATTACAGCTAACGTGGGTTAAGGTTCTACAGGTTCCCTTTTGATTTACTTGGCAAAGTGTGAACCGGCATTCAGTGCATTCCAGCTTCAAGCTTCCTCTTCGAAAGAATTGGTGTTCAGCTTTGGTTCCACTAGGAGGCGAAAGTGATACCCAGTGCTATAGTTTACTGTAACGGGGCAAGGTAGTTTTAGGTATATAGTAGGCCTTTCATGGGAGTGGGGTCTTCTGTCCATACTGAGTAACCAGTAACTCAGCAAGTATTAGGCAGAGGGCATGGGAGGAACCAGTGAACCGATACTCTACTGAGAGGTGAGAGGCAAGAAGGAAGGTATTAATAATGGTAGTATCAAGGAGCCAATAAAATATCGGTGGCCAGTTTTGAAGGCACTTCAATTGCGTAAAATAATAACTTTGGTATTGGTCAGCCACATCAACACCTATTTTATACCTATTATAGTCATTGGAACCTTCACTTGCTTGATTGGGCCAAACACTAGCCGAATTGCAGGGTCATTGCTGCTGGTCAAGCGGGGCTTTTTCTGTTCTGTAGTGACTCGCTCATGAAGGGTGTGAATTGTTGTCAAAAAATGTACTGCCCAGTTATCCTGCCACTGAACCCCTAGTACCATTCCCTCATGCCCCACTGGTCCACCGGATATCTTATTCCATGGGATACCTTTACAAACATCATGCAGCTCTGGTGGAAATGCCCCCACATTCACCCGTGCAGTTCCACAGGCCCCGATTCCCTTGATCCTCAGTTTTGTAAAAAGCTGGTGTGAAGGAAAATAATTGTTCATATAGAGATTAAAATGCGGCTCAGGGGTGGATGGAAGAGAGGAGGCAAGCTGAAATACCAGAGAGCTGGTTGGAGTGAGATCTTCTTGCAAAAGAAACCCAACAAAGGAGTTTGACTGGGAGGCGAACATCCAGCTATATGTATATCCGATATCACAGAGTGTAAACACTTTATATCCTTCAGTGATAAGCTTACTAGGCACGCAGTATGTGTGATAGCTGCACCCACTGAAACGAATCATCATCTCATCAATCGTTACATTTGATGCTAGTAGGTAATATTGCTGACAGCGGGACTGAATCATGGTATTGAGGGGCTCGAGTTTCTCAAACCATTTGGAGAGGCTAAGCTTTAGCTCTGGGTCTGAGATATGAAGATATCTTTTAATCTGACTGAAGTGCTTGAACGATAAAGCTCGAAAGATCGATCTCGTATTTTCTCTTCAATTCCAAAAGCTTCCCAGGCCAATCCCACCTCCCCTCTTTGCTCCCATATATATTAGTATAGCCAAAAAGACCTTGATTTTCCTCCCAGTCACCTTCTTCCATGGGTGACCAAAGAGGCTTCCCTTGGTAGACCTTTTTCCAGCACCCTTTGCTTTTTCATACTGGTTTGTTCCCTCAACCACTACATCGATCACCTCATTATCCCAAAACAACTTAAATATCTATACTACACTCACATTCCCGCAGTCATCACCCCACGGCAATAATGGCTGACCTATGTGATCTTGGTGTGGATGGAGAGGAACATAGGCTTGCTGACTGGTAGGGACTTGGACATTTCCTGATCGTCGGGGCATGGGCCTACATGCTTGAGCTGGGGTCAATTTTTTCTGACTAGTACGATTGGTTGAAATCGTGGACAAAGGTTTCCGGGATTGCTGCACTTGCGACATTGCAGTGATTGACGAACTTCGTTGATCTTTAGTAGTATCGTTGTTCGATACCTGACATTGCTTGATACTTGACGTTGCTTGTCTACTTCTTAGCCTATCTCATTATGGTATAGTGTTACTTATAATAGCAACCATGTGCCTGGCTGCGAATTTTACAATCTGAGACTGCCCAAGGGATCGCTCATGTCAAAAACCAGGGTAATGTCTCCTGTTTTTCTGTATTCATAATTATACCATAATTCATATTTTAAAATGTCAGGCTGAAAGAGAGTTTCACCTTGAATCCCTGTTTGCAATGATTTGTGACATAATAATCTTATGCATTAGTATTGAAAATCTTCATATAAATGTCCTTCCTTCTACCTTTTCTTTTCTTTCTTTTTCTCATCCCACTTTACTACCTTACCCTGTCATACTATTCAGCCCAACCCCTGTCAAGTTTTATCATTGTCATAACCTCATACAGGATACTCTGTGTAATATTCTTGTTACAAATCACAACTCTTCCTCCTTGATCCCCTTTGCTTCCCTATGTGAAACCTTTGCTTTGATCATTGCCTCCACTTTCAATTAAAGACAGTTACTACCTATTTCAAGTCCCTACTCCTCTCCATTGCCTGTTGAGGTTTTATGTTACTTTCTTCTGAACATGAAAGCCATGCTCTTACTTTATACTGGATACTAGTCTGTATCCTCTTATTACAAACCTAGCATGGTTTGTAATGATTTCACATAACATATGACTGTATGTTATAGTATTTCATTTGTTAAAGGTTTTTGCACATGACTCAGTTGAGTCATACGATGTTATGTTTTCACACTATGACTCACATACGAGTCATAGGGTCTCATATGACTCACAGTTGTGAGTCATAGTTATTTATGTTTGAATTTGATTGGTATGTTGAGTGTTGACTCATATGTGTGCATATGAGTCATAAGGATTAAGAGGCATGACTTCATTTATATGAGTCATGAGGTTTCGCACATGACCCCTTTAAGGTCATGGGACTTTTGCGCATAACCAAGTATGGTCATGAGTTTATATGTTATGTGAGTATATGAGTCACAGTTATGACTCATTTAATTTGTAAGCTGGTTGCTGGAAGAACTATATAAGGAGGTCAATAGGACCTGATTGTTAGTTCTTCATGCAACCATCTAAGTTATTTCTTATCTTATAAGTTATTAATAAAATACCTTTATGCTCTTTATCTACAAAGAGCAACTATCACAAAGAACGAATGAGACTAATACCAGTTGATGCTATAAGGACTGAGTATTGGCAATGGTTAATATCTAAGATGTAGTGTAAGACAATGAAGTATTAGAACTCTTAAAGGAGAAGAGAAGTCGAGGTAAGTATTTTCCCGACTAATAAAAGAGAAACAAAAGTCATTGCCTGTTGCGAGATATAAGCTAGGAGAGATCTTATAGCTGATCGTAACATTTAGTTGCATTGCTGAGCAACACCCAATGACAACACAGACTTCAGATATGACAATCAGTCCTTGGAGCTTCCAGAAGTGGTATAAGAACTTTTGAGGACAGCTTCTGAAAGAGGGAGAACACCAAGTCTAGTCATACTGGAAGAAAGATCACTACCTAATGAGTCTTCTTCAAGTGAGGAAGAAGAAAGAGAAGAGAGAATGTTGGGTACAGGAGTAGCACAAGGCTTGGGATATGCTGCAGGACCAGGACCAAATCTACCCCCAGCAGAAGGAGAACTAGTAGGACAACTAGCCCAAATACTACAGACAATGAACAGTCTAAAACCAAAGGTTAAACCACCAAGTACCTACATGGGAGAATGACAAGAGCTTCGGAGTTGGCTAGCGGAACTACAAATCTACTTCCAAGCAGCAGGATGGTCACAAAAACATGACAAAGAAAAGATCACCTATGCGTCCAGCCTATTAAGAAAGGAGGCTAGTGCGTGGCTCACACATAACACGGAATGAATCAGAACAAAGAACTGGAACAATTGGGAAGAATTCAAGGCAGCAATCAAAATCCAATTTGGGGAAATTGATCCAAAGGGAGCAGCAAGAATACAGCTCAAAAACATGACTCAAGGAAACTAGACTATGACAGAATACTGGAATAAATTCAGATTGGCACAAATAGGAGGAGACCTAGATGAGACAATAGCAGAGGAATGGCTATACACAGGCTTGAACCCAAGATTGCAAGAAGAATTTGACCAGTATGACAAAACGGTGATGGAGTCAGAGAATTAGCAATATGTGCTATGGGCAAAGAAATCTGACTGGCCACACTCAAAAATCTACGCCAAGTAAAGAAAGCCAAAATAGAGACATATGACACCCTAAGAAACAACAATGGTACCTTTAAGGCAGCACCTAAAGAAACCGCATGAGGGGATCCCATGGATCTGGATGCCACAAACTGAAGGAGGTACCAAAGGTTACCCCAGGTGGAATGGAAAAAATGGATGAAAGAAGGATTATGTTATCAATGTGAGAGGAAGGGATATATGTCAAAGGATTGTCAAGTCCAAAAAGCCAACGTCAACAAGTCCAAGATAAGGGGAATAGAGGTGGAAAAAGAACAAGAAAAGGCTTTAAATGATGAAAGTCCCCAAGAATAGGTGGTCCCAGGGACAACGTGATGAAACCCATCAAAAGAAGGATGATGTCTCCAGGAAAGGATGGACCAGGGGATGACAAGATGAAAACCATTAAAATAGCACACCTCCACTTAGCAATCATGAACAAAGAATTACGAAAGCTTGAATTGGACCATATTATGGTCAAAGTACAACTCCATAATAGACAACAGCAAATATTGACAAATGTGATGATAGATTCAGGGGCAACTGAAGATTTCATAGACCGCAACTTCACTATGAGCCATCAGTTACCCCTGACAAAGATCGAAAAGCCAAGGAATATATACATGGTGGATGGAACTGTATCAAATGCAGGACCAATTACCCATGTCACAGAAATCCCTATAGACATCGAAAGCCACAAAGAGAAAGCAATTTTCCTAGTGGCAAACCTTGTGAAACATGAAGCCATAATTGGTATGACATGGTTAAAAGAACACAACCCAAGGATTGACTGGTGTGAAGAAGAAATCACCTTCGATAGCGATAGGTGTAAGGTAGTATGCCTTGATGCATCCTCGATGGTATATGCAATACCCAAAAAGACAAGCAATTCAGGAAAATCTGAAAAGTCAGATTTTAAGGATCAGCACTAAAGAAGGACCCAACTATGAAGTTGTGGTCAAAAAGCTAAGAGAGAATGCAAAATTACCTATGAGAGGTTCACAAAAGACTGCAAGCAGTGACCTGTTCAGCATCGAAGGAGCTATAGTCCCAGTAAGAGGACAAAGACTCATTGGGACAGGAATCTCAGAGGGACTTCCAGAGCACACCTATGCCCGCATCACACCCAGAAGTGGTTTGGCAAGCAAAACAGCCTAACTATTAATGCTAGAGTCATAGAGGCAGACTACACAGCAGAAATCCGGGTCCTATTGGCAAACCTGTCAGAAGTGGATTATGAGGTCTACAAAGGGGAGAGGATTGCCTAGATAATTATCGAAAAAATAGTCTTAACCCCCTTCAAGGAAGTACAACAACTCCAACCCACAGAAAAGGGTGACTAAGGATTTGGCAGCATGGATCACCAAGAAGAAGGACCAACTCAGGACAAGAAAAAGCTATCAATAGCTTTTATCTCAGCATAAGCATTCAGCAGGATGTACAAAGAAGGAGAAATCACGGGAATCCTGAAGTGGGAGGATGCAAGACTTATGCTAGTGGTTACAACTATTAGCACCGAGCTAGCATTGCAAAAGAAAGGAAAAGGTGGAAAAGAAACCTTGAAGCAAATAGTGCCTAAGGAATATCACAATTTCTTAGACATATTTGAAGAAAAAGAAAGAACTGAATTACCACCACACTGGGCAGCTGACCACGAAATCGAAACAGAAGTACCGCCACCATTTATGAAGCTCTATCCCTTAAGAGAGGAAGAACTTAAGGAACTCAGAGAATACCTAGAAAAGAATCTAGAAAGATGATGGATAAGACCTTCATCCTCATCAGCAGGAGCACCCATACTCTTTGTCAAAAAAAAAGATGAGGGCTTAAAGCTCTGCATTGACTATAGGGGCCTAAATGCAGTGTCAAAAAAGGACTGATATCCATTACCATTGATAAGTGAAGCCTTGGGTTCACTGCAAATGGCAAAGCATTTCACCAAACTTGATATCAAGGATGCATACCAACATATATGGATTGCCAAAGGAGATGAATGGAAGACAGCATTCAGGACACAATATGGACTATATGAATATATGGTCATGCCATTTGGATTAGCCAATGCACCAGCAACCTTTCAATGATGGGTCAACAATGCACTCAGCAAATACTTGGATGTCAACTGCATAGCTTACCTGGATGACCTATTGGTATAGTCAGATACCATGGAACAACATCAAAAAGATGTAACCATGATACTAGCAAAACTCAAAGAAATTGGGGTTCACCTGAAACCCACAAAATGTGAATTACATAAGGAAGAAACAGAATACCTAGGATTCATCATCAACATGGAAGGAGTATGAACAGACCCTACCAAAACAGATGCCATAAAAGTATGGACAACACTGGAGAAAGTCAAAGACATCTAAAACTTTGTGAGATTCTGCAACTTCTACTGACGATTCATAGAAGGGTTCAGTAGAATAGCAAAGCCATTATACAACAGAACAAAGAAGAACCTGAAGTGGGAATGGGGAGAGCCGGAGTAGAGGGCATTTGAGGGTCTTAAGGAAAGGCTCACCACAGTCCCAATACTAAGACACTTCAACCCGGAGGCACCGATTATGATCAAAACAGATGCATCTAATTATGTCTGTTTCGGAATAATATTGCAATAAGATAAGGAAGGACTGTGGAAATTAATAGTCTACCAGTTGAAGACAATGACCAAGGTAGAATGCAACTATAACATCCATGACAAAGAACTCCTCGCAATTATGCAAGCTCTTAAGGAATAGAGAAAATATGCATAAGGAAGCCCACACACAGTCAAGATTCTTACAGACTACGAGAACCTTGTCCCGTTCATGACCACCAAAGCCCTGAATAGACAACAAATATGATGGAGTGAGGAGCTTGGCCAATACAACATCAAAATCGAATATCAACCAGGCAAAGAAGGGGCGAAACCGAATGCCCTCACAGGAAGAACAAATGACATACCAATGGAAAAAGATGATCGCATTATGCAATGGCAAAAGATTCTTTTACCCAAAGAACAATTCTTCAGGGATGAAGGATATGCTTCGGGTTCGGAAGAAATCAACATTATAGAACTATGGATGATAGAAGATCAAGGAACAGAAAAGAATATCAAGGAAAAAACATCACAAGATGCTTTACTTCAAGATATTCGAAAAGCCATAGAAAGGAAAGATAAGCAATATCTGAAGGTTGCATTAGGATCTTGTGACTGGAAAGAAGGATATATGTATCATGAAGGAAAAATCTAGTTACCAGAAGATAAACCAATAAGAACCGAAGCAATCAGAAGGAATCATGACACACTACAAAACAGACATGGTGGAACAGCAAAGACATTGGAATTAATACAAGGAACATACTACTGGCTAGGTATGCACCAAGATATTAAGCAATATGTCAAAAACTGTGACATATGTCAATGGATAAAACTAAGTCAACACATGCCCTATGGACTACTCCAACCACTGCCAATACTGGAAAAACCATGGAAGTCTATCAGTATGGATTTCATTACAGACCTACCATGATCAAATGACTATGATGCCATATGGGTAGTTGTGGATCATCTGACCAAGATGGCTCATTTCATACCTTGTTGGAAAGATATGAAAACAAAACAACTTATACAGCTATTCATGAAAAACATTTTCAAGCTGCATGGATTACCGAAAGACATTATCAGTGATAGAAGTTCAATATTCACATCGGACCTATGGAAAGAGATGATCAAAGAATTGGACATCACATGAAAGATAAGCATGCCATTTCATCCTCAAACAGATGGTCAAACAGAACAAACAAATGTCTCACTGGAACAATTCCTAAGGACATATGTGGAATATTCCCAACAGGACTGGGAAGGATGGTTAGCATTTGCAGAATTCATATACAACAACACACGATGTGATATTATCAAGACAACACCCTTTTATGCGAATTATGGACACCACCCCATCAACAAACCTATGGGACACACAGGTTTACTAGAAATATTGGAAAAGGATGACATCAGCTGACTACATGAACTCATCCAGACAGAGATACAAATGGTACAAGACAAAATGAGGGAAAACAATGATCGACACAGAAAACCCGATCCAAGACTGGAATCAGGAGATAAAGTCTAGTTAATTACGAAATACATTCAGACCACAAGTCCATCAAAGAAACAGGACTAACAGAAAATCAGACCATACAGGATGATCAAAAAGATTGGAGAAAAAGCTTATAAGCTAGACCTCCCAGCCTCGATGAAAACGAAACATCCAGTCTTCCACATCAGTAAACTCAAACTCTACTTAGACAATCCTCTACCCTCACAAAAGAAACTTCCCCCTCCTCCTATTGAGATAGAAGGAGAAGACAAATACAAACTCGATCAAATCATTGATTCAAGACTACACTACAGAAAACTACAATACTGAGCCAAGTGGACTGGTTACCTCACACAACATGATCAAGAGTGGTACCCAGCAACCAATTTCACCAATGCCCAAAATGCAATCTCCACCTTCCACCAATGATATCTGCATAAGCCAGGATCCAGAAAATGAGGACTGGAGCAAAATATATTATGAGGAAAAGAAAGATGAGCATGTGGCATACCACTTCACAGCATGCATAGATGACGAATGCCCTATCTACAAAGATGGGAAAGAGAGACATGACTTCTGGCCCACAGTCCGAACAGCAACTACTAGCTCGAATGGTTCCAGCAATGCCAATACCTGGGAAAAGAACTGGGAATCATTCCCACCATTCACACCAAAGGAACCAAAACACGAGAAGATTAATGCAAAGGATTGGATGTGAACCCATTGCTCTTTCCACAAGGGAGGAAAGAAAAAAGTGAGATGGGGAGAAAACTAGGTTTCAGGGATGAAACCAGAGGAAAAAGAGGGGGATAAAAAGTTCATATCGAAGGAGGACATACAGAAAATGATCAAAGACCATCAAAAGAGGCAGGAACAACTACAAAGAATGGTAGATAGAGCAGGAAGGTCCATCGACCATCTAAGAGGGGAAGAAAAAGGCCTGAGACTCAGGAATAAGGCCTTAGAGAAAGAGGTGGAGAGAGAAAGATACACAAGGAGAGAGGTGGAAAAAAGGATTAGGAGAATCTCCCACAAAGTGGGAAGATTGCAAGAGAATGTGGATTGAGACCTATACTATGAAAGGTACCATCACAGATCCTCAAGGGACTGAGGATTTATTGAGAGGGGAGCTAGTATTACAAACTGGGTATGGTTTGTAATGGTTTCACATAACATATGATTGTATGTTATAGTATTTCATTTGTTAAAGGTTTTTGCACATGACTCAGTTGAGTTATACGATGTTATGTTTTCATACTATGACTCACATACGAGTCATAGGGTCTCACATGACTCACAGTTGTGAGTTATAGTTATTTATATTTGAATTTGATTGGTATGTTGAGTGTTGACTCATATGTACGCATATGAGTTATAAGGATTAAGAGGCATGTCATCGTTTATACGAGTCATGAGGTTTCACATATGACCCCTTTAAGGTCATGGGACTTTCACGCATGACCAAGTATGGCCATGAGGTTATATGTTATGCGAGTGTTTGAGTCACAGTTGTGACTCATTTAATTCGTAAGCGTGTTACTGGAAGAACTATATAAGGAGGTCAATAGGACCTGATAGTTAGTTCTTCATGCAACCACCTAAGTTATTTCCTATCTTATAAGTTATCAATAAAACACCTTTATGCTCTTTATCTAAAAAGACCAACTATCATGAAGAAGGAACAAGACTAATACTAGTTGGCACTATAAGGACTTAGTATTGGCAACAGTCAATATCTAAGATGTAACATAAGACAATGAAGTATTAGAACTCTCAAAGGAGAAGAGAAGTCGAGGTAAGTATTTCCCTGACTAATAAAAGAGAAACAGAAGTCATTGCCTGTTGCAAGATATAAGCTAGGAGACATCTTATAGCTGATCGTAACACCTCTCAAGACTTTGAGACTATACACTATGCTTATCTCATATCACTCTTCTATTTTTCTTTATCCACATCATTTATAAGCATATACCAAGTTACCTCAATATCAGAAGAGTGAAGAGACATTTAAAGCCAAAACAAAAAAATATTTACAAGTACCCTAAACAAGCTAGAATCTTTAATAATTTGAAATACAATTGATCAGAAGGCAGAGTTTGCAAGGGTATGGGAATCCTTGTATTATGTAAAAATCCTGACATAGGCTATATTGCAATGCATAATAGCTCAAGTGGGAGAAATATTAATAGTCAATAGTAGACAGACAGATAAATTAATCAGTAAAGACATATTCAATCAGAAACTTGTCCAATACTATAACATCTGTACATGTTCTAGCAACATTATACTAGTTATGCTTGTACAGGAGAAGCTTCTCTTCTCTATTTCTCCTATTTTATCATTTGTTAGTGTTTCTTTTAGTCAGCCTTTCGTTAGTTTTTTTGTTTTTTACTCATTGTGCATCGAAAAGTGGGAATGGATATACCTTGTTAGGATAGTGTGCATGATTGTCCCCATGTAGTGTTACGGACCATCGGCCCCAGATAAAGAGATATTTGTGGGGGGAAATATGTCTGTGCGGCATGGGTATGGCACCGCAAGGATTGACGCATGAAAGGGAATCTGTTTGTAGTTTCAATTCACCACAAAAGAGGAACGAGTGAGTGGGGGAAACTTGTCTATTATCCATATAATGCCCTCCTTCCGGTAGATAGAAGAACACGCAACTAGCAACAAAATCTATATAAGCATATCCTTTCTCTCCTCGTCTTTATTCCCTTCCCAGCTGTTGAAATTTCCCCCCCCATCGGAACCTCATAACAACAGCGCGTACTAGTGCGGATATATCCAATATCTATTACAGCAGCAGCGAGACTTGGTTAACAACTTATCGGAAGATAAGCCCGCTACTTACACAATACAACCACGCTTGTGACTACATATCTCCTGTACACGAGCTATCACTCAATATTCTATGATATCTCTATTACCGGATATGGAAGGTTCATCCAACATCTATCAATAATTTCTCAGGGTGAGCGACTGAGATATCCCAACCGGTAATTATCTGCGGTAAATAATAAAGCTTCTCACAATTCTCAATCGGAATCTCAAGGCGAAAGCACAGCTCAGTGAAGTAAATTTTTTTTTAATTCTAGCTTATTTTTGCTCTTGCTTTTTATTTTTAAAAAGTCACCATACAAGCGTTTCCACCCAAACAAGCAAACCTATCATCTATCTAACCTAGGAACTATTTAGTAAACTGCGGTGATCCGTGGGCCCGAGACACGGAGAAAGTCTATCTCTTGGCTTGCCCAGGAGTCCTCCTTCACGAGGGTCGTCGGGAGAGCTTTGGACGAGGAGGGGCAACCTGGTGCGTTCCGTGGTGTTGCTCTCAGACTTTTTCCTCACGATTAAACTTGGATGTTCTCGTATATGAGGCCGTTTTTGGGTTGTGATAACCTCGGTTCCTAGGGTAACATCGATTCCGCAGCGAGAAGCGAGGCCCTCGAAAGGCAATCCCGAGCCAGACCAGGTAACAGGTGCGACCTCCGGAGGGGCGAGGGTGACGACTCGTTGAGCAAGAATAGGAGTAACAGTCGGGCTAGAAACAGCACGAACTGGGTGGCCGTGAGTCTCCCTTACTGTTAGTTTCACCTGGCTCGAGTCGCTGGTGCCATTGGAGACGATAAGGTTGTTATTCCCCGAGGAACTGCGAGTCATGTTTACATGTGTGACACCCACATGGTCGCCCTTATTCAAGGCAACAGTTACCCGTCCGGAGCCCTTTGGATTGACTACTGCCTTACCATTTTTGGGGACAGCTGAAATCCCACCGCGAGTATTCCAAGATCTTGAGTTTTGTCTTGGCGGGTTGGAGGTATGTGATGAAACGCTGGTTTCTGTCGCATTCTCTGTGACCCAGCGGGCCCAGGCGGCGTGTCCAACTTCAGAATGCAACGCAGTTTTCGCGGGAATGATAGGGCCCAAGATTGGAGACCTCGCATCCTTTCGCTCCAGTTTAGCTTCCTTGGGAGCTGAAATCACAACCTCCACCACTGTACGCATACGCTCCACTTTCCCCATTTCCTTTTGAATAGGATGATACTCGGATGCACCTCTCAGATGAGGGGGGATTCTGGTAGTTAAGGTGCCCGATAGCTCTAAGTTGGAGCTTGGTGGGGATTCTATGAGACATAGATAAGCAGGATTGGGACTTCCACCATCGGCGGAATCCAAGGCACCTCTTTCCGAATGCAGCAGTAACAGATCACCAGTAGGAGGAGCTGAATTTAAGCTTATAGTAATAGTAGCATGTTTTAAATCTGGTGGAACAGGAGGGCCCGAGTAGTGGCAATCGAGATCCAAAATAGACATCCCGCTAGATTTGTGGACCGGAAGTTGGTGGGCCAAGGCTAAAGGTAAAACTCCTGGAGAGCTCCTGTCAACAGAAAAACTGGTAGTGAAAAGATCAATCAAATCATTAATCACTGGAGATGTGGGAGTCATGGTTTCCGACATATGACCTGCGGAGATAACGACTGCGTCTATCCAAGCAAAAGCACTTTTGTTCTTTTCAATCCTCTCCGCCTCTCCTCGGGCGTGAGGAACCGGAGGTTGCGGCATAAACCCAGAAGACCCAGAAGCGGTGTGAGATGGGCATTCCGAGGGCATCATTTGCTGCTCCGTTCTATCAATCAACTGATCTTCAACAGTGCGAGAATCTAAAAGAGACGTTTGGTGACAGCTGTTTTTCAAGTTCTTGAAAGTACTTTCTTTTACAAAAGATCCTCGGACTGGTGGTATAAGATAGCTTGACAGTCCTTCCGGCTCGAGAGCGGCACGTCGCAAAGATCGTTAAGACAGTCGAGACTGTCCTGAAGTTCTAATTTTGGTGCCCGACCTACCAGCTTAGAATCGTTCATGATCAACTCAGACACAGTGTTTGCGCTCTCAGAACCTCTCTTTGGGCTCTTGGTTGGTATCGATGCGTTGAATTTAACTCCCAAGCAACTGACTTCCTCTAGAGACATCAGATCAACCAAGGACAGTTCTTCACAACCTACAGAAATGAATTAGCAATGGACAAATAGAAGTTGTTCAAATTCAAACTGATTATGATACCATTTTGGGTTCCAGTTTTACCACCCAAACCAGTTGAAAAATCTATTAACAAAAGCATATCCTCATCAATCTCAGAGGAGTCAGAAATTTTGATGATCTCTCTCTTCACCTCAACCTCAACCAGTGGAACCAAGGCACTGGTTTTAGCGCTAGAAGCTGACTGTTTCACTGCTCCTGCAGTAGCAACTCTACCAGCGCATCTTTCGGTTGAGACCAAACCAGCGCCTCTATCGCTATACACGCCACGAGCGGGAGGGGTAAGAATGTTCGACAAACTCTCACATGGAGAAAGTGTCTGAGAAGGTGTATCACCACCTTCTTGCAGAGCAAACACTATAACAATAACGTGACAAAGTTAGCATCCGGACATAAAAATAATTTTGCTTGAAACAATAAATGCCTTATCAGTTAAAGTGTCCCGTGAGAGATTAGGGTGGTTTTCACCATCATGGTTTCTATCAGACATGGCTATTAATGGGTAACAAATAAGCCTATCGGAGAGTAAGGAACAATTGGAGTATTTAGCGGTAAACAAATTGGGTTATTGAGGGTTTTGTTGCGGAGGTTGTTGCGGCGATGATTGCGGGGGGAGAAGAAACGAGAAGAGACGAGAAGAGACGAGAAGAAAGAAGGAATAAAGATCAAAGCTCAAAGCCCGAACTTCAAACGCGTCGAGTGTCGCGAACTTAGAGGGAAAAAAACTCAGAGGGAAAAAAGAAAATTAGCCTTTCAAAACGGTTAAACAGGTAGGAGTAGGCCCCGAAGACCAAATGAAGAATTATCGCTTTGAAAAAGAGAAACAATTATTGTGAGTGTGTAAGATCCAGGGAAGTCTTTAGAAAGTGAAGTGTGCTGGTGAATATTTCTTCGGGAGCGGTGTGGCTGGAGGATGGTGCCATGGATGGCTGCGGGGAAGGAACATTTATAAGATCCCGGGACTGTTTGTGGACTCGGAGGTAGTCTCATGTGTAGGGTAAAATGACTCCCGATTCCAAGGCTTGAAGATACTCCACATGTGCAAACCCAAAGGTTCGTCATCGACGCGCACTTCAATATGCGTTTTCGGGTTGCCCTTAGGGAATCCTTGATCTTATGTCCCTTCAGAAACCTGTCCTTTTTTTTTTTTCCCTTCACTCGTGCCATTTTCTCTGTATTTTTTGAATATGCGGTAATCCCTTTACAAGCACGATTTCTTCATATGGATCATGCATCTTAGCTCGTGGCCGGAATACTAGCAGATAATTTGCCACACCCTCTTTAACAATCAGCCTTTCTTTGATGTGAGGATAGCCAAATGAAGACATGGAGATAAATAGCAGCGCTATACTATCAAAATACTCCATATTTGCTACACACCACACCAGGACCTCCCCATAACTTACATCTCAACGTCGAAGCACCAAACAAAGCCCGAGGCGGAAACTTCTCAAAGGGGCAAAAACCAATTACGCTAAGTACCCAGTGTAAACCATAAATAAGACCACAAACAAAGAACCCGACCACACTAATAAATTCTCCAATGAGCATCACACCATATCAATCGACCGAATCATAAGCCGTGATGGTGCACTGCGCGATACTGTAGCTGACGTGGGAGATGTTGAGTTGAGGTTAAGCTGTTCATCGACAACCGGACAAAAAATAGAAGGGAAGAGAAAAAGAGAAGAAGATCTGAAAGGAATGGATCCCCATAATAGAGATGCCGTAGGCTTATATACAAGAGGGTGAGATAAGCAGTCACGCAGTATCACTTGTGACGGCAGATACTGGAAGACTAGGTAGGAGAGGGCCAACTCGAATTCCAACAGTGGGAGAAATAAGAATAGTAAACTTGAAGGTGCAAAAATTATCTCTTGGCAAACACTTACTCGGTAGGTAACCTTGTTGAATAAGAAGCCACCAACGACACAGCTATTCCTAGGGTGTTCCGGGAATGGTATCTACACTACCTGCTTTCCCGGACAACCCTTGAAGAGGAAAGATTGCAAATAAAGAGCAACGACGGAAACACGCAGAAGAGCAATAGGAAAGGAATTTCCACCCACCAGTTTATCAATTTTCCAAAGCGAATAGATTGAATCGTACAAGACACCAAAACCCACTCTTGTTCCATCTCCGACGAACAAATATCCGCCGACAGCGGAATTCAGATGTGCCCGGCTTCAACTTCGCTGCACGAGTATGTAACGTACGCTATTTCCAAAACACTTTGCCAAGCCTCATTTTACATCCATTAGGTAAGTAAGGGACATGAATTACTCTACCTACTCATACGCAAATTAGTGTTGTATAATACTCGAATACCGAAGAACCGCGCTAGGACTTTCTAGTTCCCTCTCCTAGTAAAGCGCCGTGTATATTCCGTTGGTTTTGAACCCTAAGTTTGGAGTGTTTTGATATAGTCTAACTTAGCTAGGAAGCAGAATTTCTACGTTCTATTGCAATTCTCTTGAATTCGAGTTAATACGGTACAGTACTCGATATTGGAGGTAGTAACTGCTACCACACATTTCGAGGACTTAATTCGCAGCTAAATATCGATGTTGATTTCAAGCGCCCGGCCTATACTGATTTTTTTTTGCACTTGAGTTTCTTATTTCCGGTGTCACGAGTGAGTGGTTTGCGCTATACTAGTGTATGACACTGTCACTAGATAATAGTCTTCGTGAAACCGGATTTCCCTTTGTTTGTGGGACGGGCTCCGTGGTAGATGCCAGAAGTATATACATGATGTTGAACAGGCCAGTAGCGGTATGGTCTTTGCGAATTATGCGTCTTTCTCCAAACATCAAATTCCATTATATTCAATGTCAAGCGCGTGACATAACTCCTCACTCATACTCCCGGGAAGCTGGCTTGTGAGAAAATGTTGACACCACCCAGGTATCTCCCTATCCTTACAAACCCCTCTCTCCCGAGCGACGCAATTTCAAATCCCCAATAGGTCATAACCTTTTTAGGACTAGTTCTCGTTCTGACTTTTGGTTCTGAATGTCTCCTCCTTATTCCTAAGTCTTTATAGTGCTTGCCGGCTGTAGATCGCAACATTGAGACAACCGCCGGTCTACAAACCACCACATCAGGAGGCGCGATCTCGGGAGGGTTTAGTTGTGGGGTATAGAAACTGGCACGATACAAGGTAACCAAAGCACTCTCCAGAGACCGTTGCAAAACAGTGGTAATGTTTCCCTAAGCTTTAAATGACCGATAGAGGGTGTTTTCGTAATTGAAACCAGGGAGTGTTGCGTAGGACGTAAAATATTCAACATCACGTGACTGGTTTCATTCCGAGTCAGACGGCGTAAGGCGGGGTATGCTGCTGAGACTGTGTTCCTGTTCTCACGAACATTGGCGTACGCATGTGAAGGTAAGCAACAGAGTGCTTTGGCGCAGTCGCAGTAAAAAAAAAAAAAAAAAAAGAGCAGTGGTTATTTGGACTTTTTATCATGAGATATCAGGGTGCTGGTTGGTATTTTGGGTATGTTTACTGGATAAGTCTGGGGGGACATTCGGCACTTATTTTGCTTCTCAGCAGTGCAGATGGTAGGTTATATGTAGTGAATGTAAAACTCGATTTGGCTGCTAACTTCGGAGTTTGTGGTTCTGGGGAAAGTTCTGGAGTACTCGTGCCAAGGTTGCGGCGTGTGGCCGCAACCCCCGCATGTTCGCTGGCTCACAACCGGGGGCACTCTAAAGAGTGCCTGCCAGCTCAATGCAACTTTACAGCTCAACGCAACTTTGTGGCTCAACAGAACTTTGTGGCTTTAAAGACTTTTTGACTCAGCATAACTTAGTAACTGAGTATAACTTTGTAACTTAACTTGAATATTATATCAAAAGTTTACAGAATGTGGTATTCGAATTTACATTAATTTGTGCAACCTTGCATGTCGCTTAATACCCATTATAATCAGCCTTGACACCTTCTTTTTCTGTGCTTGAGCAGCACATCTGGCTTTTCCCCTTGCCTTTATCTCATCAAGAAATGGTTGAAGCTTTTCCTTGTCCTCTCTTCTTTGATTATTTACTGCCCTACGGAGCTGTTTTGTCTGCTTTTCCACCTCTGCATCAACCCTTCTTTTAACCATTTGGCGTGCTTCAGACGCATATAACACTCCCCCCTTCTGTATCTGCCTCCTACTATGAGCCCGACTTCTTGCACTTCGAGCTTGATCGGCCGCCCGAGTATTCTCCAGATGTTCCATTGCTAAGGCACCTGACTGTGCCAATGCTAGTCCACCTTGTAGTACTAGCTTAAGACGATGCTGGAATTCTGGTGACATCTCTTGTGCTTGATCTAGTAATTCATCGCCCTGGGTCTTTAGACTTGCGATCGTAAGTGGAATGCCAGAAGGAATTCCAGAGAATTGGTTCGGAGGTATGGTAGAAGTGGGAGCTGCTTCTCGTAGTTTGGAAATGACTATACTAGGATTGTAAGGGATAAGGCCTGTGGCTTGAAAGGCAGATCGAATTGTGGATGGCTTGAAGGTCTGTTGGCGTATTGAATGAATCTTATCAAGAAATTCGCACTTGTCAAAGTCCCCACATCCCATACGTGTCGCTACCTCTACAGCTTCCGCGTGATAATGCTTGTAGGGTTGGAATACGACTACATCTAAGGGTTGAAGAAGATGGCTTGAATGAGGAGGCAGGCAGAAAACAATGATCTTATGGCGATCACAGTAGTTGATAAACTGTTTGGTGCAATGCGAGCCAAACCCATCTAGGAGAAGAAGTCGGTGAGCTCCCACTTGTCGTTTAGCAGAGAATCGTTCAAAATGGGCAAGCCATTTGATTGTCAAGTCATCATTATTGTAACCGGTGTCGGAGGTGGCGATCAAGTAATCATCTGGGATACTTGTAGCCACATACCAGGGCTCTTGATGAATCACCCCAGGAACAATAAGCATTGGCGGCAAGACAACCCCATCAGCACTGATTGTTTCACAGACACTAACTAGCTCTCTGTTTGTAGAGCTGGCAAGGTAGGCTTGGCGATTTGGATCACGTGTAATAATCCACTGGTCCCGGCCAATCCCAATGCGAAAACCAGTCTCATCAAAATTATACTGATCCCCATGCTGAATGTTGTACTCCTCACAAACAGAACGATATTTCTCAAACCAAGCGAGAATATCATTAGGCTGGTGAGCATTCTTGCGGTCAGCATCGATGGTCTGTTGCTTTCTAATAAAGTATTCTGGATGACGCTGGAGAAATCGTGGTGCCCAGTGGTCACCTATCAGAGGTGCTGGCTCTGGCCCAGTATGCGCAGATTGGAGAATCGCATTGGCACAGCTTGAAACCATTTGTAGTCGAGCACTTGTGCCAATTGTGTCCAGACGGTCAAGGTACTGACACACTGCCAGTTCCTGGTCATCTGAAAGCTTACGGTTGGTTGCTGGACGCTCTTGTTTCGACTGGCGGCCTTGTAGACGTCTTCGAAGTCTGGTGACTGGAACCTCGTATGTACGTGCAATCTCAGCAATATTCACCTGGCCTGGGGGGTCCTCATTTTGCCTTGTTTGAATGAAGGTGACAGCAGCCTGAATCCGTATTTCAATATCCTCATAGGGCTCCACCCGCTGGCTTGGTAGGACAAAGGCTGGTACTTGTGACATTGTTTGATGGTGTATGGGTCGTTCTGGATGGTGATAAGAGAAGCTTCTATTTTATGATTTGTTTTAAGCCTCAAAATTCTGCTGAGTCACAAGGTCCTGCTGAGTCATAAAGCAATGCTGAGTCACAAAGGTATGCTGTGTCACAAATTTACTATGCTAAGCCACAAAGTTGCGTTGAGCTGTAAAGTTGCATTGAGCTGGCAGGCACTCTTTAGAGTGCCCCCGGTTGTGAGCCAGCGAACATGCGGGGGTTGCGGCCACACGCCGCAACCTTGGCACGAGTACCGTGTGCCTTTTTGCTCAAAGGTTCAAACAAATGGGGTTTGTGGGGCTATGGCGCGGAGGTAGGGTAGCGAATAGTATAGCAGGGAGGGGAGGCTTGGAGATGGGCACTGGTGGGCTGTTTTTGAGAGTGCCCTTTTGTGTCATATGGGGAAAAGAGATATTTTCGGTCATTTCCGATGAGTTTGTGACGGAAAATCACTCGTTCATAAAAGGATTCTATCCTCCTTAACGCAATGCTTCGCTCATAAGTCTCCTCTTGTTTGACTCTAGTTCCTCGCTATGGCTGGTATTTGGTATCATATATCTACCTTTCCTATTGCGCTTTTGTGTATCCCCCTCGTTGGTCTTCGGTTGGCTGTTTCCTTATTGGGAAGTTGGTGGTATACGCCATTTCCGGACCACCTTCAGAGGGAGCCGTGCTATTATCATTAATGTCACGCCTGCTAGATGTTGAATAAGTTTACCTATCAAGCATGTCTTTACCAAGAAATAACTTACCACACTAATTATTCACTATTCTGATTTCTCCTGTCAGAATTCGTGTAAGCGCCCTCTTAACAACTGCTATGTTGGAGTTAGTGCCTAGTTACCCGCCGTACAGAACTACTAGTTTCATTTCTTTTGCGCTAGTTATCTTCATTCCTCATCTCTTCATTCTTTTCTTTCCATTCCTCATCTATTCATTCCTTTTATTTCCATTCCTCTCTCTCAACATTCTTCTCTTCATCGTTTTCTGTCTCAACTAAGGTATGACTCCTTTTCTCATTCCTTAGTTGTTTCACTCGTGTTTGTTTGTTTTGTTTCCTGTTTGTTTTCTTTTCTTTTCTTCCTCCTACGATGAAGATATAAACCTATGGGATTTCATGTATTCAAAAATTAAGCTTCTCTTCTTTCTCTCGCACACTCTATTGATATGCTATTACAGTGACACACTATGACTGCTTACGTCATCCTCTTATGTATTAGCCAACGGTATCTCAGTGATATCCTAGGAATCCATTCCTTTCTATTCATTTTGCTCCCCATTTCTCTTCACTGTTTTTTTATCCGGTGGGTGATCAATAGCTAAACCTCAACAATCGAACATCTCCCATGTCAGCTATCGTGCATTGGTGCATCACTGCTTATGATTCGGTCGATTGATGTGCTATGATTGTGGGATGAGGATATTTAGGGGGTTGGATTCTTTGTTTGGGTTTTGTCCTTGGTTTAACGCTAGTACCTGATGGGTTTGGTTCTACTTCATGCGCCTTTTGTAAGTTGATATAGTGCGCTTTGTTCGGTGTTTCGGCGTTGCGTGTGTTTTGGAAGTCGTTGTGTGTGGCAGTATGGAGTATCTTGATAAAAAGCTGAGCTATCCTTGATGTCTTTATTTTTCTATCGTCACATCAAAGAAGGCTGACCAAAAAAGAGTGCTTTGGCAAATTATCGGCTATTATTCCCGGTGCGAGCTAACAATCATTTCTGCAAATGATGAAATCATGCATATTATCAACTCTCTGGATCACCGAGTATTGGGGAAGCGCAGATAACAGGTGACCGCACGGGGGGAGTAAAAGCAAAAAAAAAGAAACACCCTCAAAAAAAATCAATCATCTGAGTTCACATACAATCAAAGCTTTTTGCAAGGGAAAGCTGGAAATCCACATTGAAGAAGGTGTGTGTCGATGACGAACTATTGCGTTTGCTCATGTATCTTCAAACCGTGGAAGTCCGTGTTAATATATCCTACATATGCGATTGCCTCCCTAGTCCACAATTAGTCTCGAGATCAGCTGTATAAAGGTTTCTTCTTCGCCATCCCAGGCTCCTTCCTTCATTCTCCAACCGCACCACTCCCGAAGAAACCTTGACCCGCACTCCTCACTTTACAACAACTTTACTCCCACACACTCACTACAATTATTTCTTTTTTCCTTCGTTAATTCTCGACTTGGTCTTCAAGGACTGCTCTCACTATTAAGCCTTTTTAAAGGGGTGTTCTTTCTTTTTTTCCCTCCCATTCACTATACTTCAGGTGCTTAAGGATCAGTCTTTGAGCCTCAATTTTGTTTCAGGGCTTCGACCTCCGCAACCACCGCTGCAAGCATTACCTCTGCAACCATTTCCACAACCACCTCCGCCACAATAGCAACACCAACCACAACCTCAACCACAAAATTAGTTTTGTTCTAAATACTCTAATTCTTCTTTACTTTCAAAAAGGCTTGTTTTTTTGTTAATCATTAAGAGCAATGTCTAAAAGAAGCTATGGTGAAGACCGTCAAGATATCTCAGGTGACACATTAACTGGTAAACTATTTCTTGCTGAAAGGAAAACAATTTTTATATCCTGATGCTAAATAGATTTCTCTGTAAGGGGATAGGGACAGACCTCCTCATACACTTTTGCCATGCTATAGATTGTCAAACAATTTTACCCCACCCACTCGTGACGTGCACAGTGATGGAGATATTGGTTCGGTCCCAACCAGGAGATGCAGTGATAAAGATACCACTGCAGAACAGGCAAAATTGTCAGCTTCCGGCGCTGGAATCAGTGACTTGGTTTCTCTTGATGAGATGGAGAACAAGCTTATCAAAACCCCTAGCTCCTCCGTCATCTATGAAGATATGCTTTTGCTACCAGATTTTCCAACTAGTTTGGTTGGTAAACCTGAAACTCAAAATGGTATTATAATTGTTTTGGATTTACACAACATCTATCAGTCCTTTATTAATCTATTTCTGTAGGTCAACATGTCTTAAAATCTTTAAGATTATTGGTTTTTTTTTTTTTTTTTTTTTTTTTTTTTTTTAAATGTCTTTCATTTTCCTTAGATTAGTGTAACCCAGTGCTGGCTTGTGGGAGGTGTTCGGAAAAACCGACTCATGTGGATCACAACTTGGTGAATACTCAATATATTTATTACAACATAAAGTTCTCCAATCTCTGACAAGTTTAGGTTAGGCGGGACTTTTCCATTGTTCATTTTTGTATCACTGATATTTCTAACAAATATCTACCAAGTTGGTCATTGAGATACAATCTATCCTCCTTGGAATGCCCCAAGGGTAGCATAACATAGGTAACTGTGCTACTTTGAGCTACTACCTGGAATACATTCCTTAACAGAGTAATCTCCAGCATAGTCGAGAATGTCAAAGTGGTCTATGGTAAATTACAAGGACAGAAGTTTTGACATGGTTGCCCAAGGACAATGCAACTAATTACAACCCTACTACCTCTGCAACCCACCATCCATCACAATATCAAGATATACCACTGGGCACTTGCAAGAATTTGAGAAAGGGGAAGTAATTGCTCTTAGAACCTAAAAACTTACTTATTCCTAGATTGAGAAACAATTAAAGCACTCTCCCTCCACTCTCAGAATATTTTATCTAAGATAGTATTAGAAGAGGGGTTCAGAAAAAACCTCCCAACCCCTGGCAGACCAAAAATTCTAGATGACTATACTCAATATCATCTTACCAGAGAGTCCAAAAAGGGATGCAACTAGATCTTGACAGAATTGTACAACAATATTGCACCAAGTCTCAGTCAAAAGTGTCAAGTGCTCATTAGCCTCCATGAACATCAAAAAGTAGAGAGCAAGGAAGAGAGCTATTCTGAAGGATAAATATACTGCTAAGAGATAGGTTAGGGCCTTGGAGCATAAGGAGTATGCAAAGGAGAATTTTGAAGGTGTCATTTTCAATGATGAATGCATGGTAGACTCGGAAAGTTCTAAAGATCTTAAAGGAGTTTGGGTCTTTAGAACACATGAGGAAAATTGGGAAAAGGACTGCATTCATGGGGTATCAATGGATTCTGGAATTAAGTTGATGGTACAGGCTTGTATCTGGGGGAGAAATAAGGGTCCTTAGATTCCAATCTTTGAGAAAAGGGTGAATAAACATCAATAAAAAAGGTTTTACCTTATGAATTACACACCATATTTCATGAACAGTCTAGTAATGCCAGCTCCCCTCATACCTCATGTACCTCAAGTAGCTGTGACCTTACTACCAACCTCAAGATACATATATGTGACCTGTAATATGACACAAAAATCCTGGAATGCTCAAGGGTTTTTCCAGTATGGCCATTAGCCCCTGGAGTTTCTCTATTATGGACAACCACTTCAAGTGCTCAGTAGACTATTCAGAGGCTTCCTGAGACTCAGATAGTTATGAAGGTCTACATGGACCTCTTCTTCACCCTTGGTAGTAATTGTCTAAGTGAGAAATCTATGTGATTTGTTACTTTTTGATGGGTGTCCCAACTACTTACTTACTATAGTATTAGTAGTCTGCTTTGGCCTCCCAGAGTCCCACATGAGACTTTTTTCAGAGAAATATGACATGTCCTATTTCATATCAGTTTTTGTTTACATCAAAGAGTAGGCTAAGGTGTTCTCAGATCCTATCCTACAATAGACAGTAGAGAGAAGCACCAGAGCAGTGAAATGATATTCTAACTGTACTACCACTGCTGGCTCTCTTTCTCTCCTCTCAAAATATAATAAAACAGAAAGATTTTGAGAATTAAAGTTCATCAGAAAAGATAATTTGATAGAGTATAATAATGAAAGATGCAAGTGACTGAGTGAAAAAGTGTACCTCAATTTCTCATTTTATTTTATTAAGATATCATGCATCTCTCTCTTATACTGAGTATCTGGTGATCCCATAACTATCCTTCCATCCTAAACCATCATGCTCAGTCCAATCAGTTATATTGGTACCACCCAATACTACATGGTCTGAACCACCTTCTTTAGTCTACTCCACCTTCAGCCCATTCTACCTCATCTATTCTCTTCCACTTGTTCCACTTCTCTTATCAGGAAGCACCATGAGTATGCATTAGAGCATACTTACAACACAAAATAAAAGAAAGAAAGTGAGTGAGAGCTGATGACCATACAGGGTAGAGTACTTAGCAAAATTTTACTTGCTTCCAGATGACAAAACCACCACACAACACTAAAGCTGGCAATTCTGGGGTTCTTCACATCCTTCTCAGGCTACAGATGTTCAATCAACAGGAGGTTTACACCGTTGAATTCAGCTTGTCAAGACGGTGAAAATAGTATATAGGACTTCATGATCGCATCAGTATTAAGGTCAGTTCTCTTCATGTATTCACATGGTATCTTTGCTGGTGGATTTCTGAAGGACATCTACATTTAGATTGATTCCTCAGGGTACAGACATCCGCTTGAGTTCTAATTTACACTGTTAGATCCAGACCTTTGAGATGGTCAGAATGGTATATGGGGCTTCACGATCATCTGAGTATTAATGTCACTTCTCTTCATGTTTGCACATGGTCTCTATACTAGTAGATTTCTGGAGGACATCTACATTTCAATTGATTGCTTATGCTACAAGTATCTGCTCAGGTTCTAGTTTATCCCGCTGGATTCAGCTCACCGAGGCGGTCAGAACGCGATATGGGGCTTCCTGATCGCATCAGTATTAAGTTCAGTTCTATTCATGTTTGCACATGGTCTCTATGCTGGCAGATTTCTGGAGGACATCTACATTTAGACTAATTACTCTGGTTACAGGCATCTGCTCGAGTTCTGGTTTACACCATTGGGTTCGGCTCACTGAGGTGGTCAGGATGGCATATGGGGCTTTGTGATCGCGTCAGTATTAAGGTCGGTTCTCCTCATGTTTGCACATGGTCTCTATGTTGGTAGATTTCTGGAGGACATCTACATTTCGATTGATCGCTCAGGCTACTGGCATCTGCTCAGGTTCTAGTTTACACCGTTGGATTTAGCTCATCGGGACGGTCAGAATAGTATATGGGGCCTCTTGATCGCATCATTATTAAGGTCTTTTATCTTTGAATTTCTTTCTTGTTGTTACGATCCACTATATGATCTTTCCTGTCCTATATCTCGCAACAGGCAACGAACCTGTAGTTAGCTTTTCTGGGAAGTAACTCTCACTTATCTTCTATTGTATTCTCTTTCCTTCGAGAATTCTCAATACTTGTTATCTTATACTACGTCTTAGATATTGACCATTGCCAATACTAAGTCCTTATAGTATTAACTAGTATAAAGTCTGTTCTTCTCCACGATCGTTGGTCTTTGTAGTAAAGAGTGTAAAGGTGTTTTATTGATAACTTATAAGATAGGAAGTAACTTAGGTGGTTGTGTGAAGAACTAACTACCAGGTCCTATTGACCTCCTTATATGGTTCTTCTAGCAACCCGATTACAAATCGAATGAGTCACAACTGTGACTCATGTACTCACGTAACATATAATCTCATGACCATACTTGGTCATGCGCGAAAGTCCCATGACCTTAAAGGGGTCATGTGCGAAACCTCATGACTCGTATAAACGAAGTCATGCCTCTTAATCCTCATGACTCATAGGCGCACCTATGAGTCAACGCTCAACATACCAATCAAATTCAAACATAAACAACTATGACTCACAATTGTGAATCATATGAAACCCTATGACTCGTATGTGAGTCATAGTGCAAAACATAATATCATATGACTCAATCGAGTCATATGTGAAACATTTAACAAATGAAATACTATGACATATAATTGTATGTCATGTGAAACCATTACAAATCATGCCAGGTTTGTAATACTAGCTGCCCTCTCTGTAAATCCTCAGTCCCTTGAGGATTCATGATGGTATCCTTCATAGTACACATCTTTTCTTATGTTTCTGCGGATGTGTGCCATGTCTCCCGCAATCCTACTGAACCTTTTTTCTTCCTCCTTCCTCATATAGCGTTCTCTTGCTAGCTCTCTTTCCAGGGCTCGGATCCTGATATCCTTACCTGCTATTTCTCCTTTTGACCATCTCTTATCTGCCTCCAGCTTTGCAATTTGCTCCTCCTTTTCCTTGACTTTTCTTTTCAAGGTTTCCTTCGTCTCGAAGGAATCGGTATGGGTTATTGTTGGACAATTTTCCAACTGTTCTCCACCTTTCTTGACCTTGGGCCAAGATTTTTTGCCCCCCCTTCTCTTTGTTTTCGTCCCTGAAAACCTTGCTTGCTTTGCCGTTAACAGGATGTTGTTGTCGCATGGCGACTGGGGTGGTGTTCTCGGGGACGGTGACGTTTCTTCCCATGTCGTCATGGGTGGTTGGAGTGGTGGTAGGGGGTTTCTGTGCTTCTTCGGCCAGTAATTGGCCCCTTCTTTTTCCGTAAAGTGTACTTGGCATCCATCGTCTAAGCAACCAGTCCAGTTTTTCTGGTTGTGTTCTTCTTGTTCGTGTGTAATTGGCGTGGATGCAGGGAGATCGGCTAGGTTGATCCAGTCCTTGTCACTCATTTGTTCCTCCTCTTTGACCAGGTTTCCCTGGGTTTTTTCAGTGAAAGTGTTCGATTGCATATTTACCGTTACTAAAATTCTCCACTGGGTACCACTCTTGGTCGTGTTGCACAGAGTAACCGGTCCACTTGGCTCAGTATTGTAGTTTTCCGTAATGTAGTCTTGAACTGACTATCTGATCGAGTTCGTATTCGTCTTTTCCTTCTATCTCAATAGGAGGAGGGGGAAGTTTCTTTTGTGAGGGTAGAGGATTGTTTGAATAAAGTTCGAGTTTGCTGATGTGGAAGACTGGATGTTTCGTTTTCATTGAGGCTGAGAGGTCTAGCTTATAAGCTTTTTCTCCAATTTTCTCGATAATTTTGTATGGTCTGATTTTCCGATAATCCAGTTTCTTTGATGGCCTTGTGGTCTGGATATCTTTCGTGATTAACCAGACTTTGTCTCCTGATTCCAGTCTTGGATAGGGTTTCCTGTAGTGATCGTTGTTTTCCTTCATTTTATCTTGTGTCATTCGTATTTCTGTTTGGATGAGCCCATGTAGTCGGCTGATATCTTCTTTTTCCAATATCCCTGGTAAGCCTATGTGTTCCATGGGTTCATTGATGGGGTGATGTCCATAATTTGCATAGAAGAGTGTTGTCTTGATGACATCTTGTTTTGTATTGTTGTATGCAAATTCTGCAAATGATAGCCATCCTTCCCAGTCTTGTTGGGAGTATTCCACATATGCCCTTAGGAATTGTTCGAGTGAGGCATTTGTTCGTTCTGTTTGACCATCTGTTTGGGGGTGAAATGCAGTGCTTATTTTTCGTGTGATGTCCAATCCTTTGGTCATCTCTTTCCATAGGTCTGATGTGAATATTGATCCTCTATCACTAATGATATCTTTCGGTAATCCATGTAGTTTGAAAACGTTTTTCATAAACAATTGTGTAAATTGTTTGGTTTTCATATTCTTCCGACAGGGTATGAAATGAGCCATCTTGGTTAATTGATCCACAATGACCCATATTGCATCATAGTTGTTTGATAGTGGCAAGTCCAAGATGAAATCCATACTGATGGATTTCCATGGTTTTTCTGGTATTTGTAGTGGTTGCAATAGTCCATAGGGTGCGTGACGACTTGGTTTTGTCCGTTGACACATGTTGCAGTTTTTGACATATCGCTTAATATCTTGGCGCATTCCTGGCCAATAGTATGTCCGTTGTGTTAATTCAAATGTTTTGGCTGTTCCACCACGTCCATTTTGTGGTGTGTCGTGATTCCTTCTTATTGCTTCAGTTCTTATTGGTTCATTTTCTGGTAGCCAGATTTTTCCTTCATACCACATGTATCCTTCCTTCCAGTCACATGATCCTAGTGCCACTTTTTTTTTGTAGTGTTCTACGCAACGAGGTTCTATAAGCTTTTCGGTATCTTTCTTTCCTATTTCTTATGGGC